>PYXC01000584.1:8685000-9260000 GCA_015244755.2 Tenualosa ilisha
ACACACACACACACACACACACACACACACAGCTATGTAAACACATAACCAGGTGGAAACAGTAAGCTATTGTTTTACGCGGAAAGTTTCTCTCTGTTCCAATATAAGATTCTTCAGCGTAGGAAGAACACAATTGAACTTCACTGTCTTTCTGCCTTTTGCTTATTTTCAACCCCCCCTCCCCAAATCCCCCTCTTTCTAAGTCCTAAAGGCTTTACGTTAAGTACTTTAACAGTTTCCCTCTGTCCAGTGGGAGATATGACCAGGGCTGTTTTTGGGCGTGACTCACCCCTGTTTATTTATAGCTTGTGGACAAACCTACAGCAAACAATCAGAGGCCTGTGGAGCACCATCGGCCCGGTTTCTGAGACAAGGACTACACCCAGTCCTGGTGTTCATTTGTTCTTATAAAGACTCTTTAGCATACCATAGTTAAATGCCAAGACTCTGTCACTTGCCTCTACAAGAGAGATTTATTATAGGGATCAGATTACAACATCAAGTTTGTTGGTTATACTCTATTACCCTGTACTTAGACCTAGATTCTTATAGAAGTCAGTGGTTTTTTCCCTCTACAATTTTTTCCCTTTCAATTTAATGTTGTATTTTCTCAAACTTTATTTACTGTGCGTTCACCTTGTAGAGTCATGCCAGAGTGAATATTGATTTTTTCCCGTGTAATATTATAAGGCATAAGTTCATGATTTTAGTGTCTTTTCCACAGCATATAGAATATTTGTAACTGCCTGAGGGTCACGCTAGATTCATCCTGAACCACTAAATGCCACACTAGTCTCCAAACCCACCACACAGAGCCCTCAAAGCCATGTCAATTACAAACATCTGAATCCGCGTCGGCCACGACCCCACCTAACGCCGCTGCTCCAAAGAGCTACTCGTGCTTCTGTGTGCACAGAGCATCTGGGCCGGACCAGTGCTGGGGGAGCTGTGTTTATCACCCATCTGCTCTGAGATCCTCTCTATCCCTCCGTCCTTCTCTCCTCCTCTTCAATTCACTATCATCCCCTCATCACTCCTCTCCTTTCCCATCCTTGCAGCTGATGCGTCTGGAAAGCGGGGAGCTTCTTCAATAGTGGCATGAAAGCTCTCAAGCCGAAGCCAAGAGGAAATAAAAATGGGCTTATCCTCCCAAATGTCTGACTCACCCGGGGAACACCATCTCATCCTTGCAGATGAGGCAGAAATATTGCCCTTACTAGGCACAATTTTATTTGCTTATGCGAGATTCTCTTATGTATGGGTATTTGTAATCTGCTTTGTTTGTATCTGTGATATCTCTTTTTCTTCCACTTTGCTTGAAGGATTGTATTAACTGGTTGGTAGGAACATGCAGGCACTAACTGGTGTGCACAAAGGTTAAGGAAAGGAAAAGTAGTCTAATTCCAATCTAGTAAAGTACTATATCTTTAAAAGCCACAGAGTCAATTGGCCTCATTCACCAACTATTCTTACGAAGAAATTTGTTCTTAAAGCCCAGTCAAGGAGATTTGTATTCACCAAAACAGGATTTTAAATGGAACCTTAAGAACAAATTTAAGAAAATGCTTGGGAAAATATTAGTGAATGAAGCCTATTGTCCTTCAGCTACTACACACAGAGGGTCTTTCTGAGCCGTGTTTGTGAGTGTGTGTGTGTGAGTGGTGTGTGTGTGTGTGTGCGTGTGCGTGTGCGTGTGTGTGTGTGTGTGTGTGTACGTAACCACTGTTCACTGTGTGCATGTAAACATTATCTGTGTGCTCAAGACCCATCAGTTAAGGGGAAGCTGGAACCCTTTTGGTCTGAGGCCTAGATTAAAAAAGAAAAAAAAAAAAAACACAACATGTTTCCATGACAACCTACAGAAGGTGCTTAAAGAATGCAAACTCTCGTCGACAGAGCAGAGGCTGGGAGACAAGAGACAGTCCACTGAGCACCAAGGTGGGAGAGAAGAGAGAGAGAGAGAGAGAGAGAGAGAGAGAGAGAGAGGAGTAATTTACGATAGGAGACATCCCACCATTCCTGCACTGAAGTGTTATTCCACACCTTGACCTCTTCCCTTTCTCATACAGGCCAACTGAGAGAAGCCATATTGTTTTAGCCAGCGGCCCAGCAAGGTCCTGTAAGGGGATCCTTACAGCATCCTAAGACTGTTGGATTCCATATGAGCTAAACCTCTGACTGATTCCTCAGTGTGTATGCTTCTCTTGACAGGCACTGTGTGTGTATATACGAACATGCGTTTGATTCCTACTTTAGGCCTACTGGCATTTAGAAAAATAATTTGGCAGTTCTCTGTTATTAAAATGTACAGCGTTTGGGTGCCTGTGTGTATGTGTGTGTGTGTGTGTGGTGCGTATGTACTGTATGTGTGTGTGTATATGTGAGTGAGTGCATGTGTCCATGACCTTTGTTATGCTTATGCAATAGTTGAGCAAGGTAAGCTGAGTGGACTAGGGCCGGTACACTTCCTCGGGTTCAGACCTCAGATCTCCTGCTTTTGTTCAGGGTTCAGCGGATCAGAAAGCACTTTGCAAAAAAAACTTCTGGAATTTTCCCAAGGAGGTTTTGGAGTAATTCTGCACAAAACTGATGACCCATTAAGTCCCCCTGAAACATAAGTCAGTTGAAGCCTAACGCAATCACCTTCCCCCCACGGGACTAAAAAAATGTGCGTGTGTATGTGTGTGTGTGCTTGTCTGTGTGTATGTGTATTAGAGACAATATCACATGAGCACTGACCACTGTGTCATGTAACGTCACACATAATCCCCCCCTCAAACACACGCAACTAACCATCATGGGGCAATCTGAGGGGTGCCCCTTGGGAGTCAGCTTAGTGGTGTGTGCGTGTGCGTGTGTTGAAGGATCACTTGTAAGTATTGCATATGTAAGTGAATGGAAAATAACCTCCCTTCCTTTTGGTCTAAGAAACATGAGAGACTAAGAAGCATTAGATCACACGCCATTTACTGTCAGCCAATAGGCAGTGTGTGTTTTTTTTTTTTTTTCAATTCTCATTCATTTTCAAAACCTTCCACAGTCGCTGCACTCAGAACTTCTCCTGAAAGCAAAGCTTTACTGAGGTGCAAGATGACCTTGCATGTTCCTGATAAAGCAAGCTAACAGGCAACCAGGAGGCTTTGAACAGACAGCTGAAACGCAACTCAGGTTTGAGAATGTGACATTTATGACACATCAGGACCATGTTTCAAACCTGATTTAAAAGACGTGTGTGTGTGTGTGTGTGTGTGTGTGTGTGTGTGTTTGTGTGTGTGTGTGTGTGTTTTGTGAGTGCTCTGCTGGAGGGCAGCTGCTAAAATTACTGTAACAGCATAATAGGTTTGCCATCCAGAAAGCCTGTACTACACTGTACAGCAAATGGTATGTGGTTGAAAGCATCTGTGTGCTAAAATGAATGTTAATTAGAACTATCAGTGTGTCAGTTCCATATTAATTCATCCCTGTGGCTCTAAAGCTCACATAGCATGTACTCTTTTTGGCAGACAATTTGGGTGTATGTCTTTCCACAAGGTGCTTATCACTCCTCAATGTGTTTGTTTAGGGCAGGGGACAAGCTTTCCACACAGACCTGTGTTTGTCATTATCTGTCAATATTAACCTGAACTGGAGCCATGAGAACTGAAACACTAGTCCCTCCCCTCCCTCATCTTCCTACCTCCCTCGTCTTAGCTCAGCCATCGGCTCGTCAGGTCTGGTCTTCATCACCCACTCGGGGATCTTTTCAGATATTCAGCTCTCCTGTCTGTCGTCATGGTCACCGCCCTGGTTCCCCCAAACAGATGATTCCTGGTATCACCTCCCCACCCACACACCCACACACCCACACACTACCACTACTCTCTTGAGCATGGTGGAACGGAGGTGGGGTGTTATCCAGGACAAACAGAGATGGAGGTTTTGATTCTGGTGGGTGTACCAAATGGGCGGCCCTCTGTTCCATGTGTCCGTTCCCATGACTACAGACGGGCCTTGAAATACAATCTCTGTGCACGGCTGAATTTATGAGGCTGCCCAGGGACACTAGCGTCTCGGCCCCCATAAATAGCAGGGCAAAATAAGCATCCTCTCTCAGTCAGCAGGCGAAGGGGGGTGGAAGGGTGGGTTCTGACACCTCTAAAATACTGGGCCAGATGACCCCCCCCCCACACACACGCACTCTCCCTAGCCATCTTCCTCCATCTGCAATAAACACACACACACACACACCTCACTGTTCTCAGCCAAGTGACATCACCTCTACAACACACAATGCACCCAAGGCTGAATCATGTCAACTAGAATGCACCCTAGATTCTTCACATAGTCGGCAGAGTACTTCCTCTTGTTGAATAGGCCTGATAGTGTGATCTTTAACTGGGGGCGTTTTAAGGGTTAACAGAGAACGTTTAAGTAAGACACCCTCACGATTAAGATGACTTACACAGTTAACCTTTATCCAGCACATAGCCTTGCTCTTGTATGTGTCATGATGAACAGTTTGAATAAGGAGTAAACCCATCATGGCCATGATGGCTGTGGCATGTTATCAGGTTACAGCAATGGAACTAAGATAACCTCCAAGGTTAATCAAACCTCTCCGCAAGGGTTATCTCAGTGCATGTTTATTGAGTTGGATGACTAATTTAAAACAACAGCAAACATAAACAGATTAGGGCCAAGTTAAAAGTGTTTTATTTAAAGACTGCGTCGGATCAAACCATCATGAAGCTGTAATGATGTCAACTTCGCCGTAAAAGAACTGGAACGCAATTATACAGTCTAACACACTTCATAGCAGCCCCGCCTGCCCGCCTGCCTGTGAGCACTTAAAGCAAGTGGAGGCTGGCTACGTGTCATTCAGGGGGCACTGGGAGCCTTGCCAGTGAGAGTGGAAATCAATCTGTGCACTGGGCCACACAACAAAAAAAAACACAGAGCAGGCTCCATTTTTAAGAGTTTATGAGATCAAAGGGTGTGTTTATTTCCCGTTACTGGGCACATGCAGACAATATTTTTATATTCATCCACTCACATTAACGCATGTGTACACAAATACACACACACACAAACATTTCGTATCTACACACTGAGCAGATACTTACCCAAAGTGACTTACTGACAAATGCTGTACTGTAATGTATATTATGACAAATCCATAGCATTTCTGTTGTTAGCACCTTGCTAAAGCTGCTTTGCGACCCAGAACCTATTCACACACCTAACATCCTGTGGAGCGAGAGATCCACATGCGAGGATTCCCTTAAGCCCCTGACACCCACCTCATGCTGGCACAGGGTAGGTCTGGTAGAGCGTGAAAATGCCACTGATGGTGCCCAGCAGGCAGGGAAGCAAGAGAGGGGGAGCAGAGCCAAAGAGTGCCCAACATCAGGCCATGCTCTGGCCTCCTCTCCCTTGCCACAGTTGCCTGGTTACAACCCGCTCCTGGTACACTATCCTTCAAGTGCCTCTCAACGTGATGGCAGACTAGTGTTTCCTGATGGACATTTATCATCACGCCTCTGTCATGAAGAGAAGAGAAACACAGAGGGAGCATTCTGTTTGTCTACGTTCATTTGTTCTTTCTTTCTTTCTTTCTTTCTTTCTTTCTTTCTTTCTCCCTCTTTCTCATTCTGTGTGCATGTTTAACTCCTCATTTACACCACTCACACCTGGTCTGATAATGTTTCAAACACTTTTCTCAAACAAGAAGAAAAAGGTTTCATTTATAATTTAAAGGGGTCATTTTTGGCACACATGCAATGTTCCAATCTGTGTTTGGTTTCCTTTTTGGCAGCATCTAAAAGACAGACACCCCAGGGGCCTAGCAATATTTGAAGTGATTATACACTTGAAATACACCTGAGTGTGTGTTGCCAGATCTGCTTTGGATCACTTCACGCATGGAGAGGATGCACTTGAGAGTTTTTCCACAATCAAAAGAATATTACCCAGATTCCTGGCACAAGTATTAGTTCCAAATGCAGGCATAAAATCACAGGATGTTGCCGCTATGAACTTAACGACCGACAAGGAATTTTATTTTCCTGCAAAACTTATCCAAATCTTTCATGGATCCATGTTTTTCTATCTGAAAAATAAATACAAGTGTAGTTAACTCCAATTCTGCAGATGAGGTTTCATCAGCCTGTGCACAAGATTGGACTTCCCATGACCTCCTTGTGATCTACATCTCTGCACTCCGCTGTCACTCCCTGGAGTTTGGAATATTTTTTGTAGAAGAATTTTTGGTATAGATAGGCCTATAGATATGATTGCCTCTTACTGTGAAGCTCCAGAAAAAAAAACAAAAAAAAAAACGTTCATCTGATATTTGACATGACTTCACATTGATTGGTGTGGCGGTGGGGCTTGTTTTACATCTTCACTCAGTACAGATGTAGTCATAAACATATAGATTTATAAGAGGAGTTCGACCTTGGTGAAGGACTAAGTAAAACCCCCGAGGCAGACGTGGGAGAGGGGGCTCTCTTGAGTATCCCAGTGCTGTGTGGTGCAAGAAGAAGCAGGCCACCCCACCTGAGCTTTGGAGCAGCAGAGATGTGATATGGGCCTGCAGACTGGGGATCCCTCTGGCCTGAGCGCTACCTCCAGCTCTTCTTGTCATTCTGGTTCATCTCATTACACTGCTGGTGTTACTGCTACTCTCGCCTAATTACCTCCCTTGGTATGGGAAGAAACATTACAAAGCTTAGCGGCAGGTAGCAGAGCAGCCTGCTGGAGCTGCTAAGCAGCTACCTGTGGAGAGAGAACGGATTTGTCGAAAAAAAAAAAATGACTGACGCACTTTCAATTTTAATGCCTTTTTTCTCTCCCTCTTCTCCTTCCTGTCTCTTAGTCTCACGCTCCCTCTCAGTCTGTGAACCCTAAATAACTGCAAACGATTTCTGCTTTTCTAGCCTCTATACTCAAAAAAGGGTCCTGCTCTGTGCTGTGAGCAACAGAGGGTGCTAAGGCTGTTGGATCCAAACCGAGTTCCTTAAGTCAAGGCTTAATGACTGCTAATGAGAGGGAATTAGGGGCGTGCCCTGGTCATGGTATTTCAAGTGCACCGTGCCATCGGCTCCCCGTTGTGAAAAATGTGTTTTGCCATTGGGAAGAAAACAATCCATTCTGGGCTGCATACGTCAGGACCAAACTGTCAGCATTAATCACTACACTCCAGCCTGCAGCAGTGTGGAGTGCCTCAAAGACTGGTCTGAGAGCCCCTGATTTTTAATTTCTTTATTTTTTTAAACCTGACTGCTGGGTTTGTATCTAATGTGCACAGCTTATCCCCTACAAGGCACTGGACCTGGGAGGGGTTGGGGGTAGGAATGGGGGGTGAGGCGCTTTGTCTTGGTGTTGCACCCCCAGCTGTGCTGACTCACTCATGTTTGCCACAGGAGAGCCATGTGGGTGGGTGACTGACTGATTTTAAAGCACAGCACTTAAATTTGAATGGCATAAATTTGAATCAGAATGGAAGTGTGAGTCACACACAGCGAGGTGAAGAAAAGTGTGAGATGGAGAAAGAGAGAGAGTGAGAGAAAGTACATGAGAGTGGCGCAAGGGATAGATGTAGAGAGGAAGTGAGAGAGAGATAGAGAGAGAGAGAAAGAGAGAGCACTTTCTCCCAAGGTGATTATGTTGCAAACCCCAAGCTGCTAAGCAGAGAACGGCTGTGGCTTAGTTGGTTGTTAATAGTCTTGCTGATGCCTTCTGGGAAGGGCTGTTCACTGGCTCCACAGGTCACCCACCAAGGGACACAGATTATAGGGGAGTTTTGTAAAACATGCAGAGTAAATAAAACACAGCAGACATTTAATAACGTGTGGTGGCACAGGTGGAGGGTTACAGTCATCCTGAGGGGGTTGTGTTGAAAATGTTTAATTCAGCCAACTACTGACAAGACACCATCTAATGCTAATGTATCCAGCAATTACAGACGATTACAGTAATCACTGATGCATTGCGACAAATAATTACACTTTTTGAGGCGACAAGAGACTTGAGTATTGAGTGAATGGGGCTTCAATACGTGAACTAGTAGTTTTAGAATTCTTGCAGCTGATGCGGCACACAGACATACACTTTTCAGGAGCCAAAACAGACACGCACAGACACACAGGAACGGAAAGGCAAAGGAACGAACAGGGCATCAAGACAGCAGTAAGTTAGGCTGGCAGGTAAATACACACACATTCCACCACACCATATCTTAAGACTCCAACTCAGCATTCTCATATTTCTTTCCATTTTTCTTGTATTTCTTTCAATTTTTAAACGGCCCAGAGACATCAGCTTTACCCTCTCTACAGCACAGCCATCCCTGCTGTTTTCCCTCTCGGCTTCTCCACGAGACTTTGACCAGAAGCTTCATGCATTTTTACGAGCCGACTTCATATCTGAGTTATTGGCTGTAAAAGTCAATATGAACTGAAAAATTTATGGCCCTTGACCACACTGGAATGCTGTCATGATGAATGTGAGAAGAATGAATCTTCACACTGTATCCAGACCAACTGGTTTACTGCTTCCCCATGAGGGCCCCAGTGGATATATGTCAAAGACATATAAGTTAAATATTACATCACTGTATTACATTCAGCATCTTCTCATTTGTTTTTTTTAAACATTTGTTTACATTGCGATGTGGAATGAGCGTTTTTTTTTTATGATCACATAGTGATGTGTGTGACTCCTCCCCCCCCAGACTGTGCTAGACTGAGAAAGCAAGTTCTCAGAACTGATATAAAACCCTGTAATCTGCCAAAGGTGAAGCCCTTCTCCCCTTCTATCGGTCGAGGACTAAAGGCTCTCACCCCTACAGTGTGACCGACAAACCCTCCTTATCACCCGGCTGCAGCAGCCCCTGCCGACGTCTGATACGGGAGAGCAGCTACGACGGGGGACCGTCAAACTAAAAATGTCTGAGGATAAAAAAACACCTCTTGTCGTCAGTGTCAGATGCTTTCCTCCATCCAGCTCCACTGCACACACAGTACAGTTCGCTATTCTTACAAAACTCAAGCTGATCTGTTTACCACTGGGGCTAAATGGAGCCGAAACTAATTGAATTGTTCCGTGAATGTCCGAGGGTGGCTATTTTGTAGGGGGGCCCTTATAAAACTCTAAATCTTCCCCTTCCATTGGCTGCAGTTTAGTGACGGAGTAAACTTGACCCCAATCTGCTGGCCACTGTGCCGATGGGTCAGGTCGGAGAGAGCAGCAGCATTGAACAGGGAAGAGGAGGAGGAGGAGAGAGAGAAAGAGTCTCCTTCTTAGTGCACGAGGCACCTACTCACCTATTCTTAGAGCCGGGCTCCTGCAACGATTATCCGTGCTATTCATGCCCCTTAGCACAGCTTTACTTAGGGCCGCCCAACTGGATGCAAATCCACCTCATCCTGTTCACACGATGACCTCTGCCCCTTGGCTAGACAAGGACGTGCGCTAATTTGCTTGTGTGTGTGTGTATGTGTGTGCGTCTATGTGTGCTTCCATAGGAAGAGTAATCACACGGATAATGTTCTGTTTATACACAAACAAATACACACACACACACACACACACACACACACACACACACACATCGATAGCCCTGAGATTTCAAAATGACTGCACATTCACCATGCCTAATTAGTAAGTAGCTAATTTACTCTCCCTCCTCACAGAGAACAACAAATATACTGTAAAAGTACATGCTATGAGCTTCACGGATCACATCTCTGCAGATTTGACTGTGAAAGCCTGAAAGAGTGCTCTCTCTCTCTCTCTCTCTCTCTCTCTCTCTCTTTCTTTCTCTGGGCTTGGCCAGGAAGGTCACTTCTCACAGCCCTGCGCCTGTTCATTTTGATTTGATCCCCTTCAGTGGGCAGCTATGGCTCCTCTTGATTTATGCAGCCTGTCCAGTCATATTCTGTTCCTCACTTCATGTTCCATCGGCCAGGTTGGGCCGGGCACGTTACCTGACAAGGTTGACCACTTCTCTCCAGTAGGGACTCATGGGCCCATGGACACAGAGGAAGGCTGCTGGGACTGTCTATGAGACATCTTCCCCTTGTACTTCTTCTGTGTCTGCCACAGCCCAATTCAGTGTTGCTTATGGCTCTCCAAATCAAGATCAAAATGGCCGCCATGCTGACCTAGTTAATGTGTTGCTGATAAACAGCAAAGGGCTGTGTCCTCACTTTCATCTCCTGGATTATTTTCATGTCTAGGCCATATATGTATCAGTATCACATAGTCATATACTGGGAGTCATGCCCCAAATTGATCGTTATCGTTACAAATGGGGAAGCTGAGATTGTCATCCTTCTGGCCAGCAGGAGTGAAATGTGTGTCGTGGTGATATTGGAGCAGGACTGGTGTGTTGCTTTTTTCAGAGGAGTTGTGTTGTGTAGTTGTGTTGTAGTTGTGTAGTGTGTGCTCTCATGCGATGATACCCCCCCATCCCAACACCCCACCCCAGGCCCAGACAAAGCCTGCAGTGAGCATGTTTTTTTTGTTTCTCTCTCAAAGCTGAAGAAAACCTTTTAAATCAATGTTATAAATCTTGGGAGCAGGGACCAGGGGGCCATTGGCTATGAGTACTCTCAGTCAGGGAAGCTCTTCCTCTGGAAAATTACTTGACCCTGCTGAGCTGCTGTTGGAGCTTGAGCTGTGTGGACTGGAGTGCAGGCTACTCCAGTGTGTGTGTGTGTGTGTGTGTGTGAGTGTGTGTGTGAGACATCACATAAGTCACCAGATGCTCTCCCATCTCCGTCGTGTGTCTCTGGCAGGTCTCTCCAGAGGCACTTAAGGACCACCTGACATAAATCCATCCAGTTGGCTTCCCACTGTGATTAATTTATTTATTAACTTACTCATCACATTACTTTTACATTACATTACATTCATGCATTTAGCAGACGCTTTTATCCAAAGCAACTTACAAAAAAAAGGAGAGACATTCAAGCTACAGCACAATTAGAAACTAAATAAAAGTGTATATTGCTAACATGAAAATTGCAGTATTTTGAGATGAAAGTGCAGTGTAGAGAGAGAGTGGTAGGTGCATTGTAAATCCATTCCTGGTATTCAGAATTTTTTAGCCAGGAGATATTCTTGGAAGAGCTGTGTCCTCAAGAATTTCTTGAAGGTGGAGAGGGTATCTGTTGCTCTGGTAGCACTTGGAAGGTCATTCCACCAGCATGGAACAACAGATGAAAATAGTCTGGATTGACCTGTGCGAGGTGTTGGCCGTACTTGACAACGTTCCTTGGAGGAGCGAAGTGGCCGGGCAGTAACATAGGGCTTTAAGAGGGTATTAAGGTAGATGGGAGCAGATCCATCAATCACCCTGTAGGCCAACATTAGTGCTTTGAATTTGATGCGAGCGGCTAAGGGTGGCCAGTGAAGTTCAGAGAACGGAGGTGTGACGTGCTCTTTTTGGCTGGTTGAAAACCAGATGTGCAGCTGCATTCTGGATCATCTGTAGCAGCCTCACAGCACAGGCTGGAAGACCTGATAGGAGGGCATTGCAATAGTCAAGGCGAAAGATAATCAAGGTCTGTACCAGGAGCTGGGTTGCATGTTGGGTTAGGTACGGCCTGATCTTCCTTATGCTGAATAGAGAAAAAAGGCATGACTGAGCCACAAAGGCAAAGTGATCAGTAAAGGTCAGCTGGTCATCAATCATGACACCCAGGTTTCTTGCAACC
Source organism: Tenualosa ilisha (assembly GCA_015244755.2). NCBI lineage: Eukaryota > Metazoa > Chordata > Actinopteri > Clupeiformes > Clupeidae > Tenualosa > Tenualosa ilisha. The sequence continues at coordinate 8,696,703 of PYXC01000584.1, forward strand.
TTGGTGGGAGAACAGACAAGGAGTCTATCTTAATGCTGATGTTGTGATGTATGGTTTGCTTGGCTGGGTGGACCAGCAGTTATGTTTTGGAGAGGTTTAGTTGGACAGACAGTCAGAGATTCGTGGAGTCATCAGGAGCGAAGGACAATATAGAGCTGGGTATCATCTACATGGCAGTGATACTCATTTGTCTAAGAGAAGAAGAACTAAGAATTTGGCTGTAGGGTTGTAATTTTATGTGTAATTTTGGACTAATGACCAAGAGGTTTGTATCCATCACAAAAACCTCTTCACTGCTGTAAGGAGAGGAGGCCTGAAGCGACAGGCTCCTGCAATGTTTAAAAAAAGAGACACGTTTGGTGTCTCCTGCTCACAGGCATCTAAACTCTCATACTCTGCCTCAATCTCTCCCCCTTTATTGGTTAAATAATGGCGTCAGGTGTGTGTGTGTGTGTGTGTGTGTGTGTGTGTATGGGGGTAGGGTGGGGTGTACTTGTCAGACCTCCACCTCAAGCCCCTCTCTCCCTTATATCTTCTGTCTTCTTCCTCCCAGGGATCTAAGGACACCTGATTGCAATCAGCGTCCAGAAAACACACCTCTTTATCAGGCTTCAGGTATCAGGGCAGTCTGCTCTGGCAGTGATGGGAGAGATGGGAAGGGTTCACGACAGACACACCTTCCTGTTTCAGGCTAAGTGGCTGAGACACCGCATAGCAGTGGCCACCAAAGTGGACCAAGACCAAGACATACACGTCTTCCTTATTAATCCTCCAGGCTCGCCACAAGTATGACGACAGCTCTTCTTGTATTACTGGATCATTGTAACGACTCCTCGTTAATATTAGCCTCCGGGCGTATTGTGTTTCCGCTTGGACACTGCTCTCTCTCTCTGGTCAGCAACTTCTGCTGACACCCCAGTGAGTTGTGAGTGTGTTTGTTCCAGCGAGCTCGGTCCTCGTAAGTGATCACCGAGGGGCCAAATATAGACATCCACCTGTGGTCTTTCTGCTGTACGGGGGGTGGAAATAGTTGGATTGGAAGAGCTGTGGTGGGTCGGGTATAGGTGGGGGACTGGGGGGTCGAGTATGTTTGGGACGAATGAGTGGTGGAGGTGGTAGGTTGACAGGCGTAAGCGCCTGTTGTCTGAGTCACTGCTAGCTGGGAGGAGGCAAGGGCAGCCAGGAGGCACCGTGCTCAACAGCTCCAGCTCCCGCACACCTCTGCCACTCAACTATTCTGGGCCAACTCCAAGCAACCATGCCACCAACCCCCTCTTTGCAAGATTGGCAAAAGCCCCTGTTCAGATGTCTAAAACTGGGTTGAGAACTGGTCTCCCTTTCGTTGGGCATGCTTAGGCTCCACGAGTGAGCCACCCAGTGATATGTGGATGCGTGATCATAGAGATGCAGCTCTGCATGTCTCAATCTCTCTCTCTCTCTCTCTCTCTGGCTGGAACAAACACAAGCACACATGCACTTGTTTTTCAAAAAAGATACCAGCTCTCAGAACACCTATCTGAGGATTTAGTGACTCCTTGATGAATGCAGCTATTCTCTGTGGATCTGAGGCTTGTTTTTGCTGGTGTTTGTGGTTGCTGGTGGCAGAGACCGGCCAGGATGAGGCCCTTGGATGTGAGGCGGTCTGGCATTCGGCCTTTGGGGCATCAGGGAGTTGGGGGGAAAAAGTGCAGCAACTTAAAAAAGACATTTTTCATCTTTTCTTTTTTTGTGCTCTCCTTTCACAAGTGCCAGCCTGCTGTGGAGCTATAAACAGAGTATGTGCAAGAGCAAAGAGCTCCCTAGTGTGGACATCACTGCTTGTTTATTTGTTTGTTTGTTTGTGTGTTTGTTTATGCAGGGCTGTAATTTGGAACCACAGTGGGAAACTAATGGGTTTGCTCGGACAGCTCTGGGCAAACCCAAAGTTCTTCCATCCTGGTGATTGACTGATGCCACCAGACCACTGTCTGCTGACTTCCAGCTGCTGGCCCAGACACTGGGTCACAGGTGGACACCTAAAACTGTGCACCCACCTCCCCCTCTTCCTTACACACACACACACACACACACACACACACACACACACACACACACACACACACACACACACGCACACACACACACACAAACAAGTAAAAACATGTCACCCTGTTGATCACACCAGTGATCAACTAGTGATCAACTAGTGATCAACACTAGTGATCAACTTAGTCAAGAATGTAACATGGTTTTAACATGGTTAATGCACAGATTGTGCAATGGTAAATGCACAGATTTAGTCAAAATGATGTTAAAGCCATTTGAAACTCTAAAAAGTTGCTAAGCTAGCAACAGAGCAATTCAAACTTACTCTTACACAAATATACTCACATGTCTTAATCTAGTGGCAAACACATACATTTACAGACATACGTACTGTACATAAATACATACATACATACATACATACATACATACATACATATGCAGAGATATTTACAGTATATTCCTCTCCTCACAGAGGTTTACGGCAGCTCTATATCTGGGGTGTGGGGGTTCTAAGCTAATTTTGAAACCCACTTACCAGTACAGTGCTGAAGATGTTTTTTGGGGGAAAAAGAGGTGTCTACACCAACGAGCAGATCAGATTTTTTTCTCCTTTTACATCTCTCAAGGCACACGTGATTATGCAGTCAGATCACTTTCCCAACATAAAGGCAGCATGTGTAATGTATACGTGATTCTTATTTTAAACATGTATTTATATACTGTATGTGGAATCACACACATGATACACAAAGCATGCACTTTGAGGATTTGTGACTCAGTGCTTATAAAACACATGCAGTGTGTCCTCTGGGACTTTGAAGACATCATCGCACACATTGCTCCCTGCATTCTGCTCCTCAGACACTGAACACTGAGTTCTTTTCCACTCGCACAAATGGACTCTTTGATTGAAAGATTCTGCCAGAGAAATTGCATTTGCCCCTGTGTCTTCTTCACCAGAATGTATTTACACTGATCCCTGAATTAGATTCCACCCTTACCCCCACAGCCACTACCCCAAACCCCACTCCCCTCCACTATAATCCACTCATGACTGTGAGCACACACATCAGCACATGGACTTTGCTCCGCATACATAGATATGCATGTGAATGTTCATGTGCACAGCCACATCCTCCCCTGCTGTGGCTCCCGTCAGACCCTGCTTTAAGAATGGAGGCATGTGAATGTTCATGTGCACAGCCACATCCTCCCCTGCTGTGGCTCCCGTCAGACCCTGCTTTAAGAATAGAGGCGTTTGGGGTCGGTGACACCAAAGTGGTACCAGGTGCTATCCAGCTCAGACAAGCACAGGCAAGGCAAGGCAACGTCAACGTCAAGGCACTCCCCATGAGGAAGGCCTGTTACCTCACACCCAGTTGGGTTACCTGTGTTGTGGTGTTGTAGAAGGCTGACTGAACTAACCTCTGGGCTGTGTTTAGCTATATGCCACTCTATTTGTACTGTGCTATAATGTGCTTGACCATGATATGCTACCCTGTGCTATGCTGTTCTATTTGTGCTATGCTATTTGTGCTCTGCTGTCATATGATGTGTACGCTGTAGAGACATTCTATTTAGACTGTGCTGTGCTGTGCTATGATACTGTGTTGATGGTGTTCTGTGTCCTGTGTTGATGGTGTCTTGTGTATAGCCTGTGTGATAGCCTATTATTGAGATCTCCCTTCAGTGTGTGTTTATTGTTTTTGGGGCTACTGTGGAAATGGCAGTAGCTTCAGACAGTAGGCAAAGTGGAACATGGAAACTTACCATTGATCCATCTGCTCCTCCAGTAATTCGACCCTTCCTCCCCAGAGAACACACAGATCTCTGCCATGGCGCATACGTTTAGCCCGCCTGCGTCAGAGAGCATGAGGACATTGAGAGTCACATAGAAGACCCACACCCACCTCTCTCTCAGACATACACACACATATACACGCACACACACACACACACACACGGCCCCCCTGTTCTCCTGTCAGCTACGTGGTTAATGATTGCTAGTGGCCTGGTGTCTGCGTGCTCGGCCCACTGACTTTGTGCTTAGCAAAGCTTTCAGCAAACGCAAATAATTGATAGGCTTTACCCAATGGCAGTCATGTTTATTTTTCCCCCTGCTGTACTTTTCCGCCGAGATCCATCCTCCACCTTCTGCGTTTGTGTCCGTGTGTGTGTGTGTGTGTGTGTGTGTCCATCGCTTGTCTGAGAGAGAAAACAGATGGAGGAGCAGAGCGATGACTGTGCCGGCAGGTGGGAGACACACACAGGACTTCCACCGGCTGTTTTACAATGACCCTTCCCACCAGACACCCACCCACAACACACACACACATAATCACAAACAAACACACATAACTAAATGCACACATAAACACACACAAGTGCATAAGTACACATGTTGCAGACATGCACATTAACCCTTTTTAACACACATGCACACATTTATACACACATATAACCCATACTATGCATACACACACACAAACACAAACATACATACACACACAAACACATGTTCATACTGTGCAGTTTTCCTGTTTCTTGATAAGAAAAGTGATGAAGACACTGGTGCTGTGCACGCATCTGGACAGAACAATTGACTTTCTTTGTCCATCCCTGTGACCTTTCACGGTCTTTAATCCGGTCTCTGCCGGCCAGCCCACCCAAAGTGGAAAACCACCGCAGAAAAAGAATCAACAGTACTTGTATGACAACAGTTAAGGAGCTAAGAGTAGTATTGATTCTAGAAAGTTCCATAATGCCAGAGCTTATGTAGCTCTTTTTTCGCTAACTGAAACATTATTCTCCAGTATACATAAACAGGCTCTATGTCACCAACAGCCGGCCAACATGTGTTCCAGGCCCTGTGATTGGCTGAAAGGTTGCAAGTTGACATAATGAAGAAGCGTTGTGGGTGTGAGGGTCAGGAGAGGGCGTGGGGGTCAAACAGCACTTCACCTTTAACCACTGCCTGCATTAGTGTTGTCACAACTATCCCTGTCCCCAAGTCCCGGAGATGAATTTCTAACCTGTGTGTGTGTGTGTGTGTGTGTGTGTGTGTTGGCGAATGGACGTGTGCACGAGTGTGTGCTTTTCCTGTCTTATCACAGAAGCTGGTTGAACTACTTTACTTGCTGGCTCTGGTCTGTTCCCCTGTTTTGTCACACACTATGGAAAGAGAAGGTCACGTTCCTGGTTAGTTTATCATGCAAACCTGAAATCAAGGGTGGGACAGTGGAGCTCTGGAAGTCCACCAATCAAGCGTGACAGCGGCACACAGCTCCTCCCTGTTCTGTCTGTACTTTCAACTTCAACGCAGAAGACTGGCTTGCCTTCTCCTATGTGTGTATGTGTGCGTGTACGTGTGTGTGTGTGTGTGTAGGCGTGTGTGTTTGTATATGTGTGTGTGTGTACAGGAAGCACTACTGCCCTTTGACATGCAGTTTCAACTGGAGAAGTGCGTACACACCTCTTCACACACGTCCTCTGTGCTACACTCCGAGGCCCGTCAACCGAGGCACTTTTTAACCCTATCCCAGAATTCCACGGGCGGATTTTTATGACATGGGTCAAATGCTGGTCAGCACCCATGTCTCCAGAGTTCCTCTGTGAGGTCATCCTTAGAAATGAAATGTCAGCTATCTTTTTTTTTGTTTTTTTTTACGACCAGATTGTTGGTTGGGACAATCGGTTTGTTATGTGGAAAAAAACGTTGTTTTCCATAGCTGACTTTCCTCTCCTTTCTGAGCTTGAGTGGAAGAGCAGATGGGATGTTTTCCTAGGATGCGGCCTGTGGAATAACGGAAGGCCATGCGCTCATTATTCTCATAAGTCGTCTCGCGTGCCCCGTTAGAGCAAACCGTGAGATCATCCGCACAGGAGCGCGGAGCAGTCGTTCAGCAGCTGTATTCGTCACGCCTGTCGTCTACGATGCTTGTTTTGAAATGACATGTTTACTGTTTCAGCGATTCCTTGTCAGTGTCTCTGGCGAGCTCCACAAATCCGTCTGCCAGCTTTCCCATTTTAGTTGTTTTTTTTTCCTTTCTCAATAGGGAAAAAAAGGTCCAATCTGGATGGAGTACTGATCCTACTCACTTAGTGATGTAATGTGATTACAGAGTGGATGCAAGATGGGCTGGGGGGTGGGGTAAATAAATCAGCCCAGCTCAAGTGAACAGGATGAGATTACATGTCAGAATATTCTTTATTGTATGTGGGCACCAGCTGAGACACGATGATCGAGGGAGAGAGGATGCATGTGTATGTGTGTGTGTGTGTGTGTGTGTGTGAGCGAAAGTGTGTGTGTGTGTGTGCATGTACGTGTATGAATGCATGTGTGCGTGTGTGTGTGTATGTTGGGGGGGGGGGGGTTGTTGGTAGGCTTAATCACGCAGTGCCAGTTGGCAGGACATTTTCCCTGAAATGGGTCTCTTTTACACAGGAAAGGCAGGAAATTGGGTTTAGGGAAGCGTAATCCTTGGGTGCAAAAAAATACTGCGCTGATTGAAAATGTCCACGCTGGCAATGCAGGTGAAGAGAGGGAGAGAGGGTGGAGCAGAGAAAGAGGGAGAGAGAGAGAGAGGGAGAGGACAGTGAGTCAGAGAGATAAAGAAGGCTGATAAAAACAGAGGGAAAGACAGAGGCCGACAGAGCGAAAGAGAGATGAAAAGAGAGAAAGAAAAATGATTATGCTCCCTCATTATGATTCACCTGTATTATCATGTTATTGTTTCTAATAGTATAAATATCATCAGTTTATGCACGTGTATGTGTGTGTGTAAGAGTGTGTGTGTGCATGCATTTGATTCCGCCTCTGTATTCTCCTCACCCTAAGCCTGCTGGGTGTTGGTGCCCTTTGGGTAAATGAGCCTGTGGGACCAGAGTGATGCATTAACATTTGCTGAATGAAGAGATGAACTTTTTGGCAGTTGATCCCTGCCAGAGACGTGCTTGTCGCCGTCATGACTGAGAGTCCCCTTCCTGTCACAGGCTGGGAGGGGAGATGGGCGGGCCTGTGGAGCCTGTGACAGCCAATCAGATGGAGGGGTGGAGGAGCCCTTACCCAGCAACAGCTGAAAAGTGTCTGTCATTGCTTCACGGCTCACAGGTGGTTGAGTGTCTGCTGCCTAGCCCCCTGACAAACACGTAGGCATATGCACACACAAACACACACACAGACACACACACACCTACCCGCACACACACACACACACGTGTGCACACATGTACTGTACACACAGGCAACACCTTTCTCCTTGAGCCTGACAGACTATGTAGTATTCCCACTATCTTGATAAGTGGCTCATAAATTGTGGCTGAGTGTCAAAAATATGAGCTTAAGGTCTGTGTATGTGTGTGTGTGTGTGTGTGTGTGTGTGTGTGTGTGTGTGTGTGTGTGTGTGTGTGTGTGTGTGTGTGTGCGCACACATGAACACGCTCCACATCTATGTTTGTTTAGTTGCAGAGAGGTTTTTGTTTACTCAGGGATCTCATTGATAGAAGTAGAGGTTATTTGCCGTCAGCTGTAGATAATCTTAGAGATATAGAATTTCTTAGCTGTGTAGACGGGACTACATGAGAGAATGGTCAGTAGAGTGAAGTGAATATATTGCAATGCTTTGTATTTCTCTCTGTCTCTGTCTAGCAAATAAATGTGCATATTTGCATGAAGTGGAGATTCTATTATAGCACTGGGCCTTCTGCTGAAAAAAAATGACAGAAAATTCCATGATTTTTAAAACAGCATTACCATTTTTTTTCTCATCATCAACTCTCTCGGTCAGGCTTGGCTTTAGTTGGGAGTTGTTTTGCGCGTGATGGCCCAGACCCAAATCGATAGCAAACAGCCTTCAACACATAACAAACACCCACTCTTTATGAAGCGCTGGCTGGCAGGCAGTGTCGGGTCGCTTCGTCTGGGCCGTCTAACATCTGTCTCTGCCCCGGCCGCCCTCTCTGTCCCCAGGCAAATGAAGAGGAAGGCGCTAGGTTGATGAGTATGCAGCTGCTGGTGCGACTTGGTGGGACTCAAATGCTCAGTGCACAGTTTTATTTGTGCTGAGGGTATGTGTGTGTGTGTGTGTGTGTGTGTGTGTGTGTGTTGTTGTGAGTGCGGCTGCAGAATCAGCTCCCCAGTTGTTTTCCTGTTATCTGACTCATAATGTCAAATGTAGCCTTCCACAGAAAAATCAATCAGGAAAACCCAAGCACTGGACTGTTTATTCATTCATTCATTCATTCATTCACTCATTTGTTTTTTTATTCTGTTAAAACTTCATCATTTTGTTTATTCAGCTTTTGGTGTTATCCTGTCTGAACGGAAAACACCTCTTGACTGGTGCTTCTGTTGACATCGGCCTAAGCCCTAACTCCAGACCCAGGAGGTCTCTGATATCCAAGCAATAGTAAAATAGCACTGCCTCACCTCACCTACAGAGCCTATAGCTGTTTACATTCTCCACTCATGTTACATTTCACCTAGATACACTTGAACTCTGCTACAAAGCTATCGCTCATACACAGCAACAGCGGAACCTTCCAGAATTCATTCACTGGGCCGCCGGACACAAAGCACCTCTCAGCCAGGAGTGCCTTCTGTGACCTGCCTACAGAGTTTCACACTAGTAGCCCAGTGGCAACACACACACACACGCACACATAAAGGAGGAAATCTGCAGGCCTTACTTACAGAGGTCTATTGACACATGGGTGTGTTAGGCAGCTAGTGCCTTACCCCTTATCCAAACACAGCGTTCCTCACGGGCCGTCCTGTGCTGCAGTGAATTGGGTGTCGAAGGATACCTCACCTGCCTTTCACGCCTTAGTGTGTGTGTGTGTGTGTGTGTATGTCTGTGTGTGTGTGTGTGTGTGTGTGTGTGTGCAGGTGGAATGAGGGGAGGATGGAGAGAGTGTGTGTTATGGACACTTCCTTGGCTGGTAAAGTCATGCGGAAAATGAACAACTTTAATCTGCTGTTTCTGACACTTGTCATGCACAAAATGAGAGGCCAGGGTGGTAGAAGAGGAGAGGTGGGGGGGGGGGGGGCAGAGTGCATTCTGGGATTTTTTTTCTGACCTGTAAGGTTGAAAACAAGCTCATACAAGCAGGTCACTGTTTGGATTGTGCAGAGGAGATGATGGGGTGGACGGCTGGATGGAGCTGAGCAGAGTCAGAGCAGCGGTGTGGAGCGCGCAGCCTCTCCATCTCCATCTCCATCACGATGTCCGTCAGAGGGCCCCGACCTGACATCTCTCGTCAAATGTGACAAACGGGAACTAGCAGGACTGCAGGCTCTGTCAAACACAGATACTCAGAGATCTTCAGGCAGCGGTCGTGACGGAGGGAACCTGAAGGCTCTTGGTCCTGGTCGACCTCAGCAGAGACTACAGGCATGGGGCCAGATAGTCGCCCAACAAGGAGCAAACCAGCTCTCACATCCTCTCCTATAGGTTTGTTGCAAAAAAGAGGACCAGTCAGCGCATCCCTTCTTTGAGTCAATAGCCAGAAAATGTCTCAAGTATGCTGAGAGATAGAGCCAAATTGACACACTTCAGGATTTTGCCTATGTTTTTGCCTATGTAGGCAAATCAGAGAGAACAGCATCAGAGATTTCCATTTTGTGTAAATATTTCACTCGAGAGGGTAACCCCTTCTGACATGTTCAGAAAAAGCACACAAGACTGTGGCTGGAAACTTCGATCTGTAAAGGTCTCGGGATGAGCTCTGGTCCTCTTTTTGTTTGTCCTCCATTTGCATTCTGCCAGAAGCACAGACACATGATGTTTTCTTAGCCCATTATAACGTTATCTCTCAAAGCCAAGGATCTCATCAAGGCACCAACACAGTTACTGAAATCATTTGCAAACCATGTGTCAAAATTAGCATGCAAGCCTGACGAGCAGTTGGACCATTTAACAAGTTGCATCAGGTATGTTTGCCTATGGTATTCGTCCAAGGCTTACACCCGACGGGATTATTTTAGGGTGTCATTACATAAGAAACCTTGCCAATGTGAAGTGGAGGCAGAGCACCATGAGGGATGGGAGTGACTCAGCCTCCTTTTTTACACAAGTCTGAACAGCGTGTTGATTTACTTATCTGACCCGTCTCTTCCCCTCTCCCTTCACAACCTCTATCTCTGTTTTGCAAGAGAAAGACTCCTTCAGCATAGCAAGTGGCCCAGGCAGCTGTTCTGGGAACAGGGCTAAAGTTAGTGGCAATTAACCACAGCTTAAGGCAAAGTACTCTTTCTGAAAGAGAGAAATTGTCATGTTGGGGCATGTTAGGGCATATTGCGAGAGGTATACTGTATGTTAAGTCTTACTCTCTATGAAATGGCCTTATTCCAGTGCTCCTACATAGGCAATATATATGCATTTACAATACTACCATTCCACTGTGTACATGTTCCATGTTACAAAGTATCACCATAAGCATAACCAATGTTCATTGATAGACATTATAATAAAAATGATTGGGTACATAAATATCGAGTTCATGGAGCACAAAGAACACTTGTTTTACACCATGGTCATATTTATCATTGGTTAAGTGGTTTTGGGGAGTCATGTGCTGCCTTTCAGTTTGAGACTTCCCGGTCGCTTCATAAGGCTAATGAGAATGTGCTCGTATGCATTTTACTCTCTTGCATTTTCATGTATTTGGTTTCATCAATATGAGAAAATGATCAAATGAAATGAAATCAGGGTAGATATCTCGTACGCTGTGCTCTGAAGATCAGGAAGCTTTTATTTCAGCTCGCTTGCAAATGGCTGCAGATATTAAGTCTTACATTCGGATGAAAGGGAGACTAAAAAAGCCCAATAAGGATAACAATCTAGAGCCTGAAGGAGATGAAAAACAATCTTTGCATTCTAGGATCATGACAAACCAGAGAGGTGTGACCTTCAGCAAACGAAACCCAATCTCACTGGATGTGGCTGCATTAGACATTCATAATGCGCCTTTTGTTCTTGGCCCACATGAAAGGAACAATAGCCGCTGACGTCCAGCCCATCTGAATGGCTGATAGAACAAAGTGCCATGTGCTTTTTCAAGGGGATCCTTCTGTCCTCTTCCTCCTTGTTCTCTCATTCGTATACCTCCTCAGGACTCCTCTCCCTCTTTTCTTCTCTCCCAGGGACGTACACAATGTCACACTTTCGTGGCATTTTGGTAACTCTCAGTAACATGAGTCATGCACTTGTTTAAGAAAATCCATGGCATATCTAGATTTTAGTGATCATGACAGCTAATGTTTGCTGCTATCATGTGACCATTGGTCATTTATAACAGGAAACTGTAGATATATTGTTATGTTTTGTGAGAGAGGGCTCATGTTAATCCAAACATTTTCCAATAATATAAAATCGCCTATGCAAAATCATCTATGCAAAAGGTGTCAAGTGTTATTGGTGCTAAAAATGTTTCAATTTCAAAGTTATTATGACCACACTACACTACATTACCAAGACATGTTGAGCATCTATGTTTTGTCATATTGTCCTCATTCTTCCCCTCACCAACAAACCCCCCCTCCATCTCCCCTTACCCGCCTTTGTGAATAGCTGTCCTCTCTCATGCCCGTCCTCGCATGAGAGGCAGGACCCAGGTCATCAGCATGCAGTTGGGGGCACAGCAGTGCTGGCTCAGAGATCCCTTATCACGCGTTAAACTCTAGTGCCCTCTGTGTGCACTGACATTTCTCTCTCTCACTCTCTCTCTCCATCTCTTTCTTTCTCTCACTTCAGGACTCTATCCATCCACCCAAGCCATCCATCAACCGACCAGGTACCCACTCCATAATGAGAAATTTGACCATGACAGAGGTCTAGTGATATGACTGCCTTTAAAAATGTCTGATGAAAATGACTACAGCATGTTTGGTCCTCGGATGGTAATTGTGTGTCAGAGTTTGATACATCTCCCCACACTTCTTGCATATGCCTCACCCACACCCTCATACTTATTTCATATTTTTTCCTTTGCATGTGAATAGCTGTTTACAGGAAATCGCTTCCAGTTTCATTGGATTACATCAGACTATATATGCACAAATCTGTCTGCTGGCAAAAAGGATAGTGCCTGCATCTGTAACTGGAGCCCATGGACTGTCGGATCAGTAAGTGCTGCCGTATAGTTTTTAGGTCTTTGGGCCTCATATTTCACTTTGGTGCTGGGCTCCACATATTTTTAGCATCGGCCGGCCCACCTATTGATCGCATCGGTTTGCTTATCGTGAAGGTGTAGCAGCTGGAGACCAGAGGTGGGCCTTTGTTCTCGGTGTCCTTGAGATTAGGTGCCCTCTCAGCCAAACATTCCCCCAGGTGATGCCTTCGGTGGCCCTTATAGTGCCTGCAGGGAGGAGAAGATGGACACACACTGACACAGGCTTTCCTTCAAACACATCTCTCTCACTCACCAGCAGTCTGCTGAAATAAAATGAAGGCTTTATGTGGATGTAAAGACTGACTTGAAAAGGGTAAAAAATAAATGAATAAATAAGTTTGTTTTTGTCATATAATGGACACCACTTTAAAACAGCAAACCTAGGTGGAAGTATTTTTTTCTTTGTTCAATTTGTGCAATTTTTATTTTTCAAATAGTAAAAGGTCTTTCATCCTGCCACTGACTACATATTATTGATTCCCCTTATGCTGAAGGACAAGGAAGAAAAAAAACCATTACCCACAGACTGGAAGTGCCCATGAAATCTATAGACAGCCTCATCTGTGTACATATCACAGCTCACCAAGATCACCGTAGAACTACTACATGCACACACACCATCAATGGAATCAATGAAAGAAAAAAGTGTTTGTGTGTGTATCAGTATGTGTGTATATGTGTTTGTTTGTTTGTGTGTGTGTGTATGTGTGTTGTTATAAATAGTACCATATGGGGGGGGGGGACACCCAAACTGGTTGTTTACCTCAGTTCCTCCATTCATCCCTCTACCCACAGAGCCTGTTAGATCCAGACCTGTACAGACATGATATTTCATCTGAACAGCTCTTCTTATGCATTGCTTCCTGCTGCTCATTATAGATTTTAACTGACCTGGGAGATAAAAGGGCATGATTCAATATTGGCATATACTTGTAACATGCTTCAGCCAAAGCTTAAAAGGATCTCTGGCTAGTAAGACATGTTGGCAAGACTGACATTGGTATCAGCTATCTCTGACAGGATTTAAAAACTTCTTTTTAATTAAAACTTTTAGAAAATCCCTTCATGTGCAGAGCTTGTAAGCTGCCGTTGGATTTAAGTCTCAATGCTTTCTGGGTAAAATGTGGTGTTATCTGGTTGAGATTGATGGTGTCTATGTTTGGCAACAGCTTGATTGCTGCACCTTGTTTGGACCTTGATTAGATGCAACCAGGTGATGTCATTTTTTACAACAATGGCAGCTTACGAGTGAAAGGATTTTCTAAACTCTTAAGAAAATCTTTTTGAGTGTTTTTAAATCACGTTTATGTAGCTGACGGCAAGGTCAATCTTATAAGGCCAACATGTCTTACTAGCTAGGGATCCCTTTAAGTCAAATCTTATACCTGCGATAAGATTAGTAGTATTTTGGCTGAGTTAGACAAACAAATATATCATTAGACAAAACAGACAGTGGGCATCAACAGTAATAAAGTCTATCTCTGTCTATCTCTATATACAGATAATTAATTTGAGTGTTGATTATTTTCATGCATCATATTCAAGTATGTCTGGGAACTACTGTCTCTAATGTCTCATTGACAGCCACTCTATAGATACAGACTGTGATAGTCATGCTTAAGCTTGTCTTCTGCCTGCAAGTGGCCTTATTCTCCCTCCTCCCCACTATACCAGTCTCTCAGTCACTCTCCAGGGGAGCTCAAAGACATGAGGTGCTTTTCATCCTTGAGCACTCACTAACGGGGCTCGGCTGTGTTGCACAAGGCTCTAATTCTGCCTAGGCCAGCTACCAGTGGGGGGGTCTGCTCTGGGCTCGGTTGTCCAGGCCTGATGAGAGAGAGAGAGAGAAAAACAACCCCAAAGTGAGTCAGAAAGTCTGCCGACTGGAGAGCTGGCCCGCCCTGTAATTGCAAAATCCAAAAAGGTTCAAAGTGAATCTGTGAGTGGGCAGATTGGATTTGGACTCGTATCAAGGCTGAAGCTGGCATGGGTGCTGTCTATACTCTAGCTCTCTACCCTCTGAACCATGTATTAGGAGGTCCTCTGGGAGAGTGAGCTGTGCCGCCACCATGGTGGTGTTGGAGGAAACGCAGCAATGGCCAAGGGAGCTGCCTCTTTCCAGCACATGACTCTTTCCTGCTGCTGTCGCTGCTGCTTCTGCTGTTAACGGCACCCGAGGCTCCACTGCGGACTGCTCTTTAGGGCACTTACAGGTCAAACAATTTGATCAAACCCTAACTGGCCACTTCCTAATCTCCTCTAATAGGCTGAGATACTGACTCAGCCCGGAACTACCAGATGGCACGTCTTTTGAAATGAATTCAGATCAGAATTGGTTGAGGTCGGAGCCAGACCCAGCCCAGGTCTGGCACGGACCTGACCCTGGTCTGGAGTCCGTCAACCTCCAAAAGTCTGTACAGAGAGACAGATTTTTTTGGTGTCCGATGAAACGATGTCTAGTTTCTTTTCACTTCTTCAGAAGTTCTTCTTCCCTCTTTCCCTCTCCTGTCCATCTTCGCTTCATTTAGATTTGGCAACCCAGTCTCATGTGAGACAGATGGGTCACAATATCACACAGCCCCAGGGAGCATAGAATTCAGTCTAAAAATGATCATCTAGGCTTCTTGTGGAGTGGTGTTAGATGTCAGTCAGTCTACGTGTTGTCTTGGACACGTGTTTATGGCAATGCTGTTTATGTTCCACTGTTTATTCAATTGGACAAGTACGATTTGTCACGCATGGCTTGGACTGTTTATCGGGTGTCAGGCATGACCATGAAATCTCCTTTTTATATGGCGGAAAAATGAGGCACCTGGTGAACTTATCACAAAGGCTTAAAATGAGGTCACGTAGATCAATAGTCTCCAGATGACGCACAGAGTGGTTTGACCATGGCCAACCACACAGGTGAAATGCTGGGCATGATGACCAAGTCCTCACTGCCAGGGACCACATCCAGGCCACCGCACCACAACTGGTCAGGATCACCCCCAGCTGATCTCTCATAGTGAAGCGTGTGAGTGTCAAAGCCAGCAGCAGAAAAAGCTGTGTTGTTGCACAACCTGCACTGGCAGCTGACATGCATGCATGCATGCAAATGTTAGCTGACAATGTAGAGCTGATAACATAATGCAGATTTTTTGTAAGGGTGTGGAACAAAAACATCTACGGCCCCATGAAGTCTTTAAGGGCATTTTCCGTTCTCCACAACACCTGTCTATTAATAGAGGGATGCTTATGTAATCTGTGTGTCTGTGGCAAATCAATTTCAGTTCCACCCAGCAATCAATCAGGCCCTTACTTGTCCCAGAGAGATAGAGAAAGGGAGAGAGATAGAGAGAGAGAGAGAGAGAGAGAGAGAGAGAGAAAATAGATTGTGTTTGTTATGCTCAAATGGAGGTGAATGGCTGTTGTCTGTTTGATTTTTTTCTTCTCCCTTTTGTCCTCGTGGCCTGTGGGAAGCCACTTCTTTCTTTTTGAAGAGTGATTGCAGTTGGGGCTGAGCGCAGATAAATGTGTGTTGTGTGTGACATTAGAGTTGTTACTGTGCATGTACTACAAATTAGGAAGAGTGGGATCGATTTTTTCTTCCTCTTCTTTTTTTTTGTTTGGATGAAAATAAAAAATCCCCTTGGAACAGATAAATTTGAAAATGAATTTTCATGGGCCGACCTCACAAACCCCCTTTCACATTCACAGTCAGTACTTTTGCATGCTTACATCACGCCCAGACAGACAGACACACACACACACACACACAGACAGACACACACACACACACACACACACAATGACAAACGGGCACCATAAAATCCACACATCCTGAGAGACAGTGAAAGTGGCTGCTGGCCACATGTCTGTTCTGTTCTGTTCCGTGCTGGGCTGTGCTATGAGAGGGAGCCCACTACTCAGTATAAATAGCTCGAGCTCCCAGCGCTGGCCCATCGCTGTCTGTGGGGAGACCAGTAGTGCTCACTGGCAGACTGCACTGTCATTGTGCCTCCCTGGCAAAGCAGGAGTATCAACTTACCAATGCTGGACATGTGGAACTTCTCTCTCCCTTTTTTCTCTTTCATCGCCCGCTTCTCTCTCCCTTTGTTTCTCTTTCATCGCCCGCTTCTCTGTCTCTGTCTATTTCTTTTTCCATCTGGCCTTTTGCTTGTATGCAGCACACACATCTGTAGATCTGATCATCTATCATGATGCCAATCCATTGCATCCAAAGAAGAAATTTGTCACCTTCTCACTGCTTCCTCATGAATCAACTGAATGACGGAAAATTAAGAGGAACACTTTTTTTTTTTTTTTTTGCTTACTCCTTCCATCCCCCCTCTATCTCATGGGGCATTGATTCTCTGTTTAGAAAGAAACACCTCCTTGAAGTGGACACGTGAGCACGCAGACAAATGATGACACACACAACTGCTACGCCACCCCTTTGGCCTTTGCACTGACCCCAGATTCTCTCTCCCTCTTTCTCTCTCCTCTCTCTCTCGCTCCAAAACATCACGTTTCCATCATCATGTGTCTAAAAAGCCCTCATCTCATTAACTTCCAGCCCATGGTGGCTGGGAGAGCTGCTGCATTTAAATGTCACCTGCACAATGAAGAGAGAAGCACGGCCAGTCTGTGAGAACTGTTGCTATGACAACTCTGACATCACTGCTCCAACCAGCTGGACCCACAGATCCGTTTTCCAGAAAAAGAAAAATGAAGTTTCTTTCATTGTTGATGTTTGTGATGTAGACTGATTGGGGAAGTGATTAGCCTGAAAGGTTGGGTCTGAACACCAGAGAACCCAGGACCTCGGAGGTCTAGCAGATATTATCAATAGGTTGTTAAAGGTGCACTGGCCATTCAGAAGTAATTACTGTCATTAAGAGGTCAATTTTCACTCGTTCATCCTCTGACCCAAAGCTAGCGTGGTGTGGTGGTGGCTTTTTACGCAAAGCCTTAGCAGCCTCAGAAAAATCAATTTTGAGAAAGCTCACTTGAAAAAAAAAATGCATTCAATAAAAGACATGATGTAATTAAATTACATAAACATGGTTAATAGACAAATGGCTATATATATACCAATCTACTGTCATTCACACATAAATAAATAGATTGGGAGTTCACATTTGACTTACATATGCCTCTGGTGTAGAGGAGATACTGCATGTGTCTGGAACACTGTTGGCAATGCCCGTGGACAATGTTCTGCTTCTGTCTGAATGTCTAACTGACAGGCATTTTCTGTCCCAGTTGGAAGCCTTTTATCGTTTTCTCAATTGCATGAGGCAGGAATGAAGGCCTCTACATTGCAACAGCAGAGATGTGGCATGTACAACTCAGAGGTATTAAGGGAAAAGCTTGTCACAGAAGAAAAAGGATTAAATGTTACATCATTATGAATCATTAGAATCATAGGATGTCGTAATGAGGCTTTGCATAATTTCTGTTAACTGGAGTCTCTGCCCTATGATAACAGTGACTCGCCCATGGACATGGTTATACGAAGCTTGTTTAATTCAATTCAATTAAATTTTATATAGCGACAGGACCAAGGCAGGACATCCTCTTTAGCTGGTAACTGGAGCTGGAACTCCATGTGAAAGCGGGGCAATTGTGCTTAGGGTTGGCTGGATAGATATATAGAGATAGAAAATGGAGAGGAGGAAGGAAGGAAAAGAAGGGATCAGAGAAGAGTGAGGGGAAAAGAGGGGATAAGAGAGGAGTGAGAAGAAAAGAGGGAATATGAAGCAAAAGATACAGCATCTTGGCACACATATTATGACTTGTTTAGTGAGTGCTCTTTACTTGTCCTACACCATATGTGCCAAGTGCTATCAACAGCAATGGCCCTCACGCAGCTGCCCCTCATATGTGCAACCTGTTGTCACATGCTGTGACTGTGTGCATGTATATGTGTGTATATGTGTGAGTGTGTGTGTGTGCGTGAGTGAGTGCAATGTCTGTGTGTGTTTGCATGCACCCATTCAGCGACAGCTGTTTCTCTGACAGTTGTGTCCCACATCAGCAGAATTCCTTCGTTAAAAAAAAAAAACAAGATTAATAACTGCTTGACGGGTCAATGGACAAGGAACACGACACTGTGTCCTACTGACATCAATGGCAATGTTGCCAAACAAAACTATGCATGTAACCCTGGGTCAGTGTGTCAATAGGTAGATTGATTGATTAATAGACAGACGGACAGACAACATCAGGGGGACAGATGAAAAAACAGACAGACAAACAGTAAGACGGACAAACAAACAGACTGAGTCAGTACAGTTAATAATTAAGACAACCAGAGACAGGTCAACAGTAACGCTGGTCTTGTGAGGGCATTTCAAAGTCACATTTGTATTTTGTATGCTAACTGTCATCAGCATAGGTCATTGCCACAGCTGTGACATTCCATGAACTGCCAGTCAGAACGAGACGGACAGGATGGATATGATAATACACTCTAGCCATTAGGGTAAGAAAATAAAGCAAGTTCATGGCAACTTTAACAAGCTTTTGACAAACAGGTCAGATATAGATCCTTCAAGAGTTTGTCACTTGTACTTGTCCATTAACTTGTCTCCTTTTTGACATTTCAGGTGGAAGTGTAGATTCCTATCTCTGCTGAAATGGAAAAACCTCAACAGCTCAGCAATCTAAAACTCAGATGTGTTTTCAGTCACTGTAAGTATAATGTGTACATTCCTCAGGTGGGGGCTGGGGGCGGGAGTGGGTTGAGGTGGTGATGGTGGTGTTGGGCCGAGGGGGTGCAATATAGTCATAGAGAGACGAGTGTGAGCATATGCCCATGAAATATGTGAGTGTTTGTTCCTGGCCTGGCTGCCACTGTGCGCGTGTGTGTAACTGGGCACAGTGCCATCTTCAAACTGGCCTGTCTGCAAACATCTGCACAGGATGTGCCTCCGAATTGAGATATTCTGGGAGTGTTTACTTTGCCCTCTCATGCCATTTTTTTTCACTTTTAACCTTTGCCCCCACCACCACCATCACCACCACCAACGCTCTGCCAACCCCTGTCCTCTCTGCTGAGCTAAATGTTTATCAGCCTCACAGTTTTCATAGTGCTTCATAAATATGGAAATGACTCTCTCTCTATCTCTATCTCCATCTCTCTCCCTCCCAGTCTCTGTTTCTCTCTCTATCTCACCTCTGCCTGCTGGCCGACCACATGTGTGTTCTTTGTGTTCTTTGACTGCAGGAGTTTGCAGTAAATACTGTCGGCTACACAAGATGGAGGCTTCAAGTACAAGGAGCTGTGTGCCTAATGGCTTTCAGTGATCCATTCACAGAGCCACTGTGATCTGCTGATTGACAATGTTAAATTCAGTCTTCTCATATCCTTAGGCAAACCTGTCAAACGGAGATCATGTTTATGCATGTGTGCAAGATTCTGCTGGAACCCTGCTAAGGCCCTTCTGGAATCCACGGCCTTCTAATTGACCTGAAACAGGCAACAGGGACCTCAGATGAGCATGAGTGGCCTGGGGGGGGATACGGTGTAATGTGACTGTTCTGACACTGCAGACAACAGGGGGTGGGGTGGGGTGGGGGGAGTGTGAACATTATGGAAAGGAAATGCCTTCAACCCTGGAGATCTGAGCACAAATGGCTTCTCAATTCTGATCAAGCTCCCACAAGACAGGGTATCTTTGAGTATCAGTTGTGTTAGCAAGCATCCCCAAAGCAGAGCACAGACAGGGACTGTAGCCAACTCAGAATTCTCACATGGAGGGACAAGATTACTGCTACAGCTAAATCACACCAACACATGGTTGCATGATCAACCATATGTTACTATACATCTAATGCAAATGTTGGCAGCAAAATGCTATCTGCGGGTATCTGTGACGTAGTACATTTGATTTGGGTTTTCACAAATTGCAATTAGCAAAGGAGATATGTGAGAGGAGAGATGAGAGAGAGAGCGAGAGAGAGAGAAAATAGAGAAGCCTGAGTACTTTCAAAAGAAAAGGAAGTTGCCAGGAACATCAATAAGCTAATATCTTGGTTGGTCTGTTTTAGCAGTCTCACAGCATGTTTTTTTCCATCTTAAAACCAGTCACTTCCCTCTTTCGTTATGCTGACTTTCCCCCTTTGTTTTCTTCTGAGGAAACATCACACACACATAAACTGGCATAAAGAGGGGATAGGGGCGGTATGGTCACTCTCACCTGCTGGTCCTCTATGTCCTGCAATGCAATTTACAGAGCAGCCAACTACCAAGCATAGAGAGAGGAAGAGAGAGAGAGAGACACACACAGAGAGGGAGGAAGGGAGGGAGATCCATAATGAATGAGGTAGATGGTTGAACTTTGGAATGCATTAGCTGGCCACCCATTATTCGTCCACTGTGAATGCTGAACAGCCCTGAAGCATCAGCGGACGCAGCAGAGGGGACATTTGCTACCCTCATCTCTTCATCTTCTCCCTGTCTAATATGATTTCAGCCCTCATTTATCAGGCATCGTCACCCCCCGTCACATACACACACACACACACACCAACCCTACAGCCTACAATAGGTGCTCCAGATTTTTTGGCACTTCTAATTCCTCCTGTGCTTTTAATTGCTAGCGGCCTCCTTGTGGCTTCATTTTTCACCCTCTTTCTCGTGTTTTGTTGTTTTCTTTTGAAAATCTCTCAAGACACACACACACACACACACTTGTGTTCTTCTGTTTGTCCCTCTTGTGCTAGTCTGTCTGTTTCCATCTTCTCAACAGCTGTTCTCTCTTATGTGTCCTTCAGAGACTCATCAGTCATCATCCAATACTGCCATGACAAAAATAAAATGGAAACCAATGAGAAATATTGTGGCGCTCGTAAATATTTGGTGCCGATACTCCCCATTGATCTCTGCTCCAGGGCGAGCCTCCTCCTTTATGCTTTTACGAGCCAGTCCCCCCATCCCACACACACACCTCAGACTGCAGCTCCATAAAATGCCTGCTCCTAAAAAGGTGGGATACCTCCTAGCCGGGTGTCAGCCACTTCCCCTCACCTCGCACCCCTGACTTCCTTCATCTGCACCCCCTGAGCTCCTCATTAACGCTGGCCCTCTTAAAACTTGAAACACCTCTGACGCTTTGAGCTCCCAGCCGCCTCCCTGACACTCGGTGAATACGATCCTGTTTGATCTTCATCTGTCAGTGCACAGCCTCCCATCCCCCCACCCCCATCCCCCTACCGCACCACCCCCCAAAAAAAGGTCTTCCCTGTACATACACTACACCCTGTCAATCAAGTATTTACAGCTCAGTTCAACGCATCTGTATCCCAGGACTAAATATAAGATATGGCTCTATTAGAGATTGCGTTACTAATGGGTGTAGTTTAAAAAAAAAAACATATATGTATATATAGACAGAGAAGGGGGGGGGGAGTCTCCTTCGAAGCAGGCTTGGTCACAACTTCATCTAACAAAAAGCACAGCAAGCTTCAGTGAGAGCAAAATATAAGTAATCGCTTGATTTGATTTTAAAAAAGTGCCTCATGAATCTTTGGCATTAAAATTCAGCAGCTAAAGTGTGCAACATAAATAAAAGGGAGTACATTAGGCCTGTCAGAGAGAGAGAGAGAGTGAAAAATGACTGCGATTCATTTCGGCACTTTATGGCACAGGGATTCAATTTAATCACAAATATGAAAGGATGAATCACTGGTAATGTGCTGTCCACACCACACACCAAAATGGTGCACTTCATACTTAAAAATGCAACTGTCTGCGAACGTGCCGCATTACGTTATGGTGAGTGAAAGAAAGAATTAAAAAGCACTGACATTTCAGACAAAAGGGAGTCCTGCTAGATGCTGAGCATCTATACTAGTGACAACAGCTGCCCAGAAGAGAAGACACAGATATCCACTGAGAAAATACTGCTGATACTGCAAATACTAAGTTTGCCTTACTCCATCTCCATCCATTTTAAAGAGCAGCCCAATGGCATTTCATCAGAGGAGTCTAAAAAAATTATGTCTTAATGTGTGGTTTTGGGTAACTGTAAGGCCCACAGCCCTTCACCTCTCTCCTCGATGCTTTCTCATTAGCGAATGGAGTTGGTTCTTACTTGCCGAGAGGGGGCATTTTTTTTTCACCCTATCATCTCAGCCAAATTCATTTTACGCCTCAGATGTCCGGAGAATGCCCTCTCGAGTCAGCTGAGAGCAAGGCCACCTGACCTATTGACTCCCCCCTTTCCTCCTTCCAACAAAATCCTTCTAATTCATTCAGTCTCCCAAGAGCATGTGATAGCTGGCTGTGCCTGCAAAACATAAAGCGAAACAGGATGCCTAATTTACAGCAGTCTCGGTAGAATCATGTGGCTGCATTCGAAGGAATATGAAACATTTCGAGGCAAGAGATATGCCTTCATTATATGTGTCATATATAAAATGAATGTGTTTTTTGTTCTGCACAAGCCTAAAAATTGAAAGTGTATTAGGTTTTTGTGCTTCCTTCTGCTTGTGTGGAACATATGTGTGCTTCCGCAGCCAAGGTCAATCAGGTCAAGTCTATGCTTTGGAGGCTTCAGTATATAGTTGATCAGACTGGGTTAGATACTATACTACTCAGTATGTGGACAGCATACAGTGCATAACATATTACAGAATAACACACTCTCGGGATAGGAAAAAAACCTTGACCATTTCATGATAGATAACTGTGTCCAATTCATCATATGCCAACTTAGAATATTAATAGAAAAGACAGTAGTTAGTAAAAAAATTGAGAGCGTGAAAATATATTATTTGTGCTTAAGAGAATGACTGAAAAGCGGTATTGTTATGCTTGCTGTGTCCAAGCAGGTCACAGGTCATTGGTGCTACTTGGACAGCGTGAACAGCACTTCTCCACTGAAGTACTGATCTCACTGATTGGGCTCAGCATAAATTATGTAACAGACTAGCATATGAATGCAACCAGAATGGAGAGCAGCCATGATCCAGGCCGAGACTCTGTGTTAATGTCACTGCTTACCAGACTTCCAACAGAGTCAGATGTGTCTCCTCCGGGAACATTGCTTAATTTCACATCAGGCTGCATGGATGGAGACCAACACCAACAGATAAACGACTTGAACATCTCAAAAGAGTGCCAGCTCATAACAATAAAACATTATGTAAAGCAATGCAGTGTTTTCACCGCAGCAAATGACTACAGTTGTGTTGAGCAGCAAAGATGTTAGCACACTAGCAGAGCTAGCCTCTTATGCAAACTGGGCATTAAAATACTCAGTTGTACACTTGCCCTGCTGAAAAGCAGGTTGCACTGACATGGTTTAAAGCTCATTTAAAGGTCTTCCAGGGTCAGTCTGCCAGCCAACTAAGGAGTAAACACTAAGGAATTGCTTCAGTGGTGATGATCTTATGAGCAAGTGGTATTCACTTATACGTAAATGCTTCATATGCCTGTCATCAAGAAGAATGTATTATTCACAATCAGAATATATGAGTGTGCTTAATTGGCCAAGTATGCTGACACAAGGACACAACTCATCTCAAGTTATTGGTGGCCTGCAAGGCATACTGCATATAAAGAGACAGTGCATAGAAGAAAGTTCACACTGGTTTGCTAGAAATACAGAAGTATAGGTTGTGACAGTAGGTTTGCATTGAAAAACAAACAAAACCACCAAGTAGAGCTTTTGGCCATTGCTTCATCTTAGATCTCCTTCTCCTTATGTACATCCTCCTCTTCCACACCTCCACCCCCCCACACACACACAGTTCCGTTCTCATCCCCTTCACATGTCTCTCTCTGCAGTACATCAAAGGCACTGTGCATCTGTTTATTGTGCAAACTCCACTCCGGTCTCCATATTAAGTAATAACAATCAGTGACGGCAAAAGCCTCCGGTTTGACCTCGTTTAGACGAAGGAGACCAAAGAGAGAGAGAGAGAGAGAGAGAGAGAGAGAGAGAGAAAGAGAGAGAGAGAGAGAGAGAAAGAGCTTGGCAGCAGGGCAGGTGGGGGTGGGGTGGTGGGGGGTTAAGCTAAGGGGTTTACTAACTCCTGCCCTGTAAGGTTTGTGTGTTGGAATGGCACTATAAGAAGACTTCAGTCAGAGAAAGGTATGGTGCTTGGTGCTAATGTCTTCCAATAAATGAGTTGCGCTGCTGGCAGAAACAGAAATATCACAGATCATTAGGCAAGGACATGTATAAGCACATTCATCCTTATGCCATCAAGAGAGCTGCAGTAAGCAGACAGGAACCATTTATAAGTCAGCGAGAACACAGGGGCACACCCAGGCAAGAAAAAAACAAAACCTACATTCTCATTGCGCACCATGCCGAGGAAGGACTACTGTTGTTACACAGTGCGTGTCAAAGCCAGTGTAAGGTGAGGAATTTGAGGAATACAGATGAGATGTTTTGACTTACGAACAGTCATTTTAGTCTTTAGGAATCATATAAGATAAAAGCGCAATTGTCTTGAGAACTAATTAGGATTAGGCTTCTTAAATTACATCATCAGGAGAAGAGGCCATAGCAAAGGGTTTCAATATTTTATTGGATTACAGGTAAGACAATATACCTCTTTTAATGTGATTATGGTCACCTGGAACTTTCACAGCAATATCAAAACAAGGGGATTAAAGAGTCACTCTATTGCTATAGTGCTGTACTGCTATTCACTATACTACAAAGTGCAGGATTTTGGCCTTTTCTGATCATCACTACTCTTTTCTGATCAACACTACTTTCAAAGAGAAAAAAAAAATTGATTTGTGCTGTACACCCCTTTTATCCATTTGAAAGAGGAGACACCATAAATTAATGTGCCACCATTCCATACACTAAACATTGTCCAGGAATGCGCATGGACTGATTCTTTTGGGCTGTTTAAATAGCTCAGAGTGCCTTGCCAGCACTGTTTAGATCAGTGCTATTGTGAGTCATGCTTAAACTCCAAGTCCAATTGTGTCCTCCACACTGTTTTAGGCCCTGACTAAAAACATCCCACTCAGTGGATTCCTTTGTGCGTTTACAATTCACTGTAACATGTGATTCAAATGGCTTGTGAATGATGTTTATCTCAACTCTGCTCCTAAGCTTGGCAAGTTCTTTCTCATTTCTCTTTTGATGGACAATTAGGCCTATAAATTTGTTCACGCAGTTTACATGATGGCTTTACCTTGTGAAGTTGACAAACTTGCAGCTTTACAAAAAATTTGGAAAAGAGACAAAGATATGGACCTTCCTTCTTGACACGGGGGTA
The DNA here is from genome assembly GCA_015244755.2 of Tenualosa ilisha. Taxonomy (NCBI): domain Eukaryota; kingdom Metazoa; phylum Chordata; class Actinopteri; order Clupeiformes; family Clupeidae; genus Tenualosa; species Tenualosa ilisha. The sequence goes on from PYXC01000584.1 coordinate 8,722,137, forward strand.
TGTGGCATAATGTTTAAAACGTCTTTAAAACATATTCTACTAAAACACATTACATATACAGCGCATCAGTACCCTGGATACGGACAAACCATTCAGGGGAAGCTCCTGCCCTGTTTTAAGCCAATCAGCATTCATGCTTTTTCCTCGTACAACCACCGACAAGATGTAACTCCACCCTACCCTTTACTCCACCCAACCCTTTGCGCTTCCTTTGATTCTCGAGGAAACGAATCCTGAGTTCCCGTTGGTTGCCCAGACACACCTACCAAACTGCCTCTTTAACCACCGAATTTTCCTACCTTTCTCGCTGTTCTAATCGTTCTGGTATTTACTGAATGCAAGCATGTTTGGTTGCTTTAAACAGCAATGTGGATCGTGGATTTCAGAGATCGACGCTTGATTAGAAATGTTACAAACTGACATCTTAAAAGTAGGCTACCAAAGGCTATGGACAAGTAGAATTAACCAAAATGTTTCTGTCCTGCTCTATTCTGTCCTGTACACCCAAGATTGAATGCAAAGTCTAACTTGCCAGATCTATGAATAGATCACAGTGTATGGAAAGAGTTGATGGGTTTAAATACCTTAAATGGCAACTATTTTACGCATTCAGTCTGTTTGGAAAAGAAGGCGAATGGTTTACATGGTAAGACATGGCTGAAATAATTTCATTAGAAGGCTTCTGTAGTGGTTCTGTTTTGGGAGATATGATGATGGAACTAGGTAATGTGTGACGCAAATGTTCTGTACATAGGCGTGACTTCGTCTCATAAAATCGTATGCCAGTGACAGATGGTACCAGTACACCAATGGAAATGGACTTCTTTGGCATATGGGCGGGTTCATTTCATTTAAACCACCAATAGCTGACTCAGACGCTGTCTTCGTATTGTTTTGACCTCTGAAACCGCATCACCGCCTACCTCGTGTCCGTGGCGGAGGAAACCTATAAATACAGGGTGAGACCCTTCGTACAGACTGAAGTTGTAAAAACAGCCAGGTGTAGAGAAGTGAGACCTTGCCTGACGAAAGGTGAAAACGCAAAATTGTCTGAAAAATAAGAACCTACTGCAAGATAATCTAGTCTACAGACAGCTACACTAACTGGAACATTTTTTATGATATATGTGAAGAAAATATTTATATCCACTCTCCTATTTGCACTAACGGTACTTTAGAACTACTGAGAATCTTTTTTTATCGTGAAAGTAAGTATTTTCAATTTCTATACTTTATTGCCTTACTTAAACGCTGAGTTCAGGTATTTGATAACTGCATCCAACATTTGTCACCATTTTGGTAAGAAACTCAATAGTTCCAGTCGTTAATCGTCTTGCAGTATTAAATCCAAGCCAAGTTGCTGCGTCAGTCATTGTTAAGCTATAATATAATAGGGAGGGATAGCGTTACAGAATATTTCTGTACATATGTTGCAGTCTTGCATATCTGCAATTTAGCCACATAACCTTTTACTGTTGACGTTTTTGCTTGGTGTTATAACATGTCATAGCCGTTCATTGCAATAGGGTAGCCCATCTAAAATCGTAGAGATATTATTCAGGCATTCATGAAATAATGCGTTCAAATAAAATGTCGAAGGAAGGTTATTTTATTATGTACGTTTGCCTCTTTTAGTTTTTCTTGTAAGAATGAACTGGATTGGTGTTGGGTCTCTGTAGGAATAGAACCTGTTTTGTCTTATAGTTACACCCAAGTCGTTGCAGGAAAACAAACAATTTGTTTCTTAGCTAGAAAAGATTCATAGGTTAATTTGCCATTGTCATATATTCGTTCATTACTGTGTGTCTCTAAACCTCAATCTAATACTAAGCAGTTCCTACTTTGTTAACCGATAACGTTTTTCGATCGGAAAAGCCATGTCCGAGTGGTGCCACCACTTTGAATAGGTGATACATTGTAAGGGTTTAGTGCGAGGAAAGCTAGTTATTATGTAACACGAGATCAGCTCTGCGAGTCCCTCTGCTGCCTGCAGCTGACGTTGAACCGTACTCGGACTGTGCATTTTGAATATATTTAAAAACAAAATCATGGTGTTGCATCGGTATGCTGCGTAAAAATACTCATTGCTGACTAACATTTAGGAAGCGCCCATTATTATCCGCAGCCTTTTTTAGAGGAGGTTACGACACTTAACGTTAGCTGTTTTAGAGCAAGCGGTGTCAGCAGGTGAACATTTTTTTACCCGTTTATTGCCAGGATGCAGTCAGATTGTTGTACTTTTCTTGTGCTTTTCAGTCACCTACCATAAAATATCAGCTCGCTCGAACTCCAGCCATTTCAAGTTCAGAAAAAGAACTTGTGCGTGACCAAATGGTGACGTTGTGAAGCAAGAGTAGATTTATTTACAGTTGTTGTCACAACTGCGGAAAAACGTATATTGTTGTTGCTAGCTTTAAGACCCATTACTTGCACTTTATGGCACTTCAAACGTCACTAATTTACTTTTCCCTTCTCTCCCTTTCTCTTAAAGGGCCAGAATCACTCATCTGTGAACGAAGACATTTCCTCTGCAATCAGCACTTTGTTTTTGAAATTTTGCAAAGTTTTTTGTTTCCCTTTTTGTTACGCTGCCAGGTTTCAGGAGACCGTGCAGCCTTGGGAGGCGTTGACAATACTGCTGACGTGCCAACCTCAAAATCAACGGAAGTACTTTTTTTTCCAAGGAAAATAATTATTTGCACTTGGGCAATTCAGCAGCTATGCAGCTTGAAATCCAAGTAGCACTCAACTTTATAATTTCTTATCTGTACAACAAGTTGCCACGACGACGCGTGAACATCTTTGGTGAGGAGCTTGAGCGTCAGCTGAAGCAAAAGTACGAGGGACACTGGTATCCAGACAAGCCATACAAAGGGTCCGGCTTCCGATGCATACACGTCGGGGAGAAGGTGGACCCAGTGGTAGAGCAAGCTGCCAAAGAGAGTGGGTTGGACATCGAGGATGTCCGCAACAACCTGCCTCAGGACCTCAGTGTGTGGATCGACCCCTTTGAGGTGTCCTATCAGATTGGGGAGAAGGGGCCTGTCAAGGTGCTCTACGTGGACGATAGCAATGACAGCGGGCTTGAGCTGGACAAGGAGATCAAGAACAGCTTCAACCCCGAGGCCCAGGTGTTCATGCCCATCAGCGAGCCTCCGTCTGGGGCCTCCCCCACTTCCAGCTCCCCTTCTCCTCCCTTTGGCCAGTCGGCCTCGGTCAGCCCCACTTTCATGCCACGCTCCACACAGCCTTTAACCTTCACCACTGCCACCTTCGCCGCCACCAAGTTCGGTTCCACCAAAATGAAGAGCAGCGGCCGCAGCAACGGCGGCGGCGGTGGTGTCAGTGGCGGCAGTGGCAAGGTGGCCCGCACCTCCCCCACCAACCTGGGCCTGAATGTGAACAGCCTGCTGAAGCAAAAAGCCATCTCCACGTCCATGCACTCACTCTACGGCCTTGGGCTGGGCACGCCGCAGCCACCACAGCAGCAGCCCAAGCCCTCTGCCCTCTCCCCCAACGCTAAGGAGTTTGTGTTCCCAAGCCTGCAGGGCCAGGGCAGCCCGGGCGCAGTGTTCCCCGGGGATGGCTCCCTCGGTCTGGGTCATCTCCCATACAGCAATGCCTTTGACGTTTTTGCGGCCTATGGGGGCCTCAACGAGAAGTCTCTCATGGATGGCTTGAATTTCAGCTTGAACAACATGCAGTATTCTAACCAGCAATTCCAGCCAGTCATGGCCAACTAGGAAAATAAAAATGGTGAAAAAATGGGAAAATGGGGAAGAATGGTGAACGACCAGAGATGTGAGGGGGAAACGCACATTTGGGGAAGAAAAATAAAAAGAGAAACAAAAATGAGGAAAAAAATGGATAAAGCTACATGTCAACTGTAAAGTCCTAGTGTACCAGTCCAAGCGCATGAGCCCAAGGGTGATTTTCTATTTGCCCCCTTGAGTTGATTTTCTGTTTTTTGTCGTTTTTATTTTTTTTAATGATGAAAAGCTTGTAGTACACCACGTTCAAGCTTGGTTACCTAAACTCAAACTCAATGCATTTTTATTTCTTTCATTTGCCAACCAAGCACAAAATTATTTTTATGGACTGTTTTACGGTATCTCTATCAAGAAAAAAAAAAAAAACTTGTCATGGCCTCTTACAGTATTTAAGACATAGCTGGACAGCCAATTTTTTTGTCAAAGGATTGGCATCAATAAGTGGGATTTCCTGGTCTTTTTTCTAATTGTATAATTTAATTTAGTACAGAGTTTGTAAAATATCAGAGTATATATATTGTTTCTACGACATGGTATTGCATTTATATCTTTTTACTACTCCAGTGATCTGTGACGGCTGCCTCAGCTTTATGTTCTCTTTTTTTATTGAAATTGTAAAATGAATCCATCTTTAAAAACATCGAAGATTGTGTACAGAATATTCCGTAGTGGTGAAAAATTTAAGAATATTTGCTTTTTTTGAAAAAAGAAAACATAAGAGTTGTATTTTCTGTTTAAGAGTTTAAAGATTTTTGCTATATTATGGACAAAATGTAATCGTATATTAATTTTGTACCTACATTGTGCAATACTTGATAAAAACAAACAGTAAAACAAAGTATTTGGAGTCAGTGTCTTACATGTTGAGAGGGACTGATAGTTTATTAAGTTTGTATTAAAATGCTTGAAAATATGTTCTTGTCTTAATTTTTTCATTTGTTTTGTACATTGCCACTTATTTTTCTTCAGAATTTCCTTTTTAAGTCAAACTTCTAAGATAAATCATCCAAAATGCAAACATGGGGAGGAAACAAAGCCCAGTCATTGGAACTTGGTTCATGAGACTCCCCTTAGTGTTTTCACATGATCACAGCTGAATCTGGTATGGACAGTCTGCATACCAGCTGGTGTCTAATGGGCTCTCATTTATTGTGTTGCTTTTCAAGGAGCATTGCCTTTGGGGAAAACTTGAATACTAACTCTGATGTTTACTACTTCATTAGATAGTGTTTTTTTCCAACTAAAGCAAAGCACTCCTGCCATCATCTTAATGCAGTGGTGGGGTGGGGGGGTTCTGCTGCAAGTGAGTGCCAGGTCTGGACTGGACCACTGTCTGGTGGGGTCTATTTGTCTCGGGCTAATTGCAGAGGTGTCCTTGTGCAGGGTTCAGCTGTGTGGATACAGGAGCAAATGGTCACGGGCATGTTTTTCAGGGATTAGCAGCGTTCTCTGCTGCCTAATCTGTTTTGGATTCACTCGAGCGGTTCTGGTTTCAGTTGGGATGTCACGACGAGGCCTGGGATTTGATGAGTGTGTTGGGGGAGGTGGGTGGTGTTAGGTTAGTGAGTGTCACTGAGCGCTGGTCATGGCCTCAGCTAAGTGATACAGCCTCCAGGTTCCCTCACTTCTCTTTCAGTCACTCAAAAAACAGGTGGAGCGGACAGTCTAAATGAGCAGACAAGGTGTTAGGCAAATGTCAAGCATCTTGGTGAAAAGTGTTTATTGGCCTTCCAAGCAGCCTAATTTTAGTTTCTGATGAACTTGATTGAGAAATGACAACTGGGAGTGAAATTACTTACACAGATGAGTTAATTTGCTAACACACTTTTTGCCTCCACGTTGGGTCTGTGCCAAGTCAAGCGCCCACCACCCACCTCAGGGTCTCCTAACTAAATATGGCTAAAAGCCTCTGTCCTCAAGAGGGAAAAAAGCCTGTTTTAGCATTACATGAATAACACTCACACAGTGCTAGGTAATCAGATTAAATTTAATTTAGATCTTCAATGTTGACGTCAGCAGTCTCATTCAACCTTTCAATGTCAGTCCTGTGCAATAGACTCTATTTTTAAGCGGCTAATTTCTGTGCCTAGAATATGTCTTTATTTCATCAGTCTTGATCATCGTCAACATCACTTGGGCCTGCGCATGTTTTATTAACTAGCCAGAGCTGCCGCTGGAGCCTTGTTTCCATTTGCCAAAGGAAATGAGAGATCCGATCCAGTGAGATGTCCTTAAAAGGGTACTTAACTAAAATCCAATATCTCATGCAATGACAAGATTTAAGTCCTGTATCTGCAGTGAGCCATAGCCTATGACTGTGGCATGGTGCTATGCAATGCACAGAGAGAGGCCCTTGTTTTGCCCATGAGCTGCTGAGATATGAAAACTTTTTTTTTTACCTCTGACTCCAATGTGAGAGTGGCTTAGTGGTGAAGGTGTCACACAGCGGTCACCTGAGCCTTAGCTTCACCTCATCCTTTCAAGGGCAAAACGGTGCAGGTAGAATGCACTGTGCTGGATTGTAATTCAACACTTGACTGGAGGTGTTCCACACTGAGAGGTCAAACCAGCAGAACACCAGAACAGAATGTTATAGGAAGGACTCTTTCTCTGTGCTAGTCGGGAGGATAGACTGTGTTTTGGAAACAGCGGAGAGACGTACTGTTTAAACGACTACCATTGTTCATGGTTGCTTTTTTCCCTCTTATCACATGCTCTCCCTTTCTCTTAACAAACAAACACACACACACACACACACACACACACACACACACGCACGCACACATGCACACACACGCATACACACACACACACACACACTCGCTTCCAGAGCTGGGAAAAACGGAGACTAGTGAGAAGCTGCAGTGTTCCTACTGTAGGCTATTACCCCCTCCTCCACCCCTTACCAGTGGGATAAACCCACAGCATACATGTTCCCTCACTCTCTATCTTAGTCTATATCCCTAATCCCGAATTTGGACTAAATGGCAGTACCCAAGGTGGTAAAGTCTCTGTCTCTTGCTATAATTTGACTAAAAGACACCATGGAACTTACTAATGTTCAGGGTTATTGAGGAGGGTATGGCGAGTGGTCCTCCATATCCGAAGCAATATCACAAACCCCCCAACCCCCTCTCTCCTCACCCAGCTGTAGGAGTTGAGAACAGAAGCATACTCTGGGGACACTCTGGAGTTCGCCCAGTCCCATCCCCTTTCTGTAATTCTGGGCAACCTCACGAATGGGCAGAGGGCCAAAGCACTGCCAGCCCCTTATGAGATTGAGTCTCATCCGCATCATCATTATCATCAGCATCAGCACTGCTCCTGCATCCCACTGGAGCGAATCAGCGTACGTCACCTCACGCCATGCGCCACGCTCACTTGCCTGTCAACCAACCTCACAATGGCCAGTCTTCCACGGCATGAGAGGCAAGGGGGACGCTTGCTTGCTTGTTTCTCACGCTGGCGAGTGCACTGCACCAGTAGCATAGCAACCGCTTCTTGGTGCCTCGGAGAAACAAGGAAGTGTCCTTGGAGATGAAAAAGTGTTGATGGTTTGCAGCTGACTGGGTTTGTATAGAGAAATATTTGAATTGGCCTGTGTTTTTTTTTCCACCTGAGAGAAATGCCTTCAAAGGGCTACTATGACATCTTAGGCTCACCTATGATGTTGTTCAAGGAAATCACTGCATCTGATAAAATAATTTGTCATTAACTGGCAGCTTAACTGGAAACAGCCCTCAGCTGTGTAAACTATTTGGTTATGATCACTGTGGGCCTGATCCCAGATCATTATAACCTGCCTGATGCTCGATGTTCATAGGCCTTGATGTTCATAGGTTCATAGGCCGATGTTCATCTCTTTGAAACAGTCCTACTCTGCTTATAACTTTCTAATGCCTCATAAGCTAGAGCAGAGAATAGAGATGGCTGGGCCTCGAGAGATTCCTTTCAAATGTTAACACTTTGGCCTGATGCTTGTGATTTATTCAGCCAACCCCGTAAAATCGTTTTTAAGATTTAGAGGTCCTTGTCAAGGTGTAGGTGCTTTGCATGTACAAGCTGTTCTGCTTGGAACATGATGAGACAAGGCTGTGGCAATGCCCTCAGGTCAGAAGAGACCCCATCCAACAAACTTTTGAAAAAATGGTCAGAACTTTCTGAGAGTGGGAGGGCAATCAAGTTTCTTCTCAGCTTCATACCAGCAGCCAGACCAGCCACTGTGAAATGTAAGCCGCACTGGTTAAAAACTGGCCTCCATTGCCACGCCATTCTTGGAAGACTCTTGCCCTGCCCCCACCTCAACCACCTTACCCTCGCTTCCCCACCCCTAACCCTCTCCATTATAAACCAGAGAGGATTCATTATGCGGGTCGCACCTCTGTGCAACGGATATATTACATCAAAAACCTGAGGTAAGCAGAAAAAAAGAATTGACTATGAATCCCATAAGAAGCCCCGTCATTTCAATAATTTAAAAGAAAAAGAGAGAAAGAGTGTATGTATGCGTGTGTGTGCCTGTATGTGTGTGTGTGTGTGTGTGTGTGTTTGTGTGTCTGTGCGTGTGCCTGTGTGTGTCTGTTGGATGGAGGTGTCAGCTCACTCTCCCCCAGGGCCTACACTGTAATAAGGCAGCAAGTGAACGAAGGTGGCTCGAGTACCCAGAATCCCACGCAAGTCAGGCTCCATTCCAGATTGCAGGATGACTCACTGCTCAGCATTTGCATAAAGTACAAAACAGTATTTCAAGCCTCCTCTTTATTCCCGCCCAGCACTGGTGTTTACTGTGGTGATGATGCTGGAAAACAAAAACATGTTTTAGTACAGACAGCACAAAGCAATATACTCTAATTGTTACACACTTGTGTGTACATGCTTCTCATTAACTTTTCAGCTTGTCAGATGTAAAGTTCTCCACACAAAGTTCTCAAACTCTGTATGTTCCAGAGTCACTGTCCTGTTTAGAACACCCTGAAGATGAACCTCACCCATATACTTACCCTGATTCAGATTACTAACAAACAACTTTGGTGAAGAGAAGGGGGTCAAGCACTTTGAAATATTAGGCCATTTTCTCTGTTTGACCTGGATTGAGAGCCCAACCCACCACCACATGGCTCTGCAGAATTTCAAGTTTGCCTGTGAAAAAGGCATGCCTGGCGCTGATAGTGCACTTGTTGACTTGCAACCAGGAGCTGGCAAGAATTTTAATGAAAGATCTTGTTACCATGACCCCAAATTACCAAATGTTATAAAACAATGTGCCAAACAACTCTTCTGAGTTGTTCCTTGTAAGACAGTGTGTCTAAAATCTTGGTTTGGAGGTGGGGAAACAGAACCAGACACACATGCATACATATATCAGAGGTCCAGAAACTCAAAATGTCACTTTGCTGAATATGATAGTTGTGTTGTAAATTATGTGTTCAGACAATTATTAAAGTATTTGGAAAGGCCTTTTGTCATTAATACAACCACCCTCTTCAGTTAGCGAACGAGTTTAACCAAATCTCTGCTCAAATCTTGACAACAAAGAGCAACTGATATCAATGATGAATTGACATCTAGCTGCCTGTAAATAGAAATACCAAGGCACTGGTGGTGAAATTCATTGATATGTTGTTGGGAAAGAGCTAATAACACAAGCAAGACTAGCAATAGTGGTAACAAGAATGATTTTTTGACTAGATTTGGTTCTTGCCTGCTCCCCTTTCTTATACCCTTTGTTCATACTGATGGCAAGTCAGCCAGCACTGTTGGTGCCTCTGTTAAATCTTGAACTAGACTGATCACAGAAATACACCCTCACTATTTGTGCTAACAATCCAGGGCTCCCACAAGCAGCTTTCACTTAGCATATAGCTTGCGGTAACAACAAACTCCAGCTTCCTGTATGGTCTTAGGTGTGGTTTCACCACCCCAGTGGCTCTCCATGCCTGGAGGAGTTCCATGTGTTTGGGTCTCAGTTTGGCTGGAGAACTGCTGCACTCTGTCAAGTGTGTGTGTGTGTGTGAGTGAGAGACAGAGAAAGAGGGAGCCTCTGGCTTCTCCCGAAGCTGATTCGAGTGGGAGTGGAAGGCCAGAGAAGTAGCTGTGCAATCGCGTGTGGGTGGCGTAGCGTTGCGTAACTCCATCGGAGGGGATTGCACTCGTGTCTCACTGCTAACTGTTAAGGCCTTGAGGAGAATTAAAAGATGGTGTTTTCTCCCCCACATAAGGGTGGAGGGGCTGTTTTGTACTGAGAAGCTATTCCCAAATTACTCAGAGTTTGAAGAGTGAGAGCGAGAGCATGGTAATGTGTGAGAAAATTTGAGAAAAAGCCATTCAAAAACAATTAGTGGGACTGAAACAGATAAAAACTGTGCAGTTAAATTGAACAGCTTTATCAGAAAGCTCATTAAAAACAGGTTCCTGATGTAGTGATTGAGGTCTGCCTCCACGCACAATGTCGCCAGAGAATACACTCTGTGTCTCTCCAATCACTATCAGGGAAACTGAGAGTTGTGAAATGTCAAACCTCAAAAAGGCTATTCGCCTTTAAGTAGGCCTACGTAGGCCTAAGTAGGCCTGTGAGACAAGGAGTAAAAATGATTGCGCAATTGCTGTTAGCTTAACCAGTTTTTAAGGGAAAATTTCAGTGCATTTTAACCCATAGCCCTGTTGTTTAAGCTCACCAAGTACTGTTGGTAGGAAAAAGAACAAAAGCAGTTTGTACAATGACAGGTAAAGCTAAAAGTTTTAGCAAAGTCCCTTCTATCTTGATGAAGCCTATGGACAGTTATTTTGGGTCACAAGTACAGGGCCTAATTACCTTTCTGAGATGTTTCAGCAATGTAAGCCTAACAGATCTCTCAGATTGCAGCAAAAAATGTGCTGGTAAAACCTGTCCTGAGAACAAAGTGTGGTGAGGCGGCCTTTAGCTACTATGCAATAGTTCTACTAGTTCAGCTATGGAACCAACTCCTACAAGACATCAAAAAGGCTTAAAGTTTAAAATCTAGACTAAAAACCAAGCTGTTCTCAGATGCTTTTTGCTAACTACTGTATCTTTAATCTTGTAACTTATAATCATTTATTTATATATTCATTTTAATATTTTATTTCTACTGTTTTTATCATCTATCTTATTCAGCCTTTATCTTTGTAAAGCACATTGAACTGCCTTGGCTGTTTGTAACACGTGTGGAGTTGGCCCGATGTTGGTTTGAGCTCTGTTCTTTTCTGCGGAAAAGGTGGTTCCACAAGGGATATGGGGTGTCACAGTTTTTGGGTAAAGTGGGCTCACTGTCAGACCTAGCAGACCTAGCTGTTACACTGACTGTTTCCACTGACTGGATCAGTGAAGTTTGATTCAGAATCAGCTCGCAGCAAAGTGAGATTGCCGATCTCATCTCTGTGTTTAGGTGTTAACGTGAGGTAACGTGAGGATTTGGACCAATGTGAGTTTGAGTTCTGTTCTTTTCTGAGAAAAAGTGGTTGATCAGTGGTCTAAAACAACCTGATTCTCTTTAAATTATATTCTTATGTTTTATTCATTTCATTTAGTTTACTTATTTTGTTCTTTTTTTGCCTTAATCTTTGTAAAGCACATTGAATTGCCTCTGTGTATGAATATATATACAATATCAATAAGCTTGCCTTGCCCTAGCTAAATGAATGGGGAGATATACATGTCTCCAGATCAGCAGGTCGTATTCACTTAAAAAGTGTATAGTGTGGATCCCTGTTTAAATCTGAATTGAAACCTGAAGTGTAAATATCTTCATGGAAATTGCCTAAGTAACGATTTAAACATCATTATTCTAAACATGAATTTGCTTACTGCATCTGCCCCAACATTCGCCACAATGCTATGACAGAGAGAATAAACAAAAGGCTAACCGTCAATCAGGCTGCTTCAAACAACACGACTGCAACAACAGGTTTACTTGCTGGTTTACTATGCAGTCTATGTTGTATCAAATCCTCTTGTTCTGTTTCCTACTGACAGCTAGCCTGATGAGCCAGAATTCTAGGCTGACAAACACATCTCAAGCAACAGGGCTATGGACTGAAATGTGTCAGAATTTTCCTTTAAGTTTAACACTGTTTTGATCATTCAGCCCATTTAAACCATGCTAAACTCTTAAAATTGGCTAAGCTAGTATGTTTGATGCTCTGGATACAATTTACATAGCCTATAAATTGAGCCAAATTGAGCAATAAATAATTATCATATCACACAGTCCAGTAATTTGGTAGAGAAAATGTAAATGTTTCCACTGGCTTTTATTCTTACTTTACTGTATATTCCTAATGCTACTGAGCCCTCTCAGATGCCCTATGTGTGGCACAGCAGGAAGTACAGCTTCATCACAACACCCACCATATCACCTGTGTGCTCCAGTGGGACTCATCATGGCTGACATCTTTTGGGACAACGCAGAGGGTTAAATCTCCAAGGACTCTCAGTGTGTCTCAGAGGACAAGCCAGTCTAGGGTGCCTCTCTCTCTCTCTCTCTCTCTCTCTCTCACACACACACACACACACACACACACACACAGCTCAACCTACAGCTTCTGGTGGGAAAAAAATCTTCTCCTGCTCCCTGCAGTAGGCTAAGGTTATTCATTCTAACGCTTTTTATTTCCCAGGGTAGGCTTCAGAGTGGTGTGAGAATGAAGTAGTATACAGCAAGCCTGCCATTACGGGCTGAGAGAAACACAGAGGCTATGATCCCTCTTAGCTCAATAACCCTGAAAATGAGCTAATATAAAAACAAGTGGACAGAGATTCCCACTGTCCTGGACTTTCTTTTATTGTTTGATTGGTTTAAGTGTGTAGAAAATGGCTCTCCATTGAAGTGGTGGTGGTTTGCGTGGATTTGATTTGTTGATGATTGGTTTGTGTTTGTGAGTGAATCTTTGAGCATGAGCGTGATTGTGTGTTTTTGTGACTAACTCCTGCTGCATTTGTAGCTCAGGGAACCCCTGACTGCATTTGGTAGTGTGCATGAGAGCCTGACAACCACACAGAACTTGATGTGACAGATGTGGCTCTTTCTACCCTGCCTCTTGCTCAACCCAAACAGGAGGCACGTGCCTGGAATCTGTCTGCCATGACAGAGAGGTGCTATTGTTGGCTGTCTGCGTGTGTTTACATCTGGGTGTTTGTCTGTGTTTATGGGAGTATATGAGTGTGTGTGTGTGTTCCTGCATGAGAGACTGAGTGCGCTAAGTCCAGATGCACATGTTTGTGTATGCAGCGGTCTGAAAGTTTGCATGCTTGAGGTGGAGGTTAGTGCAAGGGGAGAATCATTTGTCAGTTGTTGACTGTATGTCAATGGCCTTCTGCATATACATATATACAGTATGTGAGAGAATGTGTGCATATGTGTGTGTGTGTGTGTGTTGAGTGCCTACACAGGTACGTACGTTTCTGTGTATGCACTTGTGTACATATCTCTGTGTATTTATGTGAGAGACATTAAGGGAGTAAGTGAGGAAGGGAGGGAATGTGTGTGGAGGGACTGGGGAGGTTGGGAGAGACAGCACAGCGTGTCCGTCCTGGGCGCTGGTGGGTTTTTCATTAGGAGCGTGTGCATGATTTAGGGCCCCACTCCCTCCGCTGCACACCGCCGCTGCAGACGTCAGCACCACAGCCTGCCAGCTCCGACCAGGATGGAGCCAGGGAGAGGGAGAGAGGGCTATGGAGGAGAGGAGTAAACACAACCTACACACCCTGAGCTCAGGAGAAAGAGAACCAAAGGAGAGGGAGGAGGTGGAGGGAGGCCAAAACCACAATTCTGAGCTACTTTCTGACCCCAAACCACTTTCACACTCTCCCAGGAGGGGAGAGAAGGAGTTCCTCCCCTCCCCCACCACAGCGTGTTTATCGCACCGTATCAGTAAATATTTTTGGAGCTGCATTCTGTCTGAGGTGTTGCACAGTGTGTGGATTAGTTTTAGATTTAAAGTGTGTTTCACATCAGGATCTCAAATACATCTCTCTCTACAGACGGCATGTGAGTTATTGAAGGAAAAAAAAAGAATTATACCCCCCAAAAAAAATTCTTGACAAAAAAAGACTCTCTCCAGCAGAAGAAAAGAAGAAAAATATAATTCTGAGGAACACATTGAGGCAGGTAGAACAAGTCCTTGAAATACCAAAAAGCGTTTGGAACAGGAATAAGAGCAGATCTTGAGCACAAAACTAGGCCAGAAGATATAAAGCTGCTCTGGAGGTTTTTAAGCCAATGAAGACAGGTCCTTCAAACTGGAAACAGAGCACTGAGTCTGCTTTGCACAGGGAATGTGAGTGTAGATGGACCTTCTGCACTGGGGTAAAATAAGAGAGGCCATATGTGTGTATGTGTGTGTGTATATGTGTGTGTGTGCATGTGTGTGTGTTCTGACTGGGCAGTGAAACAGCAGAGCTGGAGAGCGGCTTTGACTGGGACACAACTCTCATTGTCCCCCACACCTGGCCACTCGCCCACAACTGTGGCCTGCACAAGAGACGTACGTAATTTCAGCCTGCTCCATTATTACACAAACCCTCCTCCTGCCTCTCCTTTCTCTCTCTCGCTTTCTCTTTCATTCTCTTTATATCTGCCTTTTTCCTCCTGCTGTTTCCTCTCCTCATCCTGGAGTCGCATTTTGCTGTTCTTTGTTGTTCTTTTCCTCTAACTTTCTCTCTATCTGTGTTTAATTCTGTATATCATCCTCTCTCTCCCTTTAGTTATTTTCCATTCCCCCCATCTTCATTCTTCCCTCCAACACCCCACCCCCCCACCCCCTCCTCGCTTTCTCCACCTTTGTCTTCTCCCTGCTGTCTCCCTGTCTCATCTGCATGAGTACAGCCTCGGTTTGTTTCCTCTGCATGCAAGACTTCGACAGTTACAGTTCTCAGCCCCTTGCAGGCTTGCTGGCGAGTGAGCGGGCCGGCCGGCCGCAGTAGGCACGGTAATAGCCGGGTTCGCAGACAAAAGCCCGGGGTTGCGGAGAGCCAACATGGTGGAAATCACCATTTTCTCTCCGGGCGCAGGAAACCAGTGACACTGATTACAGCTTTTTGGAGCAGAGAGGTGGAGGAGAGCGGGAGCGAGGGAGCGGCCTGCACTGTGCAACACACATAATCAGCACATTGCAACCGCCGTGATTTATTCACATCACATGCACGTTTGCCCAGAGCCGACTCTCGCTTTCTCTTGCTCGTTCACTTTTTCACTCTTCTTTTGGCTCTTCTCTCTCCTTTTTAAACTTCTAGTCTCTATTTTCCATTTGAGTGTAATGCAAAACTGTCTGAGCCCCATAATGGACTGCCAGGCTCCTATTCTTCAGAGCCAATTTTAAATAAACACGTCTGCCATCGCTGCAAGTCTATTCAAACACATTCACTGAAGAACCTCTCAGTGTTGACAACAGACTGTGAAATTTGGAGATTCACACCCTGTGTGCTACACTCTGCTATATTCAAATGCATTACCTTTTGAAAACACTACAAGGTATCTGTTTCCTCATCTGGTATTAGTGAGTGAGCAGTCAAAATAACACAACAACAGAAGGAAATCTAGCTGTTTTAATTGGGCCGAGCAAAACAGAAAACAAACAAAACAGTCCTACTGTGACAAGACACTCGAATAAAAACACTCTGAAATAAAGCGGTGAGCTGAATACATGCAATAATGAATGTACAGTTTGTAGCTTCTAGTGCCTTATGGAGTCTGTCTCCAGCCCAGCTTTAATGAAGAGGTGTGTAGTTGTGTGTGTGTGTGGGGGGGGGGAATGGTTACAGGGATAAGGCAGTGGTCAGACACAACCCTGTCCTGTGGTCCACGTCTCAACAGAGCGAGCATAGTCAGGTGACTTTCTGTCTCTCCCTGATATAACAGCTGCATGTGAAATGGACTGTAGACAGATCCCATTTTTTATATGTACAGAGGCTTGTGATGTATAGACAGAGTATATATACACTCATACACATACAGATGTAGGGTCTCCCAATGCACACACACACATGCACTTAGTTACCAGGCAACCCACAAGCATGGGAGAGGAATACTTAAGTGCCTTCGTGTCCAATACAGTGTGTTGTGGCTCCCAAATGTTTTGATTTCAGAGGTGAAAGTCGTCTCGTACAGCCCGGTGTGATCACACCCTTTCTATTTAACAAACAACAAAAAATAGTTTACCCTTTGTTTTTTTGTTTGTTTGTTCATTCTCCCATCTTATCTTTTGTTGTGTGGAGGAAACCTTTTCAAAACTGATGTGGTTGCACCTTCCAACCTCCTAAGCAGTCTCATCTGAGTTCTGACTTGACTTCTATTAGGTTTCGTGCTGCATAAACAGGATTGATTCTTGCTCATTATGTATCCATTTTGAACATTAAAACCAGCAGCGGTGTGTTTTTTTTCCCCTGTCTGACTCAACAAGCTTGGAAGTTTTTCCTCTAATTGATTTCTCCACTCGGTTCAATGAGCAGAGGTCTAGAGTGTTTTTCGATTCTCATTTTGCAGAGCAAACAAACTGTCCTCACAGACAATGCCACACACCACAAGAGTGACTTAAGACTTTCTTAGACTGGGTATAAGGTAGGGATAAGGGAGGATCTCAAGATTCTCAGGACATCTACGGTAAACATGTAAACTTCAGACTCAGTGTTCATCAGTAGCCTATAAGTGTTTTTGATGTAGTACTGAAATTAGTAAGTTGAGGGAACTGCTGTCCACATCTAGCTTGAGCAGATAAGTAGTAAATTCATGTTATTCATAAATTCATATTATTTGTGTTGGTATCATAGTCACCTGAAAACTGAAGTGAAAAGGAGAAAACCCCTAACCCTTTTAACCCATAACCCTGTTGTTCAAGATCATGGAGTGCTTCCAATAGGAAAAAGAATGAGATAAATCAGCAGACCTACAACATAGACTGAATGGTAACCCCAGCAACTAAAGCTAACCAATAGGGGCAGGGAATATGACAACATAGACTGAATGGTAAACCCAGCAACTAAAGCTAACCAATAGGGGCAGGGAATACGACAACATAGACTGAATGGTAAACCCAGCAGCTAAAGCTAACCAATAGTGGCAGGGCATACTGACACTGAGTTTACTTGCCCCTAGCAGCTAGTTTTAACTTCTAGGATGCAATTTGGTCTCTATTGTGCCAACTTTTCTTATTTTTTTTCTTAGCACTTGGTGACCTTGAACAATGGGACTATGGGTTAAGCTTTCCTTTAATTTCCTTTAATTTCAGCTACCCCTCACAAACCCTCGGGGAGGAAGATACGACACAGTGGTACCTGGTGTGCTCAATACAGAACACAGCCCTGGAGCACTCACGGCAGGCTAGGGCTGAATGACTTTCCCCTTTACTGACAGTGTTGGGAATGGGATTTACAAGTCAAACCATACCGGGCCTCATCCACTGACACCAGGGCCACTTGGCATGTGTAATGCACAGACCTGAGGGCTAATGCCTTCTATATGCTCCAGTACAGAAGCGAGTCCCCTCAAGAGAGCGAGAGAGAGGGGCATAATGACACCAGATACCTCTACCCCTCGCCTCCTGCTATTTTTAGCCGGCAGGAGAATATCAATCCACCGTATTTTCTATCTGCCGGGAATAAGAATTCCAACGTGGCGTTCACTCTTGAAGGAGATAACAAATGGCATGAGGAGGACAGCAAGGTCGGAGAGGAGTAATCTAGCTTCATTTACTGGATCAGTGACATGATAAGGTGGTAAGGCAGCCATGCAGTCATGTGGATGAGATAGGGTTGGACATGGTCTGCACGATAGATTTTAAAAGGTTCCAGCTAGCCAGATTTGCAGCCCCCCCCCCTTCCTGGAAGAAGAGATGCTACCCCTGCTGCTGCTGCTTTTAACAAGGCCATCAGACTGCCCCCATCAGCATCAACCCCTCCACCACTACTAACCCCCATCACCCGCTGTGTCCTGTCCTGCTCGGGCTCCTCTGTGTGGCCTCCATCAGCGCCAGTGTCCGGTTCTGGTGGCTGGAGGGTGTGTGCTCGGCTGTGCCAGGTCCCCGTCAGCTCGGGATAGAAACACACTAATCATCCATGCTCTCATCTGTCCGGAGTCACACGTAGTTCGCCTATAAATAGAAGATACCCCCTCCCTCTACCTCCCCAACGGATGTTGCTGTCTCTCTCATTCAGACGCAGAATGGTCCCTCCTTAGGCTCCTTATTCCACACACCCTTTCTGGCTAAATTACATGCAAGTGAAGTGTATAGTTGTATTTGTTTTCCAATGGAAGTAGGTAATGGGGTGAAAGTGAAGTGAAGTGAGCAATTGGGTGAAATGAGTTGTGAGTTGGTTGAATGATTCTTTGCCATCATTGCTGATGGTTAGACATTTGCAATTTGCAAGACTATGGCACTGTTTAGCCCTTTAACTTGCTAAAAAAAAACAGCAGCATGGGAAACTCTTTAACAGCCATGATACAAAAACAAGTGACTAGATTTCCTGCTGTCTCCTCATGGCATGGCACACCCACACAGAGTGCAGAGAGAGTGTTTCCATGTACTTGAATGTATTTTCATGACCTAACACACCCTCTGGACACTCCAGCCACTTCTGCTTCTGCTTTTTGCATGGCATGTCTGGCACAGGAGCGTGCTCACAAAGCTTAGTCATCAAAGACCTATTTAATTAATCTTGTCCTGGGTTTGGGCCATGTCAGAGATCTGAACTGATCCTCTGAGGTGAAATACAATAAACAAGGGTGAAAGTAAGATGTCTTTCAAACGATCAATTTTAAAACAAGGATTCTCAAACGTTGCAATCTCAATCAACATCTCTGCTTGTCAGTCACGTGGTGGCACAGGAGCCAATTGTAATAAAGAAGGCACATAAACACAGCCGTATAAACTTGTCATGTAGGCTAGACATAGAGGCTGAAGTACAACTTGCTGGAATTGGAATATGTAAGGCGCTGGCCACTTATTACTTTATTTAATTAAAAGTTACACATTAATTAGGACTAGGTGTGCAGTGCATCAAGTCAGTTTAAAAATAGACATTGGCTATTATGGAACAGGACTGGGATCAGTTATGTTGTCATTAATAGGCTATTTCAGTATTACATTATTTTTGGGTAAGGGTGAAAGATGAATCACTCAGAGGTGTCTCTGTTACTTTCTAAAATTGTTCTCACTGTCCTGCTGGAAAATATAAGGAAAAGTACTAAAACTGCCACTGCTCTTGAAGCCAAGGATGCAGTGTTCACTTTCTATCTGACCTATTTCAAACTTGGCTGGGAGGCTGAAGTGTCTAAGAGAGACTGCATCCTCAAGGCTGCTGTAGGCTATACCTTTTTTAGAATGTAGAAGATAGCTGTCTTTACACCCTGGACCAGAACTACTGATAGTTAATTCTAAAATAGATGTTCTGAGAAAAAAAAAATCTCTGGGTCTCTCTTGGGCTCAGCGATCAGCAGTTAAATATTTTAACCATTCTGGTAGCATCAACTAATAAGGAATCTTACAGTAAGACAGGTTTGTCTCCCAGTCATATTACTGTGTGTAGACTCAACACTGCAGGTGGACAGAAAAGCTGACGCCACACAGGGAAGCCTAACTAAGCAGAAAACAATCCTGATTTACAACAAACCTGACTTACACAGAGGCAATCAAACCTCCAGAAAATATTTAGAACTTTCAGAAATACTGCACATCTAGGCCCAAGGTAACATTGTGAGCACAATGTTTAGCTTGCTTTGGCTCTGTGACAGAATAGAATAGGCGGGGGGTGTAAGGGGTAAAAAAAATGCAATCACTCCATCATACATAACCCCCACCCCCACCCCCACCCCCAGCACTAGCAATCTATGAGAAGCTCCAGCTGTTTAAAATACAACAAGACCACATGATTTTGTGGCATCCGAGGGAATTTGATACAATACTCAGAATAGGATCCTCCTTCCGCCCGCCCGCCCGCCTGCCCTGCCCAGGAGTGGATGTGCATCTGTGCATCTGCACCCTCTGACCCTGCCCCCTCAGCCTGTGGCCACAGCATATGACAGAACAGCAGCACTGCAGCTGTTTAATGCTATATTTACAGGTCTCAGAAACAGAAAGCGGATTACAGGCGCTTCACTTCGAGCTGTACACAAACATGAATTTATGCCCACTCCCTCCCAGTCCATCTCACTCTGTCACGTCCCAGTGTAGCTGCCCCTGACCCTTGGCAGTGATGGGGACTCAGTTACAGGAAGAACTGTAGACATGACAAGAAGGGCCACTGCTATTATCAGTCCACTCCAGAAGCTATAAGGAGTTCATGTGAATGCACTCTGTGAATACAGTAAATGGAGGGATTTTAATGTAACTAGTCTTACAATTGTGATGAATTTGAGACAATTGGGGTGTGGGGGCTGGGGTGCTAAGTTCAAGACACTGAAAATCCATTCTTGACCTGTAAAAAGTCCATACTCTTTGGAAAGAGACTTTGGGACAGACATTCACTTGTCATTCTGAAGACAAGACCAGCCCATAGACCCAAGCTATTAGCCCTCTGAGTTCAAGCCTTGTGTGTGGAATACAACCCCCTCTAGCCTAGCAGCAATCGAATGGCGAACAGAGTGGCATTATGAGTAATGCAGATAAACTGGTGGAGCTAAACACTGGGTGGGTCATAAAGAGACGCAGTGGCTCTGAAAGCCCAGCTCCTAGAGGTACTTTCAGTCCACAGGCTGATGTCTTTAGAGCTTATTCATAGATTACAGCCATACCATAATGCCCTGCAAACGGTTTGGCACACCGCACAGGCAGCCACCTGCTCCGGTGCCTGGTTAGATCATCCATCACTATTTGCCCTCGTTTTTATTTCTCTCTGTCTCTCCCTCTCTCTCTCTCTCTCTCTCTCTCTCTCAAAACCTTGTATGTATTGAGAGAAATGTTACAAAGCATCTGAATAAATATATGGACATAGCTCATTGACGGTCTCTATGGTCTTCCTCTGGATCCCCTCTCTACCCCTCCTGCATTCTCTTCTTCCATCACTCACTCTCTCTCTCTCTGCCTCTAAACATCTCTCTATCTCTCTCCCCTCTAAAATAGCTCAGCTCTGCAGAGTGTGCGTAATTCAGCTGACTCACAAGCTCCTGTCCAAGCCAAAAAACGCTCCCCCTCACTCCTAGATGCCTGTTCCTCAGCATCTACACACACACACACACACACACACACACACACACACACTCACACCCTCATACACGCATACACACTGGTACGCACACTCACACACACACACACACAGACAGAAGCACAAACACAGGTGTACACTCATTAACATATTCACACACACACACACACACACACACACACACACACAAACGCATTCAGATACAAGCATGCATATACACATGTGATACACATCAGCACACATAAAGACACCCACAATCACCTACACACACACACACACATTGTCCCAGACACATAGATTCAGTCACACATTTCCGCCAACACCCTTTCATACATATACATCAGCAGCAGTGCCCATAGGCACATATTGTCCTGCTACACCATCTCTCTTTCTCTCTCTCTCTCTCTCTCTCTGTCTCTCTATCTCTCTCTCTCTCTCTCTGTCTCTCTCCCTCTCTGTAACTGGTGGCTGGAAAGCAGCTGTGCTAGCATTTGTCCCCACTGGCTCCTGTGCACAAAACCTGGGGGGCCTGCGGAATAATGCCCACGCGCGCAGCAGCACCCCTGCTGATGCAGGCCTCCCTTTATGTGGCCTGTAATCTGAGCTTTTGGGCCCGCAGGCCCCGGGACGCCCCACCTGCCCCCCACCCTCTTCCCCCTGGTGAATGGGCCGGCCCGGCTCGCCTGTGTTTCCTGAGCTTTCACTCTGCTTAGCTCTGCACTCTGATTATTGCTGCCACACACACACACACAGACATACACACACACACACACACACACACACAAACACACACCTCGCCACACAATGAATTGTGGTGGAGAGAGGCACTACAAGGCCCTGACCCTTGGGTGGTATTTTCCTTTTTGTGGTGAGAAGACACCCTAGACCCTTCACGTCCCAGGAAAGATGAAAACAGGAATGAAATAGATAGAGGAGATAGAAAAGACCCTTGTACATAGAAAAGAGTAGAGAGAGAAAAACACACAAACACATGACAGACAGATACAGAGAGAAGCAGAGTCACAGTGTCAAATGTTACCATCAACAACAAACCCACTGAGATGACCTGGGTTGCCAGTCAACGCCGCGAGACGTCTGGGAGGCATAACGTCCCCCCTTCAGGTAGCAGACTGGGGGCTCTAAAGACGAGCTGGGTACCTCCTTTTTTTCTTGTGGAAGCCCACTGTTAGCCTTTGTGAGCTTTTTGTTTGTTTTGTTTGTTATGTTTCTCTCAACAGTGTTTACAAGCCCTTCTTTATCTGTCGAGGTGGGACGCCGTGTGCGGTTAAGACTGAAACACAAAGGCAGAATCCAGGACTATCCTGATGCACTGAACCAGAATAAAGAAGGAATAAAGGAGCCCACACTGATGCTGGCAGCCAGATGCAGATTGTGAACTCATTTCCATATCAAAGATGTCTGCTCCGACAGCCCTTGCCGTTTGAAACTCCTATTTAAAATGCTGAAGGTAACTTAGCAGGGAAAAAAAAGTTTGAAGTCTTCGGGGCAACATATGTTCACATAGCCACTCTGGTATGTATGGTGGGAACTCACAAACTTGTTAAAACTCTACTTAGTCTTTCTATCTCTCTCTCTCTCTCTGTCTGTCTTTGTCCCTCCCTTGGTCTCCCTTTGTTACATCACTACAAGGGTAATTAGTATCTCTAAGCAGTTTGCATATGAGCTGGACTATCTGAGCCGCACTTGACAACGACGTGCCGTGGGGGACCATTGTGATACTTAACACGGATCTAAAAATAAATCTGGATTAGAAGCAGAAAGGCATCCAAAGGGGAGGGGGGGGGGAATTATGGCAGGGGAGGAACATTTCTCTGCTAAAACGGGAGCACTGTCAGCCCAGTGGTGGCAGCAGCAACCACCCCTCCTCTATTTTTTTTTTCTTTCCCAGAAAACAAACAAGCCTCCATTTAATTTGAAATGTCACACAAAGTGTCCTCACCAGCATGTCTGTGTACACAGAAAACTGTGTGTGTGTGTGCGTGTGTGTGTAATGGTCCCGGAGGGGCTTGAGCAGCCTACCTTCCCACACTCGACACTCCAGTTGTTGTTATTGCTGATGGTTTTTTGGTGTTTTATTGTTTTAATTAGAGGGATGAGTAACGACGGCAAACTCTCTGGGGAGCAAATTAATATGGATCCTCGAAACGAATCGTCAAAGCCTACGCAGACAACAAAAAGATGGTGAGGATAGGGATGGTGGGCGTGTGTGTGTGTGTGTGTGTGTGTATGCATGTGTTAATGTGTGTACAGCATGGGGTGACATCTCACAGTGGCTTAACCATTTGTCATTAACGCAGAAAAACAGGTCAGCATCTTTTAACGCTGTTACATTTACTCATGACCTCCTCAGTGTTAAACTACCCTACATCTCCACCTGCTCAAACATCTGCACCATCCCTCATCTCCATGATCTGTCTGAGATTAAGAAAGAGGTCTGTTTAGAGACCCATGACACTCCAAAAGAATCCGCTGGCTCATATGTGAATTATTGCTTTCAGAGAACGGAGATGAACTCCGTTGAATTGACTTTTCAGGCAGACTCTATCAGTGAGGGCTGAATAGCACACTTTGTGGGAAGTCTCAGTATAGAGAGTGAGGTGGACCAGTAGTGTTGTCTAGACAAGCATGCTCTATCAGTGAAGAGTAAGGTGGACATTGTGGGCAACCATTGTGGCACAAGCAGCCCTGGGTAGGAGTGATTGGGCTAATAAAGGTTAAAGGGATATTCTGTCACTGTTCAACACATGGCCCTGTTGTTCAAAGACACTGAGTTCTGTCAGTATGAAAAAGAGTGAGAAAATTTGGTGCTACATAGACTGAATAGTGAACTGGTAGCTAAAGCTAGCTGATAGGGGCAAGGTATAGTATCGTAACCCCAACTGGTTAGCCTAAGTTGCTGTTTTGCTTGCTAGTCCACATTGTGCCAAACTTTCTCATTCTTTTTCCTACTGCTAGCATTGTGATCTCAAACAACAAGGTTGAAATTTACCAGAATATGCTTTTAATGATGAGGACTAAACCATTTAAAGTCCTTTCTGTCCTCTGTGCTCCCTTTCTCTGGTTTAACTCATTGTCTCTGTGCCTCTGTGGGCTATGGTATGCTGTACTATGGTATGCTGTACCCATGAGGGGTTGTTGGGGGATAAACTCAACTGGACTTAAATAAACTGGTGGCAGATCTTCAGACACAACTAAAGGTTTAGCCTCAGTAAGCTAGAGGTCTCCATTGGCAATTCAACTTTCATCAGCCATCACATCAAATATGAAGTATATGCTCTTTGTAGTAACTGCAACATCCAGGTTTGGCTGTCACTTTTTGGAAGCACGTTGGGACTGACATCAGTCAACCTTGGAGAACTGGGATGGCCCTGATACAACACAAAACAAAATACACACACACACACACACACCCACACAAATACACTCACTAAATAAACGGTCAGTTCTAGAAACCCATCAACACAACACATCCCCCCCCCTCCCCCACCACCACCACCACCCTTCTCCCCTCTCCTGACCCACTCCCATGCGACTGGTGACTGGGCTCATTGTGTATTGCGGCTGTGCTGTGGTGGCGGCTGTGCGACTGGGGCCATTAACATGGCGGAGCGTCAGATATGGGGCCCCGCTCACTTGCTCGCTCGCTCACTCACTCTGAGAGTGTGTGGAGGCTGCATAATGGATGAGGTCACAGGCAGCAGCTCTACTGGCTGCCAACACAAGGTCCAGAGAAAACAAGCAGGCTTTATGAAAGCAGTGTGTTGTGTATGTGTGTGTGTGTGTGTGTGTGTGTGTGTGTGTACATATCTCTGTGAACAATGTTACAAAGGATCTGATGGAGAGAGGCATAGAAAGAGACAGAGCGAGTGGGAGAGAAAGAGAGAGAAGAAAAATGACAGGAAAAAGGAGAGAGGCAGAAAAAGTTACTGAGACACAGAGGGAAAAAGGGAGAGAGGCAGACTCAGAAGGAAGGAGAGAAGCAGAGGGAGAGAATAAGGAAGAGAAGAGGAGAAAGTATACAAGTGAGGTCAACTTGCAGCAGTGGATAAGAAACTTTGCGCATTGTTCCGCTCTCAAACCTCCCTGTCCAAAACAGAGCCTGAGCATTGTCATGGCGATGCGAGGTATGACTACATCATTGTGTTTACCCAGCTCTCTGGCACCAAGCTGAGAGCTGCGCTCCTTTACTGTGTGGACACTTTACCATTGTGCAGTTACATTCCAAGTCCACCCCCCCCCCTACACACACACACACACATGCACACACCGCAAAAGTACAATGAGTCTCAAGGAACAAGCAGATGTTCTGTCGACCACAATTCCTTTTCGGGAAAGGAATGCAAGAAGGAAGCCGCACAGCATCACCACTGTGAGCTGAGGCCAGGCCGCACATAAAACACTTGTGCACATCTGCTCCAATCTTACACTTTATATGGTGCCTTATTGTTGAGCTATACAATTCTGGGTAACACTGGATCCTTGTTATGTAATGTACTACATACACCATTACAAGCAGTGAAACACCTGAACCATTAGGGCATATGTGTTAGCATGCTAATGCTGTGCCACCCAAAGCTAATCAAAAATCTTACAACCGTAAATGTTTATTTAAAGGCCCCCTGTGTCAGATGTTT
This sequence comes from Tenualosa ilisha, assembly GCA_015244755.2. Taxonomy (NCBI): domain Eukaryota; kingdom Metazoa; phylum Chordata; class Actinopteri; order Clupeiformes; family Clupeidae; genus Tenualosa; species Tenualosa ilisha. The sequence goes on from PYXC01000584.1 coordinate 8,747,711, forward strand.
TCCCTTAATACAAGGTCATTTTGATGGAAAAACAAACTTGTAATAAGAAGAATGTCACACAATTTGTACTGGTATTCCAGCTAACTGTATAATGGAGAAATCAGCCCTGCAGCTGGCAGCCTTGCAGTTGGCGGCCACCCCAACACAAAAATTAAAACTAATTCACACATGAGCCTTACAAAAGTGTGTTTATTAGATTCAAAAATGACCGTTGCTGGTTTCTATGCTTTGTCTTGTAAACATATCCACATTTATTGTCATGAAGATGTAAAAAAAAAAACAAAAAAAACGGAAAATGCGTGGGTGTGCTTCAGTGACAACCCCCACCATGGAGTGAGGGAGGGAGGTAACCTTCATCTCACAGTGAAGGACACTGCTGGAGTGTGTGTGTGTTGGGGGGGGGAGTTGCTGAGGGCAGTGTTATGTAATAAGGATCACCACCCTGCTCTTTCTGCTGGCACTCATCCTGTCTCTGATCCCCAGGGTGCTCTGTCCATCACAGGCCAGTGTGATAAGGAACACCACAAACATGACAAATCAGATGTAAGGCAGGACACATAAACACACACACACACACACACACACTATCTCTCTCTCTCTCTCTCTATATATATATATATATATATATATATATTTGTGGATGTGGTAACTCTACATGAACAGCAACATCATAGAACAAACAGATTGCTTGTTCCCTCAATCCCTCGTTGTCTCTAATACTGATGATTGAGCCCTGTATGATCCTGACATGGAGGCTCCTTGACAACAAGGTTGTTTGCATCTATACTCTAAAAGTTATTTGTGTGCCTCTGGTTCATCTGAAGCAGGCCGTTGTGCAATTCTGAGGTGAAATAAATTGCTTGAGAGTGCTGTTTACATGTACTGAGGAATGTGAGGAAATCCAGAACACAGGGATTTCTTCACGTGAGAGGCAGTTACATGAACACTTCATTTACATCTTCATAACAGTCTGTCTCATGTACACAAACACATACATACATAAACAAGATACAAACATAAGCACAGAGACATGCACACGTGCACACACACACACACACACACACACACACAGAGTCTATTGTGTGAATTGCAGCACTCCTGCTTGTCTCACCTAAAAGCTCACCAAAGAGTTGTCACGTGGAGATGCGCCTGGGGCTTTTGTGCGTCCGTTATTGATCAAGACCGACTCGCCAAGTTATTAACTAAAGCGGTGAGGCTGGTGGCGGCACTCGGGCTGCGTTGCATCCTTTCAGCTGTCGAGGGAGGTATAATTTCCCGCTACTGGGCACGAGAGGCTCTGGCGGGACATGAAATATGCATACGAGGCACAGCAAGCACGTTCAGGCAGCTTCGGCAAGGAAGAGAGACGGAGAGAGATGAGAGGCCCCGTCGTTCGTTCCACTCCAGCTGTTTTTGAGCCTCGGTTAGGCTCGCACCATGAAAATCCATCTGTCCTATCCTAGTCTATCCTTGTCACTCCATCCCCACAACCCCACGTCTTCCCGATTTCTCCCATCCTCACCCCAAGCAGGTATGAATATGGAAGGAATGGTACCCAGTGCAGAGTGAAGCTGGTGTTAACCAGGGGAGAAAGAGTGAGCGAAGGAAACAGATCAGATGGAGTGGGACTGAGAAAGTGGAACTGGGGAATTGTGTCTTGCAAAGAAACGGGAGGGCCTGTAGGATAATACTGTGTAAGCCATTGTCATGTAAGTGTGTTTGTGAGTGTAACCGTCTGTGTGCTAATGTATGTCTTTGGAGCAGTGTGCCATTCAGAACTCTATGTCTGTGTGTGTGTGTGTGTGTTTGTGTGTGTACTTGACTTGAGCTCAACAGCCTTCTCCTCACGTGAGAGATTTCTTTGCTGTGGAACAGGCCTGGGCTGTAACAAGAGACACTCAGGTCAGGGCAGGTGGCCACGTGCCGGCCAGACTATTCTGTTAATACCTGCTCCTGAGGCTTTGCCATAGCCATGAGCCTCAGCAGTCTGTGTGTGTGTGTGTGTGTGTGTGTGTGTGAAAGAGGAATAGAAACAGAGAGAGAGAGAAAGCCCATGTGAGTGTATGTGTCTGTGAGAGAGACAGAGCTAGAGAGAGAGAGGAAGAGACGTTTTGAGGTAGTGTGTCTCTGTCTGTCTGTGTGAATGTGTAAGACAGGTCACAAGACACCTGCTCCCGGGCTGTGTGTGCAGCTCTTCAAACAGTGGTGTTAACACCAACACTAATGAGGTCCCATGGAGGGTTTCAGCCGCCAAGTGGCAATTAATCTGATGCCTATATGGCCTGGAAATGGAAAAACGGAATTAAATACCTGCCTGAGGAAACTGTGTGTAGGGGAAGGAAGGTTTAACAACCCTTCCCTTGAACACCTAGGCATGTTTAGCAAAATAGTCTGAAAATTGTTTAAAGGAAATGTACTGTAAGGCTAACATTACATACAACAAACAAACATTTCGGGCATATTGGATAAGGTTCAAAAGTAGTTTTATATGATAAGATTGATAAGAAGATGCTACTATTAGTGTGAACTAATGTCAATTGATATTGTGTTAGGCCAACTTTAACTTGTCAATGCCAGACCTTTAGACCTTTGATACTGTTATAATAGTGTAGTATGTCTAAGTTAATGATTAGTATGAAATGCTAAGATCAGTTAAAGGAGAAATCCTGTGTGATTCAATCCATAACCCCGTTGTTTGAGGTCACTGAGCGAACAAAAAAATTTGATACAACATAGACCGAATATCAAACTGCCAGCTCACATTAACTGAACGGAGCATGGAAAATGGAACTGAAGTGATCAGTGTGGTGTGTGCTGTTTCCTAATGGGGCTTGCTGCTGGGCCAATGTTGTGGGGTACCACTCTTTCTGGCATAATGTGGGTGTGGTTTCGGGGGGTACAGTGTGTGAAGATGCATTTAGGGGTTTGGCGGACTTTGGGGGGATTTTGCTATTGCATCTTGAGTTGAGTTGAGTCTAGTTTGTATTGGTGCGACTGCGGCTGACAACGGCCATTATTAAAGCAACAGTTTGGAGTAATTCCAATCATAGCCCTGTTGTACAAGCTTGGTAGGAAGAAGAATGAGAACATTTTGTGCAAGCCACTCACAATTAGCAAATATGTCCAATAGCAGCAAAGTAAGGGGTGTGGACTTTGCATTGACTTTGAACTCACAGGTCCAGTCTAACCCCCCACACTGATCAAGAATTCCTTATGTACCTACTGTTCTTCACCAATGATAAGACACAGAGAGAAAACAAATTTACCTGATTTCAATACTTCAATACCATCTTGTCACTTACTGGTCATCTACCCTGGTTGCCTGACAAAGCGTCACTGCATTGCTCAAGGCTAGACCAATAGCTCAATTGAAATTGAGCTCCAGTAGCAGGTGGGTGAGGCCATAGTTTTGCATTCCCTGAAAATAGTTTTGCACTCCCCCACTACTTAGCCTGGCCTTGGCTTCCTAGAGCTTTCACTTGAATATCATCTCCTCACAGTGCTAGTCTGGATTTGATCCCATTGAGCTTGTTGTCTCAGGAGACATTTTAACCTGTCCAATCAGCGAACAGAGGGAGGCATTGTGAATGCAGAGCTAGAATGCCATCAGTCAAGGCAAGCTATCAATCAGGGGCTGATCCATTTTTTTTACATTTAAACACCTAAAGCAAGCAATCAAATCTAACTACTGAATGTCCAGACCCTCTGTAGGAAACGAAAGTGTAGAATAAGGGTCTGTTTTTTTTTCCAGGCTACCATCAACTGTTCCCTTACAATAGTTTTGAACTCCCACACAATATCTCTGCCTTGCTGACTCACTAATAGCTCTTGCCAATCAAAGTGACTATAAGCCAGGCCTAGCTCTGTTTTTATGTCACAAGTGTTCATTTAATTCTATAGTTTTTTAAATTGTTCATTGCTGTTTCTTGTTAATGTCTTTCTACCTTGAACAAAAATTCTACAAAAATAGCACCTATACAGCGTGCTCGTCTGTATCTTTATATGTATCCAATAAACAAGCCCCTTGTTCATTAGCATGGATAGGCTGCGCTTGAGAACAGATTACCATATTTCTCAGCCTCAGGAAGGAAAGATATCACAGCTGCCCCAGTTCATGTAGCAGCCAGCGTGTGGTTTGTTATTGTGTCAGGATAAGGTAATATAACCTGCAATTCAAGCATAATTTCGAAGTGCTTAAAAGACATTGCATCGGCATAAAAATGAATCGCAATAATGGGCATGGATGTGCCCAACACCAGGATTAATCACCAGCATGTATCTCACAGGAGCCAGGTTTACATTCTCGTCTGTACCAGCTAGCAGCTGTTAGCCAAACCTCCTGCTGCTAGCACAGTGGTACAAAGGTGCAAGCTGAACATTTACCATCTCTTCCCAGCTCTTCCTCTGTGTGGCTCTTTGTGTGGCTCCCTGTAAAGGTTAACATTTTCACAAGGCAGTTATCTATTCCTTCTCACCACTGTCAAAGATAAACTTAAGCCCTTCCCTTTCCCATCTCTGCTCTCCTACACCTCCCTCCAACAACATCTCTCAGTTGGAGTCTTACCTAATTGTTGTTACCTAATAATTGTTTTTAAAATCTCACAAAATCGGACAAAATTAATTTCAGGTCTTGCAAAAGAGTGTTGTGAGCCTTTGGGCGACAACGAACAGCAGTGAGTCTCTTTGTCAAGTTGTCGCACGAGGCATCTTGCCAGAGGGTTTCAGCATTGATCGGAGGCATTTTTGGCCTGATGGGGCCTGTTGTCGCTCCCATAACAAGGTAATTTGCATGTGCAACAGAGGCCCTTGCCATTCTCGCATATGGCATCACTGATCACATGTGCCTTTGATTCAGTTGGAGGGAACAGCTTGGGGTTTATTTTAATTTCCTCTCACTGCTATCTTGAAATGCAGAACTGTGGAGAGTGTGTGTGTGTGTGTTTGTCTGTGGATAGAGAACTAAAGACAGTAAGAAACTGATGAACAGCCAAGAGAAAACAAAGGGTCACAAAGTAAATAAAATAGAAATGTACGTAGGGAGAGGTGGAAAGAGAAAGGTATGAAAGAGGAGGAGAGAGAGAGGGGGAGAGAGAAAGGATGAGATGATTGTGAGTATGAAGCTGGCTCTGTGCTCTGTGGTGTATAGCTCAGCTGAGGTAGTGAAGCAGATGGTTGATGGAGTGTGTGCCAGCTCAGCTCACAGCGTAACTCTCAGCAACGATTATCCCCTTCAAGCTCATCTGCTCAGGATATTGCCCTGAGATCCAGGCGAGTTTGCCAAAAAACGCCATTTCCGCACCCCACACTACCCCATCCTTCCCAGTCATTTTATCCACCAAAATTCCTGTGTGTGTGTCTGTGTGTGTGTGTGTATGTGTGCGCAATTATATACGTATGCAGAATTTGTATGTGTGTGTGTATTTACATATGTTGATGCCCTTTCGTAAGGTGCTAAAGGACACAAACACACTGACCCTCCCTGTTCCGGTTAACTGCATTCTGCCCTTTCAACTGGACTGACCAGCATGCAACTCCCTCTAGTGGCTTCTGTGTTCAACATAAGAGAAAGAAAGAGGCAGAGGGAGTGGTAGAGAGACAGGGAGTCAGAGAGAGGGAGAGTGTGAGCAAGTGAGGGAGGGAGGGAGGGAGAGAGAGAAACAGAAAGAGAGAGTGAGAGGGAGGAAAAGAGACCTGATCCAATTAAAGTGCAGGGCCTCTGTCGCTAGGGCCATTGGAGGCTGCAAAGCTGTTGATCCCAGAGAGTAGGTGAAGTGTTCTCTCTCTCTCTCTCTCTCTCTCACACACACACACACACACACACACACACACACACCCACAAACATGCACACACAAATGCACTCTCACACGCACACATAAACACAGACGTCCACATCTAGCCGGTCACAAACCTACTCTGTATTCTCTCTCTGACTTAGGGCCCATTAAAATGCATGACTTTGTGCAATACAGCACTACCCTCAACTCTGAGCTCTCTCACGTGTTCTGGCAGGCAGGGAGCCTTTATTTTTATATAAACCCAACCATAGGCACACTGTCTCAAAGCGAGACACCCCGTCATACCATCAACAGAGCACGCTGGCACAGTACAAAAGGTGTCAGGCTAAATATGGACCAGTAAGTGCTGTGTGAAGAGGCGCACCTTGTCTCCTCAGTTGTTTCTCCAGAAAGGTCCAATCAGATGACTTTGACACAGAGTGCCACCCTCCCCCTTCTCCCCGTTGGTCGCGCTATTTTTATTTGCACCTGTTATGTCTGAACACCTCACCTGTGTGAACAAAGTCAGTGTGACATTAAGTTGGGTGAACCCAGTACAAAAGCACACAGCATGCTGATTGGCCTCTGGCCCTAACATGGCAAACACCCAGTGCCACACGGTGTACTGCAAGCGAGCTGGATTCACCATGAACATTAGCGGGAAGTTCTACACTTGATGGAATTTCACAGTGCATCTGTTCGAATGTAATTCAGTGAGATGCATCTGTTCAGAATGTCATTGTAAAGATGTTATTGGTTCTGTTTATGTGCCATACTGGACTCTGGTCTTGGTTTATATGTTGGTGGTAACCTGGCCCTGAGAAAACTGTTCATTTTCAGTTGTGTGTTGTTTTCATATCAAGCGGTTTAAAAACCTGTTTACCCCACACCTCCTCTGTGCAACCCACCCCCACCCCCCCACCCCCACCCCCGACTGGGCTACACCAAACAAGGCTAGGGTAGTATCACCCTCCAATGTGAAGCTAAGTATAGCCATGTCTTGTCAGGCTGGACTCCCCACGTCAGCAGCTAGCCAGTGGACAATATGCCCAGTATACCCACACAAAGACACACACACACACACACACACACACAGTCTCTCTCTCACACACACACAAACACACACTGAAAACCAGGACACACATGCACTGTCACCCTGGCACTGATCCATTAACACACACACTGTGTGTGTGCGCGTGGTCTGGCACTTAAAACACTCTGGCTACAGATAGGCATTCAGTGGCATGTGGGGAGAAGCTGTTTAACTTCCCTGTACAGTCAAAACACAGCATCTCGTCTGATAGCATAGGAGACATGCTCACATAAACACAAGGCACGTATCCAGATGTTGTCATGTGCAGCACACACACACACACACACACACACACACACACACACAATCCAACCCTGCTTGACAACTCAAATTAAATTACAGCAGCATTTTTCCATAGGCGCCTCTGTTGTCAACTCTTTGCCTGCCGTTAATGAAGATGCGTCTTTGTGCTCGCCAGGGTTCACACAAAATTAACAAGTGCATTACCGGGGGGGGGGGCTGGAGAGGAAGAGAAGAGAAAAGAAAAGAGAAGAGAAAAGAGAGAAGAGAGAAGAGAGAAGAGAAGTGAAGTGGAGAGCGCCCACGTCACAACCGCGGTATTGGCGGCTTTGATTGAGGAGCCGGCTCGTTTGGCACTGGGCTAATTATGGTTTCACTGGCAGGAAACAATGACAGAGAGGCAGTCACACGCTGTGCGAGCAGCACACAGCTAACATGAGGATCAATTTAAATGTAAATGCCCCCCCACACCACCACCCAATCCACCAACACACACACACACGCACACACACACACACACACACACATTCACACACACACACTCATACACACACACACACACACACACACCATGACCCATTCTCCGGCATAAAGCTCCGGCAAAATCAGTGTTCAGCTCCTCCGTCACTGCATGATATCCACCATTATTACTGCGATTTAATGAGCACAGATTCAACCAAAGGAAATTAAGAGGCCAGCATAATGATCCACTTTCTCTTTTCGCTTCTATCGCTCTCATGCTCTCCCCGTCACTCAAACGATTGAAAAATCTCAATAAACTATCCTCTTCTCTGTGGCTATCATGGGATCAGAAGAATTCGGCAGCCTACAATTTGGCATCTTTCTCTCTCTTTCTCTAACTATCTCCCTCTTGACTCTTTGTCTACATGCAAGGCCTGGAGCTGGGACAGAATGACCATAAAACCACACACACCCGCACATACACACACACACACACACACACACACACACACACGCACACAAACTCCGAATCGGAATCTGTCCATTTAATTTTCCTCACTGGTGGAAGATGTGAGACTTCCTGCATTTTTGCATCAGATGAAGAAGTGCTGCAATTCTTTTGTTGGATTGTTTTTTCCCCCCTGTGGCGTTGATAGAGGACGTTCTTTTGATCTGTGTGTCACGGCACTGCAGAGATGCTTAAGACCTGAGACTGATGATCAAGAGGGGCTGTGGACTGAGGCTCATTACATGAGACACACACTGCACAGGTCATAAACAAGATGCACTGTCTGTCAACAAGACAGAGAGAGAGGACGAGAGAGAAAGAGAGAGAGAGAGAGAGATTATGAGACTTTCAGTCTTTTTGGAGAGATCTTTTTAATCTTGCCACTTCCTTTAAACAAGAGTGCCTTGTAAGTCCCAATGTACCCCATAAAAACGCAGCTCTGCAACCCAGGCAAGAGAGTTAGAGGACTGCATTAGATAAATGGGATTGCGGTATTCTCTCCTCCATCTCTAAAATAGATGGCAAGAGATGAAAGCTGGAGCAAATTGATCGGCTGCGGTGATGGGGACGGGATGGGGAGGGTGGACATTATTCCTCTATCTGTAATTTCCTTTCGCTAAGTCAGGTACATGGCCTCAAACAAGTCATGCACAGACCAGCCACAGAGCAAGATGGGAAAAGACAACCCAACACAAGGGAAAGTTATTTCTACAGGAACTATAGGAAGAGAGTGTGAGAGAGAGAGATGGAGAGAGAGAGAGAGAGAGAGGTGAAAACAGGGGGAAAAGTCTTGAGTCAACAGCGGGATGACCGTTCTGTGCAATTTACAGTCTCATTATGGGAAGCTGACCTTTCTGCCAAATCATTTTTCAAACCATCCCCCTCTGCGCACGCACGCATGCAAGCACGCACACACACACACACACACACACACACACACACACAGCCCCCACCAGCCTTTCCTTTCTCCACTCCCTCTGTCTCTCTTCCAATCAGGCTGAATGAGGAGTCATCACACACATCTAATATCACACACACACACACACACACACACACACAAACTCATACACATAAACATGCCCCCCACCTTCAACTGCAAACCCCCATTCTCTGGCAGCATCAACCCCCCGTCCTTCTCTGTGTCTCTTAAATCTTGACCTGGGATGCATTACTGGAATTGCCTTATGTAAGATCTGTGCACAAGGAGATAAACCAGGGTGTGTGTGTGTGTGTGTGTGTGTGTGTGTGTGTGTGTGGGTGAGGTTGTGTGGTTGCAAGGGGTGGAAGCTCCAACAGGAAATGTCCCCGCACTGAAGCATTGCTCAAATTCAATCTAAATGCAAAAACAGCTATTAATCACCTCACGCCCACCGCTGGCCACATGTCTGTCTATCTCTTTTCCTCTGTGTGTGTGTGTGTGTGTGTGTGTGTGTGTGTGTGTGTGTGAATGCAAGCCTGTAGGCTGTATTATATGCTGCGATGTCTGCGTTGTCAGCTTGTCAGCTTTATCTTCAGTGGCTGGATGTTCTGAGCAGGGTGGGTGAGAGCTGATATTTGGAAGTGGTTTGTGAGATACAGTCCTCTTGCGCTCTCTCTCTCTCTCTCTCTCTCTCTTTCACTCTCCTTCTCTGCCATCTCTCTCTGTCTCTCTCACTCTCGCTGCTCTCTCTGTCTTTCACATCTCATGCATCTGGTGGTGTCTCATAGGCTTTCACTGACAGTACACCAGCTCTGTCCCTGTAGGACAGATTCGCACACACGAAACATCAAAAGAGATTTGGAGAGTCTGGGCTGGTTTGTTAGCTAATCAGCCCGGTGACGCAAACTCATGTAAATGTTTTCACCGACTGACAAGATGAAGCAGCGGCCTGTTTCGCTGCTATGCGCGCTCTCGCACGCCAGCTCCGTGTGAGTGGCAGTGGCAACAGTTTTGGTGACGGGTGATTCATTGCCGACGCAGCACCGTCAGTGCGATTTGAAAAACGCCATCTGGCCGAACGCTCGTGACGGTGTTCTCAGTGAGGGGTGCACGGGGCCGGAGCGGCGTGGGGTGGGGCGGCATGGAGCAGAGAGCTGTTCTCTTTCGCCGAAATAACAAGAGGCAATCTGGCATCACTCCAAAGCACGGTGCAGAGATCTGGTCCCCGGCAAATGAAAAGCCTGGACTTCCTGTCGATGGATCACACTGTGCTCCTCCCCTCGTTTTGGCAAGAAGGCTGTAAGCCAAAGTGTAGTAGGCCAATTACATATACCACTATAGCTATATATTAAATCCACTGTCAATTCATGACACTGTAACCTTATTGATTCTGTGCATCAGAAAACAACCTGCAAGTAAAAGGTCATTGTGGTGTCATGTATAGCAATAGTACGTGAATGCTTTAAACGTGTCAGCAGTGAAGGTCAGTGAGGAGGATGACTTATTTACATGATTATTGAGATCACCTTCCACCACACTTTAACCCCGCAGCATTATGGCATGCTCCACCCCACCTGCTATGGCCTATAAGTCATTGGCTGTCAAGCATTCTAGTCTGTGGAGAGAGAAAGAAAAAAAATAGAGAGACAGAGAGACAGAGAGAAGGACACAGAGAGAGAGAGAGAGAGAGAGAGAGAGAGGGAGGGAGAGAGAGCTCATAGTCCTCTTGGCTGCAAAGGTCATGGCTTCATGGAGCAGAGTTCACAGCCCATCTGTCCGGTCCTTCTCACGCACGGCAACATAGAGTGTGAAAGAGAGAGAGAGAGAGAAAGAGGGAAAGAGAGGGAGACAGAGTAAACAAACTTCAACGCAACACATGTGTGATGACTGCAAAACAGATGGACAGCGGGAGACAGTCTTGTGTTAGTGTCAGAGAGGTGAGCTAGAGAGAGAGAGAGAGAAGGGCCTCGAGGCAAGACTATGAAAAAGACAGAGGAAAGTGAACAGTTAACACACAGCCTCATAAGAGCCCATTTTAAATGAGAGCCCCATCTCACACAGGCAACATCATAGCAAGCCTACTTCCACAACACTGCCAATGCAAGGACAACATGCTTTCGGCCAAGCGTCTATCCTGCAAGGCCCAAGCTTTTACTGCAGGTCAGGGTGCCCCAGCCAAGGACTGTCACTTGAGTTATGCAACAGCCTGGGAAAAAGAACCTGTTCAAAACCGATTTTCTCTCTAGTTCTCCTCCAGTGACATCTCATTGTTAATATTTCCCTGTTTGGTTTTTGTGTGGTTGCTGACCCTTAATAGAACAGTAGGCAGGTTAGCTGCAACATTCCATAGGAAATGAATCTGGACAGGTCTTGACTAATGCTGGCAACATGCTGTTTAGTCCACACATAACAATTGTGTCGGACTCTGCTCATTGCAATGCCCACTCAAAAAGGCTGTCCTCTTCAAAGTTGCCACAGCAACGGCAAGTGCAGCAGGCATCCTTGTTCTCAACCCCGCGCAATAATCAGAACAAAGAGGGAAATATAATGATTCCTGTCGGCCCACGTGTCTTTTGTGCAATCAGGGATTGTTGGATAAAGCAGGTCTAATGTTCTCATTTGATTTGAGACGTCTTTTTTTCATCGCTGGTCAATATCGGAAGAATTGGTGGGGAAAGAACTATACTGAGTCCATGCATTTACAATGATGTTAATAAACATTTGCCACCCTTGTTAAATAAACTCACTCACCTAAGCCAGAACACATGAGTTTGCTGCCAGCAGGAGACAATGGTCTCTGGCCAATATCAAATGGTGTAAAGCATGCGTTAAAGGAAAATTACCTGGAGTCTGAAGTAGTCACGGCACAGGCAAACTAGTTCTGTAAGGTTTATTGCTGCCACCTTGTGACCAAAGGCTGTTCTTACATTCTCCCTGAACACATTTAATTGCTCAATTGGAAGTTGTAGCGCTTGGTGATATACACTAGTGTGCAGCAGAACCTTTCACATTCATAGCAGAAAGCTTCTTTTGTGCAGAGTATCAGAAATTGAAGGAAAGTCTGCACGTGTCCTATTCTGCACTGTTCTATAAACTTTGCTATTACCTGCTCTTTCCAAAGACCATCATAACAGGTTACAGATCTACCTCCCTCATACACTGTACCCAGAAAACAAGCCAGTTTTCCTAAAAGCCACATCTGAGAGAGAGACAGACAGACAGACACCGAGAGAGAAAGAAAGAAGAGATGCCCATTAAACAATAACAGTATGATATTTATAGAAAAAATGTCCAAATGCATGACAAAGGGGAGACTGATTCTTGAATGGTGGAAAAGCAGGGCAGCCAACCACATAATCTGCAAATAACCAGTTAGATAAAAAGAAACTGTTTAGAGAACATCTTGCAGGATGTTCTTAGGTTTCTTAGGAAATATGTGGGTTTCAAGGATGGTTTAGGGTTCAGTCTGAGATCCATGAATCATTTCAGATGGCCATGTCATGGTCATGGACAAACAGGTCATGTATGACGGCTTGTTTGCTTATGCTATCATAAATTAAAGGTGCTAGTGGCCTTGGGTAGAATATATAAAATATTATTGTGTGTCTAAGCACTACCCAGATGTGACTTCTTCATCTTTGTTGATAGGAAAAGCTAAATAGGGTGCAACATCAGACTTTTCATTTGCTTTCCTAGCGCCTAGTGCTATGCACAGTGCAATTACTACACCGAGTTATTCATTTGCCTCTGAGCATGCCCTGTTATCTACCTCATTCCCGTGCCCGACAATGGACGTCACCATGACATTTCAACGTTCCAAACGTCGGTTTTATGTTTCCGGCGATGCTGCATTGCATTGATTTGAAGAGGTTTCACTTGATGATAAGGTAAGCGAAGGTGAAAGGCTTTGCCTGATACATCCGGACCCAAGTTGAAGTAACTTTAAACTTTTTGTCAAACACACATAACACAAAATATTTCTATTGAATGCAAACATTTTAAACACTGCAAACATAAATTCAAGCAAAGTAAGTTAGCCTGCTGAAGACAGCTCCATGAACAACCTTAGCCTACCTAGTGGTGCTTGGTGCAATTAATATGAAGTCAACATGGATACACATTCAGACAATATGGTTGAGATTACTACCAACACATAAAGGCAATACCCCACTTCCAACCACAGTCGCAAACAGCAGAACAAAACAGTTCTTTTTTTACAAAGCTGGCTATGCTAATCATGTCAGTATTAAGCAACAATATTTTAAATTTGAAAATCAATAATGGTCTTGATCCTATTTTATTTGTCTGTGCACATGTGAAGGTGTTTTCTACAACATTTTGAGGATGAAATGCTAACATATTTTTCATAAAGATAACACCTGTGTCATAATGTTTGTTAACAAATCAATGCATGTCATAGCACAGAATTCTATATGCAGTTCTGTATGTTCTTCTTTGGAAACAGAGTATCAACACTCCATCAGGCATTAAGGGTTTGTCTTGATTCAAGACAAAAGACTTGCTCAGCAATGGCTATCAGTGAGCAGCTCTAAATCCCCTTTAATATCTGCAGAGAGATCTATGAGTGAGGTCAAATCTGGGAAGTGGGGCAAGTTGCATGAGGGATATGGACCAGGTTAAACGCACAAGGGTGGTCATGACAACAGGCTTTTCTTCATTTTTAAGGCAGTATTGTGATTTCACTTTAACACTGTTTTGGGTAAATCTGTCAATCATGTATATTTCATGGCCTTCATTTGATCTGGTTTAAATCTGTATAAACACTGTCATACTAATCATTCTACTTGATCTGATCTGATTGTGAGTTCAGTAAACTGAGGGTAATACATGGCCTAGGTTGATACATGGCTGAGGTCAATACATGGTTTTCCTTTTATAGTTTGCCTAAAACACTGACCTGAAGTTTATACATGGTTCGACTTACATTTGGGAAATTACTGTATTTCATCTTATGCAAGTGTACATCTTATGCTCAGATTTAGCATGACATGACTTTATCTTGAAAATTATTCTATTCATCTTCCAAGATAACAATGTGATAAAAACAAAAAAAATCAGGGAACATAGAACAAAAAGAACTGAAATTGTACAGATTTCAAATGTAAAATGACTCAACTCAGTCGCTGTTTCATTTCACAAGATAAGAATATTAAGAAATTAAATCTTCCTTGTTCAAAATTCACTATTCATCATTGGAGCTGTAGATGAAACAGGAAGGGAAAAAATCACTGTCCAGCATAAAAACAGCTGAAGGAAAAGAATGTCTTCATTCTGTAGCCAGACTGTGGTGTCAGCCTGGTTGAGACGACCTGCTGAGTTTGAAATGCATGTGGGTGAAACACATTTTTTTCCGATTATGTTGTTTCTTCTCCTAATTAGAATCACGTGTGTGTGTGAAGCAGCTCGACCTTCACTTTTACATGTAAACGGCACAGCTTGCGCCGTGTTCGCAGCTGGACGTATAGCACCACAAAATGAGTTGTTTCTGCCCAGTCATTCAGCCCTGAAATTCATTTAGAGCAGAACTGCTATTAAGATGTTATACAAGCGAAATATCAGTGTCTGACGAGGATATGCCAGCATACGTTTTCCGTTTTGTCATGTAAACAAACTGCTCTACCACCAGTACTGAAAGAGCGTTGATCATTTCTTTTGTGATGGAATGCAATGCTATTGGGGGGGGGGGGGGGGTATTGGGGGGGGACTTTTGTTGCTGTTGTTGTTTTCAGGGGGCCTGGTGAAGCTCAGCTGAACTTGAGCCACACAGCCACACTTGACACTTGTCAACAGGTTTTAATGAAACAACCCCCTTTCCTTCCCTCTCCATCCCTCTCTCTCTGTGCTCCCCCACCTCCGTGCTCCTTTCATGAGCGGCTTACGGGGTCATGGGTTGCGCTCTGTGCGCAGGCCCCGGGGTCGCAGACGGCTGAGGCACCCCCCCTGGGAAAAAGCCATGTGTCCGCCCCTCCCCCTCTTACCCCACCACCACCACCAACGCCGAACACCCGTCCAGTGCAGCCCACCGCCGAGTCAAAAGTTCAAAGGCTGCCTTTAAAACAGAACTCTATCTGTGCTTCAACACCCCCTCCCCTTCCCAGCATCCCCCCATCCCTCCCCAACAGGGTCACTGCGTGGCTGGAGCTTGGCTCAGATGAGGGGCATGGGGGAGAGGAGAGAGGAGAGGGGAATGAGGAGGAGGGGGGGGGGGGGGCAGTGCAGGGGCCGACGGGACACTGCAAGACTTTGGGGGCCCCTTCGACTCTCTTGCACATGAAAGGTCCGCGCGACGCTGAGTGTGGGAGACCCTAGGATGCAGACACAACACATGGTCTGGAGAGGGGGGTTGAGTGAGAGGGGGGTGGTGGGGGCTCCAAGTGCTACCTTCCCCCCTACCACTACAGAGCTGAACAAGAATGTGACCCGCACCAGAATTAATGTCCAGGTTGCCCAACAATGGCTGCAGTCAGGGAATTCTCTATCATAAAATATCCTAACGTCAAAGAAACATGAACAAGCTCTCATTGAATGATAATAGTAGACTTCCTTTGCGCATTTCGACTTCCTGAAATGAGGCATATCAACAGAGGTTTCATTTAGAGTCGCTTTACTCTCTTACTCACATTATGTACATTTTCAATGAGATTTGTTGTGGATTTTGAAACGTCACTTACAAAGCAACTACTACAGAAGTTCACTGTAACCTTAAATGAAAACAAACCAAATAAATATACAGAAAAGTAATATATATTTTAAGAGCAGATTAGGTATATATTTTCATAAAATAGAACTACAAGGTGCAAGAACACAAACATTACATGTTCTGTTTTCATATACTGATTTGATCCTTAAAATAACCTTTTTTTATGGTGATCAGCAGAGAATTGACTCAGACTATAAGTTAAATGTTTACTGCATGTTGCTATTCTGAATGAACCATCCACTGAAAGCCACCATACTATGCATTCTTCCACAATTATTGCCCAGTAGGCATACATGTACTTCTGACAAGAAGGATTTTTTTTCATTTTGAAACACAACCCTAAGAACAATTTTAGTTGCACTAAAATATTCTTACCTATGCCATTAACAGAATAAGTGCTTGAAAGAAAAGTTAAGTTTCCGCTCAAAGCTAGGTTCATATAGGATACATAAGAGGAAATCTTTTAGGATGGAACAATCAGTTAAACATCCATTAGATAAATGATATACTACTCTGATAATATATTTGAAAGTCCCATTTGAAATACATTGATTAAATTCATCATTACATCTCTTGGAAGGGTTTTATCCATCATGGACTCAATAAAGCACTGAGTCCAAGTGCCAGTCAGACAAGTTCACGGCACATGTGGACAGACAAGGTCATTCCCCTCCTTGCCTTGCCTAGGCGCTGCTAAAATCTTTCAGAAAGTCACAGGTCTTCTTGGTAATGACCTCACGGAGCTTGCGCACCCGTCGGGCCGAGGAGGCGCCCACAAAGCTGTCAGGCTGCAGCACTGCCATGCCATTGTGCACGTCGCCCATGATGACAAGCTGGCCACCGTCTGTGCCAGCGGCGCGTGTGATGTTGGGACATGGGCAGCTCCAGTCCACGTTAAGCAGAGTCACCTCCAGCGGCTCTTTGCCGAAGAACTTGAGACCCATCTTGTTGTCCTTGAGGATCTCCTCCACGGTGACGAGTGCATGGCCTGAGTCCTGGTCCTCCGTCAGCTCTGTCATGCGGCCCAGGATGACGAAGTCTGCCCGGCAGAAGCTGGCCACCATCTTCTGCCGCGGCTTGCAGGCCTTGCAGTTGCTGCCCTTGGGGAAGGGGCAGGATTCCTGGCAGGCCTCCTGGCTCTCAAAGTTGTTCTCGTTGCCTCCACAGCCACCGTACACGAACGACTGGCACTGCTTGAGGGCCTGGTTGTACGCCCAGCGCGGCTCGTAGGCCTTACAGGGGCCCTGCACGGGCGGCAAGGAGCAGGGTGCCGCCAGCTCGGCCGCCCCGCACGCCAGCATGCACGCTTGGTAGCTGTCGAAGTGGTTGCGGTTCTTGTTGCACTGGCTGTAGGTGAATGCGAAGCAGTTGTTGCGCTTGGCCTCGTAGTACCAGCTCATGCTCTCCTCGCCACAGTCGCCTGTGTCGGGCGGCTTGAGACACTCCTCGGCGGGGAGCCGGGTGCTGCTGCTGCTGCTGCTGTTGCCTTTGAGCTGCCGTTCCTCAGCTGTGCCAGCGGCAGCTCGCTCACGCTTCACCACCGACAGGGGGAAGTGGGCCTGCAGTGAGCCGCCGATGTTCCTGGCCGTGCAGGTGTAGATGCCGGCATCCTGGAGCTGGGCACTGTAGATGACCAGCTGGCCAATGTTGGTGACCACCACGTTGCCACGCACATGGTTGGGCCGCATCACCAGGTTGTCGCGGCCAGCCAACTGCTTCTCCCAGGTGATCTCTGGCTTGGGGCGACCCACCACCTCGCACAGGAAGCTGGCTGTCTCGCCCACGAACACCGACTGGTGGATGGGCTTGTTGGTCATCATGGGCAGCTGGATGTCCATGGGGGTGGTCTCCAGCTGGGCAGTGGTGGGGTTGAGGGTGGTCTCCTCGGGAAGTGGGCTGGTGTTAGACCAGGGGAACTGGTAACGGCAGGACACCTCAGTGATAGTGATGGCCTTGGAACAGGCCTCGGCGTCCAAGTAGCACTTGTTGTAGTAAGTCATGCCATCCGAAGCACAGGTGAAGTGGGGCTCCCGCTCGCATCGATCACGGCACTTGCACACAGGCTGGCCGTCCCAGATGTCGCACTCGGAGCCCTGCTGGCTGCACATGAACTTCTCGCAGGTCGCCTCCTTTGGCATCCCCACGGGCCCCTTCTTGCCTTTGATGTCAAAGTAGCGGGACGCAACGCAGCTTTTGTTTCCGCAAACATTGGCACAGCATTTCTCAAAAGTTTCACAGTCCTTTGTTTGGGAGAGAGACATAAGAGCAAGAAAAAAAGACAGACATACAGACAAAACAAATGAGCACGTTTTTAAAAAAATGGCAGCAATAGGGGTTTTGTTAAAAAAAGAGACAAATATCACTAAAAGCAGAACAAAGTGTATAATGAATGAGTGAATTTCTCATTTGTGGTTTCAATAACAATGCATCACTTGTTGCTCAATTCTTATTTAAATCTACACACAGGCTTCATGGCGAGACCATCTCATGGTGTGAATTATTTTGCATCAATCCCTCAATTTGCATCTCATTACCCCTTGCGCATGCTAATCATTTGGTCTTATTCTTCCATAAAGGCGCGTCATTAATCAAACAGTTTCGCTCTGTGATGCCCTCAGAAATTTAACTTTTGTGGAAAAGCAACACTGGCGCTCGAACCCTCACCCGATCGTCTTCACACTCCCGCTCGCAGGTACTCATGGCATCCACCCACAGGTTCGGGTTCATCTCATTGGGGCACATTCCCGCGTGTGAGTAAACGAGCTTTGGCACAACCATCGCCCTGACGCGAGAGTCCAGCCGCAGAAAGCAGAGGTGTCCGACGAGAAACCAAATCCATCGCGGATACAGCATCCACCACATGTCCAGTGCAAAGTGTCGAGGCACGATGGAGGAATGTTAGACTGGGCAAAACACGAAAAGTTCCACCAAGTTTCGTTGGTCCTATGTGCGACTACAGCAACAGGTGGCGCGTAAAAGTAGGTCTATAGTCAGCGGGAGGACGTCTGGCCAGTCCGAAGTGTTGACGGAGTGAGGACGTCGATGCACTGCACCACATTTAATAGTGCAATGAGATTAGGTTGCGGTATTTCAACGCAGTTACTTAGGATGTAATATCACACAGTTATGCTGGTTGTTCTCCACCAAGACTATAGTGACTATTGTTCCAGGCATAGCGATTAACACAAAGACCAACTTTAGAAAATCAGACGAATTCTGACTCTGCAGGCCACCTGAAGAACCACTGAAACACCTTTTAACCCTTTCGCTACAAAAAAGAAGATATCATTAATATCATAGGTAATAAAATGGTAAAAAAAAATGCGTCTATATAATCGTGTTGTGTCATTTTACAGGTTAAAATCTTTTGTTTATGTTGGCGTGCATTGTTCAATTTTCATTCGTTTTCATTACCTGATTTCCTGGCAGAAAAGTTCATGTTTTGCCCAAAATTCTTGCCCAAGGCACTTCTGTTCTTGCTGAACGAAAAGATGTTATCTTGGCCCTAGACGATTGCGAAAGAAACCAAATTTTCCCATTATCCGATACGAATACTTGTGTGTTATGCGGCTCAGGACATGACTTTGTGCGTGATGTTGTCGTGCGCTGACAGATAGCCTCGAGCAGAAACAATGTGTTTTAAATACCACCAGGGGACGCTGTAATATCAACATGATATCTCGCAGGAACGCAGTTATTTTACAAGACGGTGAAACAAAGTGTACAAAGTGAAAAGGTTGGTCAAGCATTAAGCATTAAAAACGCTGTAAGGAGTCCTCAGGTTTAAATGTGTTGTATCTACATCCTAAGAGCCTCTTGCTGCACAGGGGTATTTATGTGAAAGTAGTCAGCGATTAAGAAACATTATCAATAGGAGAATCAATAGGAGAAAAACAAGCCATCCATAAACGAAAGGGACTTGAGGAAGTCCTTCCAGAGGAAGAATGCAGCAAATAATGTGGGAAACTGCAGAGCCACTGTAGAACATATGCATGTCTGCAGAGGACATAGTGCCTTCCTTCCCAAGCATAGCTCCTGCTGGGCAGCTGGGGCCCAACACTGCCCAAAGCTAACCTCACTCAGATGCAGATGCACACACAGACACACACACACACACACTGCACAGACTGGACAAGAAAAAGGTCATCAAGGATAGGTTTTACCAACAGTATGACTGCCCTCCATTACCAAAGTCATGTTTTTGCGTGTGTGTATGTGAGCGAGTGTTTCCACGCCACATTACGAGCATTTCACACCAACTCCACCAAAACTGTACCAGTCCGTCCAGCTCATTCTTGCCCTCGTCACTGCCGAGGAGGCAGAGACTCCACATTCCCAGCGTTGCATGGCTGGGATGGACTGTCCAACACAGAATAACACCCGCAGAGCTACAACCCCCTGCTCCCCCCGGCAGACACTGAGCTGGCTCTGGCATTGTGTATTGTCTGCAAATAGACCTTGACATTGACCCTTCCTGACCACATGAAGCCAAAGAAGACAAATACAATGCAATAAGGCTCTCTCCAAAGCAAACATGCATTAAATTACAGGGTGCTCTACAGCAGTGTTGCCTAGCCTACTCTGCAATGTGGCCTACCAAGGCTTCATAATAAGAAAGAAATCTCCAGCTGTCCTTATCATGTATTCTGTCAAGTGTGTCTGCAGTCCGAATGCATTATAAAGGAGACATAAAGTCATTTTTAACACATAAGCATAATCAAAACTCTCGAAAATTGACCCTTTCAAGAGACCAGGTCAGCTCGTTGCCAGATGGTAAAAGATCCTGAGAGGAGAACTTCATTAACTAGGAAACTTGGTCAAAAAGATGTAACATAATAAGGTGTATGGAGTCCAAAGAGCTACTGATTTCTGTGAAGAAAATCACATCCGAACAGAGATTATAAATAAAGAGAGAAAAGCGACACACGCTAGTCACTGTAAATAGTTAAAATAATAACAATAAATTAGATATACATGTTTGAAGTTTATATTATTTCATAAAACTTCCCCATGCTCTGGTGAAGCTGGTGTTTTTGTCTAGGCATTTATTTGAAGTATCCTTCAACCAACTTGTGTCCTTTGTAGTTTTTGATGCTGAACTCACTTATGAGTCATTATCTGTTTAACATATATCCATTTCATGTAGAACTGAATAGCGAGCATAACATGCATTCACGTTTAGATTTACATAGCCATTGTTTTTATTCAGATTTACACCTTAAAAAATCTTTTCCTTGTGACTGAACTCTTCAGGATAACGGAGAACGTAGAGTGTCATGCTTCTTTAGTCTGTGTGTGCATGGCAAGGGTTTCAAATAGTTGGATTTGTAACATTTTTGTACAATGGAGCTCAGACTGTAGTCATAGGGAAAACAAGGACATGCTGGCATCAAAGTGAAAGCCTGATATCAATGTGCTTAAAATGGCCTGTGACCATAATTTTCCCCTTTACATTTCCAGTCAAAACGCTCACGTGTCGTTTTCCTTGAAGGCCCTAGTCTAAACCCTTTGTCTAATCTGGAACTTTGGAACCTAAATTGGCGACTAAAACCTTAATCAATCAATTTAAATAAGAGACTGAGAAACTCAACATGGAGCCAACTTGGAGCTGTGTGTATGAGCCCCTGCTTGGCTGGTATTGCAGCAGCACCGGTTGGATTAGAAGCGTGTGGGGGGGCGGGCGGTGAGGCTGATGACGACTGCTGTCTGGCAGGGGTAAACAGTGCTGGGTGGCGAGCTCACCACACCGGGACCCTCCTCTGCCTGTCACCCTCACATTACAGGGAAATAGTTCACCGGCTTAAACAACGCAGGAGGACACAGGCCTAAGCTACTCCCTCCCTCCCCCCTAATCAATGTCACAAGGGTTGATTAATGCAGGAAACCAAAAGACTGAGTGAGGCCCGTAAGTGATGAACGACTTAAGAAACATGTCAGTCAGAAATCACGAGAGCTGAATTTGATAGCTGCTCATATGACATGCCCCACTTATGCCCCAGAATGATGTCAATGATGACAGACAGCTGGCAGAGGGGGATTGGTGAGGATGGCTGACACTCACTACTCAACATCCTCATGCTTGCACTGGAGACTACAGGTATTTTTCACACACCATAAGAGAAGAACAGTATCAGGGGATTGGAGATGAACCTTGATACTGGTGCTAAGGAACATAGCTAGATACCTAGGAACTCAAGGCTCTTAAGGTTGTAAAGGGTTATAGTCTTGCATTGCATTATAGAAAGAATTTCAGGGAAATTTTCTAATTAGGAAGAGGTCTATGAAAACACGTGTAGGCATGAAGGGACTGCATTTTCCTTAAAGCCTGTTAATGAAAACTCAGTTTATATGGCGTCATGTCAAAGCTGTAAGTACCTGTGCTCGTGTTTATCCGCAGAGAAGTGGCCCAGTGGCACGAATTCAGTCCTTTCCAACCACACATGAGAACCTGTGGTATTTCTACTTAGTGTACAGACAGCCTTCAAAACATTCAGTGCCTTTGTTGTTCTTGCCTCAGGGCGCTCTGAGAGCACTTTAGATGTAGCTATAGGTTGATGCGCAGCTGTCTGCAAACTTGAGTTAAAGCACTATTCGTGAATACATGGCATGGTGCCTTTATATAAGTGCATGCATAGCATGGTGCCTTTAAATAAGTAAAGAGGTTGACTGCGGCCTGCAGCAAGCAACTAGTGACATATAGCTGCCTAGGGTGCAAAATGTCAGAGGAACACGGGAAAACTGTTTTTTTTTTCAAATGTGCATGCGTGGGCAAATGTGGACTCATTCAAATTTCTGGGATCTATATAATTTTCCAGGACCTGAAGTGTGAGTCCAATGTCAACACCACTCTCAAAAAGGCTCAGCAGAGGATGTAGTTCCTACAGCAACTGCAGAAAAATGGCCTACCAGCTGTTGGTCATGTTCTATGCTGCTGTCATTGAATCCATCCTCTGCTCATACATCACGGGTTTGGTTTAGGGCAGCCTAAAAAAAAAAATAATAATTACAACACAAAATCCTGATAGATGAAATCATTGGTGTCTCCCTGCCCTCCCTCTACGACTTGTGCCCTTCAAGGACCAGGAAACAGGCAGAGAACATCATTAAAGACCAACTCTTCCTGCATACATTCCCTTTTACCTCCTCCCCTCTTGCAAACACTATAGATCCATTCATGAGTAACACACCATTAAGAAATACCTACTACACTTTCTAACAGGGGAAAATAGCTCCAAGCTAATAATGCAACTGTAGGCCTACTGCAAGATGTCACCTAGGGTTAGACATGCAATCAGGAGCAGGAATCAGGCTGGATGAGTCTCATCTAAGCATTATGGTGGTTATACCGCAATTGTCTCTTAAAGGCGCAGTCAGTGACTCTGGTGGAAATTTCACATTTGTGTTTATGTTTATATTTCTAAGCATAGGCTTTTGACCAGCAAAGCCTCCGTTTCATTTTATCCAGGACCGAACAATACATGCCAGAGAGGGAGTTCAACCCTGCCCCCAGTCCTCCTGGAGAAACTCTGTTATTGTTTGAATTCATTTATTTAGTTAATTAGTTAGCCTACAGTAGACATGCATTAGCCCTTAGTGTGACTGAAATTGAATTAAAGTTCCCTGTGTTATTGGTTGGGGTGCAGGCTGCCCCTGATTGTTCATTTTCAGTTTTCAGAGCCTGCGTATCTTAAGAAGACCAGATTTTTGGTGACTCAGGAGAATGAAGCGCCAGCGGGTCGTGGGGCTATTACCTTTATGTTACAAACCATGTAACTGTTTGATTAATATAACATGATATGAAGACTCATTATGTACTGACAAAATACTCACACTAGTATCAAGGGTCAGATGACCACCTGCATGTAGCAACATGTGGCAGTATGCCATGACGAGCCAGCTGTGTGTGTTGGGCGCCTGCCCCTGCCTGGGTCCGCGGTGGGTCAATCCAACACCACAGGTCTGGATCACTGGTTGCTGCCGCCGCTGGTGCGAATGTGCTTATTTTTGCAAGTGAGATGAGAGCCTTGAGCCAACTAAAACAGACTAAACATGGGCCAAACACAAAGGGACGCTGCACATGTTATGTCTCCTTCTAGGGATTGTTGCTATATTCGAAACTTGAAATGCCGTTATTTACTTTATAATTCTTGGCTTTGATCTTATCCAACTGTTTTGGAACAAATGAGTTTACACACCTTTAACCTATCGGTAAACTGGAGAATATCACTGTTTTTACATTAACACCTAACTTCTAATATTTAACTGTAGTATCTGGTAGTAAGTATCTGGAGTTTAGCGAGACAAAAAAGTATCCAAATCCCCACTTTTGAAATAACCTCCCCATCCGTCAAGCAGATTCTGAAGCCAGAGTTACCTCCAGCAGCACTGATTTCGTGAAGACTGATTTGATTACTCCCTCTTGTGGTGAGCTGAAGTACAGCTCATGGCAAGCAATGACCATTTGGTCAAGGAACTGTACACATGTACAGGGGCTCCACACACCAGATACAGGCCAAATCTTAAAGTCAAGATTAACCCTAATGCTTCATCCCTGCGATAGCAACTCCCAAGTGTCGAAATGTCAGACTCTGAAAGAAACAGATTAAACTATTTGTTTTTGAGGAAAAAAATGTGTACATATCTTTGTTCCTGTCAGCAGCAAAATTCCCCACATGGAAAAACTATCACCCTAAACAAAAGTGCTTTCTAAAGATCCCTTAGAAAGGAGTGGCAACCAAATACAGAGTCTGTTTTTTTTTTTTCCACCAAGCACCTTTCTCAGGGCCAGCATTTATTTTTGAAAGCACTCAACATCCTCACAAACAGAACAAACAGCTGCCACAGTCAATGCTGTTGCTGTTGTTGCAGACAAGGACCCCCCACCCCCACCCCCACCCACTTCCTTCAGTGCTTCCTGTTGGTCATTTTGCACGTGTCTGCAGGAGATGGCGATGCGCTCGGCTTCATCTCCACTGTAGTGTGGCTCCACACGTTCCCTTTCTCTCCACTCTCCCCATTTCACACTCTCCATGGGCAACAGACTCAAACCGAGAAAATTATAACAACTAGGTTTGTATATTAAAAAATAAGACAACTATCCCAAAATACAGAAAATAAAAATATTAAAGTGGATTAGTGTTTTACACATAAACAAAGATGGCATTATAAACATTTTAATAGTAAAAATCACAGGTTTTGGGCACTCACTGCTAAAACAACTAAAATTGAAATAATATTAACAGAAAATAAATTGGAGCCTTCTGTAGCTCTCTGAAGGTAACCATGTTGAATAGCCACCCATGAACCAGTTCAAACGTTTGTGTGAGTGGTATACTCTTTTATAGACACAGTACACCTCTGAACCTTTTTCCTGATATGCATGCTGGGAATGGTGTGTGCATATTTGCAGAAGGTAAACTCAATTTGCCTTTACAGTCTTAATCGGGTATGGAAAAACAACAAAAAACAACATTTGGTTTGGAGAGGCTGAGCTTTTTTTGTCTCTAATGGCGTTGGTGAAGGGCTCCATCCTGCAACCGAACCGGTTAGACAAAATTCCTCTCCTAACGTGGCAAACACCTAGTCCTGCAAGATTATTCCTCTCCTAACGTGGCAAACACCTAGTCCTGTTAAACCAAGATTATTCCTCTCCTAACGTGGCAAACACCTAGTCCTGTTAAACCAAGATTTTTAAAAAAGATGTTCAAAACAACAAAAGAACAAAGACTTGAAGTTCTGCTATGTCAGAAGAAACTCATCCTTTGAGACTGTGATTGTACTTCGTACCCCCTATCTATCTAGTCGAATGATTCTGGGGGAGGAAGCTAAGTGTTTGTGGAAGCTCTTTTGTTACCCTCTCCCTCTCTAAAACTACCTTTAGTTAGCCTTTGAACTAGAAGACATTTGCTACATTACTCACTTCCTTTCATGTACGACTGGTTTCCTCATGCCTATATTAATAAAAAATTATCCTCTCACTGGTAGTCTTCTCCAAAGAATTTGTCTAAATGGTTAATATAAGTATTTGGTATTAGACTTATCACAGCTATGGACATACCACTTTAAAACACAATCACAAAAAAAAAAAAAAAAGATACCTTCCCAAATATCACATGTAATGGGATCCCAACTCAGTAAAGTGCACAAGAACTCATCCAAACCAATAAAAGTAAAACACACACGTAACCATAATTTGCAGCCAGGTTTCAAGTGTCCTCAAATAGTGTCCAATCAAAATGTTTCCCCACGGAATCCATAGACAAGCAGGTTCACCAAAAGTGTGCTCCAGCAGTCTTGAGAGAAAGCCTTCTTCCCTCCCGCCCCTAAAATAACTAGGGTGGTAAGTGCTTAGCACTAGCGCTCTACAGCTTGCCGCTACAGTGGAGCTAAGATGGCACACAGACTAGTCAGGACACTAGTAAATACTGGTGACATACTGTAGGTCTGGGAATGCTGGAGAAAGACACACTGTACTGGGTGAAGGCAGCTCCTCTCCCCAACTTTGTTTCTAAGAGAAAGAGATCAAAAGAGAGAATGAGAGAAAGAGGGAGAGACAGAAAGAAAATACAAGAAAGAAAGAGTGAGGTTTCTTCTCCTAAAAGGAGTGGCACTGTGTGTGTGTGTGTGTGTGTGTGTGTGTGTGTGAGTGAGTGAGAAGAAAACATCAAACAACCCAGACCTATCATTTATCTGGCTATCCACCAAAGGACCCATGCTTGGCTAAATAACTAGTAGGGGCATGATGGGTTGAGGTACACTTTAGAATCTTGATAAAGATCAATGAGGAAACGGGGCCTTCTAGGCTGGTTAATGGGGAGGCTATACGACAAATCGTGACAGGATTTTGCAAAGGAACCCAAACAATGACGGGCAAATAGCGCCCAGGCACAGCGCCACCTAGAGGGCTGTGGTGTTGTCAGTAGGTGAGGCGGGAGGCCTTCATGTTGTAGCAGGGTCGGTCCGCCAGGCTGCCCGAGCCGGTGGAGAAGAGCGACAGACCCTCGGACTTCTCCAACACCACCTCCAGCTCCTGGAAGTCCTGCAGTCGGGCTACGTCTTTGTCCTGCAGGTAGGGATGCACAAAGTGGAGGGAAGGAGGAGGGGAGCAACAGGGGAAGAGAGATGAGATGGTGGTGGAAAGGAAAATGCACAGGCTCAATGGCCTTTCATTGCTCATTCTTGCATTTCAGGCTAGACTGCAACGCTAGAATAAGATCAAATGCTAAATTCACAGCCCTGTGCTTTTGTTTGCCATGGCTGACAGGGCTAGGGCACTGATGCCTGGTGTGGGGAGAGAAGGAGCAGCACCACTGGCTGCAAGAGGCTGCAGGCTCAGTGCTGACTCAGGTCCAGCCCTTTAATAGGTGCAGCCAGCCAGAGACAGCAGGCTGCAGCCTCGGGGCCCTGTATGGGAGCTCAGGCCTGATAGAGACACTCTCGCACATACACATACTCGAAACACACACTCTCATACACACGGATGGTTGCACTCTCTCACTCACAAACACACATACACACTGATTCTCTCACACACATACATTCTCACTCTCTCATTCTTATATACACGCACCAACCCATATGTACCATGCACACGAAGCCATATTTACCATGCACACACACACACACACATTAATTTTCACTCTCTCACTCTTATACACACACACACACAGGCACCAACCCATATTTACTATGCACACACACATACATTTTCACTCTCACTCTTATACACACACACACACACACACCAATCCATGTTTACCATGCACACACACACATACATTTTCACTCTCTCACTCTTATACACACACACGCACACCAACCCATATGTACCATGCACAGACACACCATCTCAGTTACATCCAATTCAAAATGTCCCTAAAAAGTGCTGATACGTAGAGCAATTTTTGAGCCATGTTGCTGGGCAACCACACAACCGGGGCCATATTTTATTTTGTGATTGGATGATCATGACAATTTTGTCTCTATATCGCAAACAAGCAATAAAAACCCCATGAACTCTGCAGCTATGCTATGGTTAAGGCTTTTGCAAGACACCTTTGTCCAAAGCCAATATGCAAAAGTGGAGCTTAAATATGCAAAACACTACATGTACGCTAACTAGTGAACTCATGCAATCCGTGTCACAGAGTTCTCAGTGGCCATATTGTTGACACAGAACTTGGTTAGTTAATGCAGCTGTCTATCAGAGCTATGACAGCTGTTTGACACCCACTGTCCAAAAACATAAAGGGAAATACAACTGATGATTGCACAGGAGCGAATAGCTTGCTAGGAAGAGGCAAAACTTTTTACCATAGGCAACATAAGATTAGCAACCTCACAGTGAAGCCCCTAGCCTACTCATTATTTAACCACAGATAATGCATGCTAGTTTTAGGGAAGGTGATGTTTAAAAGGCGATTTATTTTGTCAATAAAGTTACATAGCCTATGAATGACGATGAAGTGTGTCTGCTTGATAGAGCTGATTGAAACACTTTAATTAGGCTAAACGTAGTTTACAAAGAGGGAAGACTGAAAGCTAAAATTCAACTGAAATTAGCCTCCAAGAATAGCAGCGGCAACGGTATGTCAACAATATGGCCACTCAAATGTCTTTTTGGAATGTGAAAGAGCCTTATAGCAGAGCTCTTTCGCTACTGTGATTAGAATCTTTACAGAACTCATCCCTCTTGTTGTGTTCATAACCTGAGCTCATGCATCATATATTTCATGGCTGGTCCCTTTCCCCTTCAAATATCTTTCTGCCCGGCCTAAAAATTGGAGAGGCCAGTCTTGGAATAGGGGCAAGCTGTAGATCAAGCAGTGGGGAGTGGCCACACACAATGACATATTTGACGGTGTTGACAATGACAGTATTTGTTCAAAATAGTGTTGTGCCACAGTGCTAGAGCAAGGCCAAGCAACACAAACAGCAGCAGCAACGGTAGCAAATATCAAAGAGAAGCCCTGCATATGTTTTTTTTTTCATGAAGGGCATACTGTCAGCCTTACTGGAAAATTATATTGTATTGTTTATTGCAAAATGGGACAGGGATCTCATACTGGTCTGTGCTAATGGGCTGAAGGGTGTTCCAATGGTTTTACAATCTATGTCCACTAGGAAGCAAAGACTGATTTGAAACAGAATGCCCAATTCAGTTGGGCTACACTGTATTCAGACAGTGAATTTGAACTTCAGTCTGACCATATCAGGTCAGCTATGTCTGCTATGTCTCTTGATGTGACTTAGGCCCTATAGCGGGTACCTTTCTCAGCATGGTGTTGGGCAGCTTGCGGATCTTCTCCACGTGCTCAGCGCTGATGTCCAGCTCACGGCAGCACACTCTCAGCAGAGAGCGATAGGTCAACTCCTGCCGGTCCAGCTCCACCTCGATGAAATCGTTCTCACGGGCATTTGGGTTCTGAATGCGTACCTTCAGAACCAGCTCTGACAAACAAGAACCGAAGAGTTGACTGGAGTGGTTTTGGAGAGTGAGTGTACAACCAGGAATACAAAAGAATTATACTGATCTGAAGTCATCAGCTGAAACAAGTCTAGCCTCACAATGTGGTTCTACATTGAGTCACGGGATGGATAGATGAGAGTATGGATTCAGCATGAATTCTGGGAGGCATTGATGAATAAATGGATGGACTAAGGAAAGAATGACTGGAGATGAACCAAGCACTCACCCTGACAGCTGACTGGAAAGGTGCTGGTGAAGAAGAAAGGCTGAAGGCAGGCATGGAGCCAGCAGCCTGGGGCCCATTGAGCTGCTGGGGGATGGACTGCTGCCGGCTGATGGGCGGCTGCTGCTGCCCTGAGCTGGCGCCTGGGGAGGGCACTGTGGGGCACACTGCACCGTTCTGTGTCAGCACGTGGGGATGGTGCGGCTCAGGAGAGATCTCAATGGCCAAACCGCCGTTCATGGTGGCCGTGGGGGTGGACACCACACCGTTCTGCTCCGAGACTGGGATGAAGGCACCCTCTCTGGGGCTCGCCAGTGACTGCGGATGCTGTGGCTGCTGCTGTGGAGGTGTGGCACGTGTTGGAGCACTTGGATGCATTTGAAGCTGAGGCTGTGGTTGCTGTGGTTGGGGCGGGTGCTCTTGGGTAGGGGACAGGGTGGCTGGCTCACTGTCAGGATCCTCCGAATGGTCACTGGAGCCATTCTGGGTGCCATTTTGTGCTATCATCAGGTCATCTTTATCAGCCTTGCTGTACATGAAGGGCGGGTTGGACAGGTAGTTGGGGATGATTGGCAACTCCGGCTCTTTCACTTCAGGCACATCCTCCTCCTCCACTGATGTGTAATGAAACAAAAGTTTTTGGAGTAACTTTTTCACAAATCAACCTCAGAAACAATCAATGTACATATCTTAATTAATTATCATTCATAACATGTTATGAAAACATACCTCCTAATAGCTTTCTGATCTCAGGTTTATTAGTCAACTGCACTGCTAACTCCTCCTTGGCCGTCACAATGTTTTGATCAGCTCCCGAGTTCAGAAGATATGCCACTATGTGTTTGTGGTTTCGTTTGCATGCCCAGTGCAAACATGTCCTAGAGGAAGAGACGATTGCATAAATTGAGGGGAGTGAGGGGCACATGCTTACGTTGTACTATATGCTTTCGTCTTTCACTCTGTTTTCTTTGCTATCAGTATTAGATTGTAACATTACGGGGGTTAATTCCGGATAGGCTTTAGGCTTTATAGTTTAGGCTTAGACTACGAGGACACAACAAACAGTTTAACACAGGTGACAGGCAACACAGGTGACGATGAAATATGATAATGACGCTTCGCCGCCAACCATTTTCTAATACTCAATTCCACATGTGTACAGAACAATCCAGACCCTACTTCAACATTCAGACACTTAATATTACAGTCAGCATGAAATTTCTAATGGACAAAGAGGGATTTTTTGTTTTGAGATTGATTAAAGATATTTAAGATAGCGGCTTCTGATTGCCACTCACGTTAACCTAATTTGAGGGTGTTGGACAACACCAACAATTTCTGCCAATTATCCAATCCTTTAATTGTATGCCTGCCAAGAACAACTCAGTGCTTGAAGAGGCCTTACTGAATCTATGCACTGCCCAGCTGGCAAGCTAAACAGCCACTTACTTGAAGTTAACACTGGTTTAAGCTAATGATGGTTAAATTCTTCACCCATGCTAGCTAGCAAGCTAACTAGCATCACCACAGCAATGCTGCTAGCAAACCAAGCTTCGACACTTCTCCTGTTGCTTCATTTCAAAAGTTCCCGTTGTCACAAGAACGACGAAAGACGTGATACATGGAAATCACTTTTAACAGCGTAAAAACACATGTTAAACGTAACTTACCAGCCATTTATTTCATTTTGAGAGTTGACATTTACTCCGCTATCGACCAGCCTCCGCACTTCATCAATATCTCCGAGAGCACTGGCCTCTCTTAAACATTCTTGCAGCTCTTTCTCCAACGATGTTGTTGACATGTTTCAGCTAAATTGTATGACGCTTCATATGAATTTTAGGTTTAGCTAGCTTGCTAATCTTATAAACGCAGTGACGTGAGGCTAACTATAAATAACATTCGCCGCCTCAAGCTTCAGCAACGATAAAATGTCAAGATGTTGCGTTGTTTACACGCTTGCCGATAAAGTATTCTTGACAGAACGGTTAAACTGAAAGGTTGTGACAAACATGCATCAACAATTTGTTACGCTTAACGCTATTATATACACATTTACACTTTTACCCGGTTGTCAAAGTCCTCTGTTGGTTGTCTTGAACTACTCCTCCCATGTTGGGGGGCAGTTTAGAGTGTAACAACCTTAGAACATATTTTTGAGTTCCTACAACGACCATTTCTGTTCCGCACCGTTTAACGGAGATTTTCATCCTCGTTTACTGTGACAATGCAGTTAACCACTCTACACGTACAGCAATTATTTATCAGATTTATAAACATCACAGTTTCCAGAAGCAAGCGCAGTAATTTCCTCTTTATTGTCTGAGCTTATGCAAGTCACCGCCTTTGGGTGGCGTTATATTACAATGTATGTCAGAGCCGTATGTTGATTGGCATACGGATTACCAAAACTTCAACGGCAACCAGTAACAGTGTGAAAGACTGCTCATGTTTTATGTTTGCTGGTATCATTAACATTGTAACTTACATGCAATACAAGTTTTTAATGTTTGTGTCTTGCATTGGTAACTAACTTAAGTTTAATTTGTAATCCCAGGAATTTATCAGTGCCTGGATGTGTTTGCTCATCAATCAATATTATTACAACTTTAATCATTTACTTCATCATCCACTTTGTGCAAACAGGTTAAAGGGGTATTTGTTAATATTCTCTCTCTCTATCTCTCTCTCTCTCTCACACACACACACACACGCTACCTGAAGACAAAATATGTAAGTAAGTTACAATGAAATGCCATAAGTAGTTTACTTTAAATTGAATGATCCAGCCTTCTGATAAGATTCTATTAGTGACCAAACTAAGGTTTCTCCAATACACATACAACAGTAAAGAACTAATACTGAGAATATAATTGAGTATATAAAAGTAATTGCACTTTTATATAGGTGAAAGGTATATAAAACAAGAACCTTTGGGTGTCATTGCCACCTTCTGTGCCCAAGATAAAATTAATGGCAGGACAGCATGTGTGTGCTTTATTGGGTCCTGAAAAAACACCTGATTTCCCTATGGTTACAGTATTTCTTATGATGCCAACAGCATTTTGCACTATTGTTTTTCAAGTAAATCATGCTTTTTATAATTGATTTTTCTATTTTTATTATTTCTATAATGTGCACACATGAATGATAGAAGACAAAATTGATTTTTGTGTAGGCCATATTTTGGATTTTTTTGATATGGCACCTCTCATGCAACAAACGCATCACATCATTGCAAAGAACAGATCTTCCATGCATGGTCTAGATGAAAGATTTGCTGCTGTGAGCTGATGCTCTGAAAATGTAGCTTATAGAAGATCTACCACACTACATGGCCAAAAAAGCCCAAAAGTAACGAAAAGCTATCAGACTTAGAAAACAGCTTTTGTACAGCCACACTTCTCAGAAATGTAGTTAAACTAGTAGCTTTGCTACTTGCAGTGAAGCTACTGCCCAACACACACACACACAACAACAACAACAACAACAACAACAACTTGAACCTTCTAAGACCTAGGTCTCCATGTTGGTCATCTGGTGGCAGAATGCCCTGTGCAATGCACTGGCTGTCACAGTGGCTTCTTATGACAACTGATAATAACCTCCTAACCAACGTAATTACACATTCTCTCATAATGACTCATTTAGTACCACAACATTTCTCTGCATTCCTCCATTTCCTATGCTGTTCATTTCTGTCTTGTGTGACCCAGCAGCTGCGGCCATTGGGGGTCTGGGACCAATGAAGAGCCCCTTCGGCACCAAAACATCCCCCCATACACAGCCCACCCCTCACAGCCTGGCCAGGCTTGGACTTGCCTCAGTCTCCAGACTGGATTTCCTGTGTCTAGAGAACTCCACTCCCCTATCCCCAACACCCAGGCAGAGTTAAATGATTAATATGGATATGAAACTGTTACAAGCCATCATTACACTTATAGTATGCAAGTATAGAAAGCTATTCCTAATTAAACGTGAAACAAGTAGGCCAATGCTGTTTCAGCTCCTATATGTCTTATAGACCCCAAGCCCAGAACTAGGGCAAGGAGATCACTTTACAGATAGTGAGTCACCCAGCTGTTCACTCTGACACCCATGTGATGAGACTGGTTGAAATGAAGGCACCCTGGACACACTGGGTCCTGAGGCACTGATTCAGACCGCAGTGGGCACTTGTTCATTTCCTGAATGCTAATAAGTCTTCCTGCCCCTCCTCACCTCACTCCCCTTCAAAAGATAACAGAACCCTTTTGTCATTCAGCCTGGAAACACAAAAGGGAGCTGTGCTTTTGACAGGAGGAAAGGGGGCATCTATCATGACCCACGGCACCCGATTAAGTGATTTATGACTTGCTTAGTGGTGGAACCTTCCTCCTACGATAATCAGCACATTCCTTTGGTATGATGCACTAATAACTCACCAGTCTAAAAAGCAAGACACGTTTTATCAGTTGCCCATTTTACAAATGATGTTTGTGTATCCTTTGTTGACATGACAGCATTAATCTCTTTTTTAAAATCACACCTAGTTTACATTTAGTGTACTAAATTGTTAGTATTCTTAAAATCCAGAACAGAGAAATTAGTTGCACAAAGACCAGTTGGAAAGGGTTGCCTTTGGAGGTTGGCATCTATCCATTTGTGTCGGAGAGGGGGATTGTTTCTCCAGTCGTTGCGGTCAAACTTGGAACAAACAGGCAGACACAAAATACATACAGGCTGCCCACAAAGTGTCACTATTGCGCAAGAGGGCTGTTAGGTTGACTGTCTTAAATAGGCAACTCCGCAACTCCTCTCACGGGATCATTCTTTTTGTTTTTTAAAGAGCAGTGGTGCTTTGTGATCAACACAAACTTAGGCGGCAGTGAAACAAGTCTTCTATTTCAGACTCAAAACAGATCTCTCACGTCTCTTTTGGTACAATGACATGGCTCGCTCTTTTACGCAATGCAGCGCGTACTCTATGATCATGCGTAGTCTGAACACTCACATTCAAACATGCGTCTGCATTTGAAGTTCCCACAGTTGACTGATTTGAGCAGCTTATGCACTTGCTTGGCAAGCAATCCTCCCACCTGATGGGAGGTAAATGAACCTCAAGGGGACCACTATTAGCACCAAGACTCCAGATACACTCATGGCATTATACACACACACACACACACCACAACAGGAAACACAAGTGCATAGCCAAGCATCTAAAACAGCTCTAGTCCGTGTCAGCAAGTTTAGCTGTGCTTTTCTCATCCTTTATTTTATGACGTTCTGCAAAAGTAGAATGCCTCTAACTGGCCTATTAAGTTGAAGGCTGTCAGTGCAAGCGCTTAAGCGGCACAGTGGCTGCTGAAATAGGCAGTGGGGGGAAACACAGACACGTTGCACAGGGTGCCTGGCTGGTGGAAAACCGCAGGCTTCTATAAACGGCCTCAGTCTTGCCCACTGCAGCATTCTCTATGGAGGGACACACCCATGAATCTCTGCTGCTTTGCCCGTTAAAACCCAGTGGTTGTCCAGCAGCTGGAGTCCCAGTTTACACACACACACACACACACACATACAGTAATGCACAAAAATACAGACACAGGAAGATGGGCTCATATTCAAACCCATGCATACACTTTCATATTTCATACATTTACATTTAGGCATTTAGCAGACGCTTTCATAATAACCTAAAAGGACATCTGTCAGAAAACCAGTTTGTAAATCAGATTATTGAGCTCATTGAGAGCAGTTGACAAAACATGCTCAGCTCTTTTTCAATTTCCAAATATTTATTAAATATGACAACATTTAAGAATACAAATAGTACAAAATAATAACTGATCACTTTTCTTGGTTGATCATAAAATTCAATAACAATAACACTGTTGAAGTGGTACTAAACTGGGCATTGCAAGAAACATTTGGAGGGGTTTCTCTGGAAACTGAATGCGGCTGAATAACATGTCCTACATTTCTGAAATGCTCTGGATAATGGCAGTAAATGATAAATGAATAATGATGATGGTTTTTTAAGAGGAAGGTAAAAACAGTGTTTAGATGGCATTGTCCAGCACTATATTTTCCCCTCTTGTCATATTTGGTATCATGTTTGAATAAGCCGAGGACTATTATAGGATTTGTGGTCTGGCAAGAGGGAAGTGCAGGCGCTGCACTGAGTGGAAGTGACTTTGGTCGTCCTCAAATAGCCCAGCTGCGCGAGGCAGTCTCTGTCCACCACAGTTATCCCAACCTGACCAGCACCGCTGGGCATCCGCTCTGGATGGTAATGAGTTTTGCAGAATGGGCTTACCATTACCCCACAACACCACCTTAAATATGCCCAAAGGATAGGGTTCCGCAGATAGCTTGCCTTCATCAGCACAACATTGCTTTTGCAGAGTGTTCGTTTTGGGCAAGGCTGGTCTGAACTGGTGGAACAGCTTTCTTTGGTGCTAACAAACAAATACAACCCGTCTCTCTAAAACAACTACCAGAAGAGTCAGGGTTGCTTGATTTCTCAGTTCTTTTTTTGATTATGAGATGCACGCCTTTCTTGAAAGAACAAAGGAACATGTGAAGAACAGATGAACTCCAAATGAGTCTCTTTCTTTTGACTCAGGGTGAGTCTGATCGGTAACAGGGTCAGGAAAGCCATAGTTATTTCCTTTAGAGGCTTTCCCTGGCCGTAACGCTGCCTCATGTCCATTTAAGCCGTGCTGTTTACGTTCTGCTTCAGCACTTTGTCACCGAGCTCCTGCCGCTGGGCCGCGCCTCCGTCTTGGCCACCAGTAACCGGAGCGAGTCTCCAGACGTGCGGATCAGCTCTCTGCCTCTACTCATCCCACACAAGACACGGAAGAAGAAATAAAATATATGTTTATGATTTAGGTATGATTTGGCATGAAAGACCTGATGAGGTGAGACATTTTGCACTGACATGGAGCAGATCTACTAAATGAAAGACACATCAACAGATGTTTCATGAATTACCATCTAAAATAGCACTAAACAGGCACTATTCCGTGTGTGTGCGTGTGTATGTTTGTGACTTACGTGTGGTAGTCCATGCCAACCAGGCTCACTCCGTTCACTGCCAGGATGCGATCGCCCAGCCTCAGTTTCTGGCACTGCGCGGCAGGAGAGTCGGGCACCACTGACTTGATGTAAATCCCACTCATTTTCAAGGGGGTTTTCTGTCAGGGGCACAAATGAGCACAAGCCGGCGGTCAGGACAAGGCTTGAGGAAGCAAACCCAAATTGGTGCGGGCTCAGCTGGATCATCTCTGGCTACCTAACGGACGTGCTGGTGGTCAAACATCTAACCAGAGAGTGGATGTTAGGGGGATTTGGGATTGTTTGTTGACAGTTGCTTGACTTGTAAACATACGGTATAATTTCCTAAACCAGAGTGGCAAAAAGCCATTGACTTCAAGTCATTCGTAAGGCTGTAATGTTGTCAAAATTGGTGTTGAAATCCCAATAGCAAACAACAACAACAGCAGCAGCAACAAAACAAAAGCCAAAACAGTCACACAAAACACAAAAATCAAATCAAAACAGATGACTGAATGTAACCTGAGTTGTGTGTGCTGTGTGTCATGTTTATGTGCCCTTAGCTGTCTGTGCTCTGGTTTCCTGCTGCATCACTGAGAGATGCTCTGGGGAGGGACCAGGAATCTGCCCGCTCTGAAGCAGCTTTGGTCAACATGTGGGCTTTTATGCACTTCAAATGAGTTCTGGCTGAGGTCAAAGCCAGCAAAATTCATCTACACGTGCACCCCCCACAATCATGATGTTACTTGCAAAACGACCCCCCCCCCCCCAAACACAAACACACACACACACCATTTACAACCAAAGCCCCCTACCTTAAAAAAACACATGCCTGCAAACTTAATGCAGCAAAAACACTACTAAATGATCGGATACCACTCAAGGGGATTGACAAAGAGGTCCCTACTCTGATGTTGCCAGGGCCCATAGAAGAGGCGCAGAGCTTTTAAGCGGACCACAGAATGCAATGGGAAATTGTACCAGGCTTTGGGGAACATCTGCACAGCTGTCCAACTGAGAGGCAAATGTATAGGAGGGAGATGACTGAATTTCTCCATGTGGAATATCAAATCCCTTGAAATTATTGAATTTCTCAAAGCGGGATATTAGATATGATGAAATGGTCGAATTTCCCAATATGGGGCATCAAGTGGGGTTTCAAGTCCCCTGAAACAAAGATAAAAGTTTATATTTCCCTGTTTCCGTGTCTCCCTTCCCCTCTATCTTAGGGAAAGACGATTATTCTGGATTTAGTCCAAGATGACTGTGTGGCAACTCATCAGCCTAATATCACACAATCCTGAAAGTGGACCCGTTTGTAACCATGGAAACAAAACTTTCAACAGTTCTCACTTTAGCGACATTGACAAACAAATACACAAGACAAATAACAGAAGAGAGAACAGGAAATTGTAAAAAAGGAGATGTGTGTTAAAGGAAGTAGCTTTTTTAAGTGTTGTTTGGGCACACATACACACACACAAACCCCTCTTACCATGCCATCCACAAGGGCGAGCCCCAGGCCATGAGGCCCTCTCGTCAGCTCCACGGTGAACACCTCTTCTCTTTCCTCTTCCTCCTCATCCTGCTCTTCCTCTCTGCTCACCTTCTTCTGCTCACCAGCACCTGTTTGGGGGGAGGAGGGGGGGGGGGGTGGTCACAGAGCTGAAGCACAAAGTCCTGCACACATAATCACCGCTGTGTGGCGTGTGAGGTGGCTGTGGTGTTGGCCCAGTGTGAGTCAGATGCTCATGCTCCGGACACTGTGGCTTTTGGTTCCCCTCTTCAGGTTTGAGATGAGAGGGAGTGTGTGAGAATGTGAGTGTGTACGTGTGGGCTTGTTTGTGTATGTGTGTGTGTTTGTACAGAGGTTGTGTGTGAACTGTGGCACAGGGGGGAAGGGATTCGCCACAGGAAGGAAGTGCAAATAGGAATGGAAAGGCCAGAGTGTTTGGGGCTTTTCCTAACCATATACTGCATCTATTTTCTCAAATGACAAAAGTCTTATGATTCTACACAGCAGGACCCTAATCAACCATTCATAACAGAATCGGCAGTTCTGTCCTCCATATACACACACACATACAAACACACACACACACACACACACACACACACACACACACACACACACACACACACACACACAGCTCTCCCAACCTGTTCCAAACCAGCCCTAAACTCTGACCCTCGACCCCAACCCCAAAGCCCCTTCAGTTCCCTGCTCTGCTCTGTGTGCGGGACAGGCCCCGAACAATGCCTGGTCCCGATTAAGATTCCGCGCGCCAACCCGACTGTAAATTCCCATGACGGTTCATCCGCTGATCTTTTCTCTCCTGACATCACCACCTCACTGCCAGTCCCAGCTCGAGATTATAGGATTAGCGTGCTGCTACCAAAATAGCGTGACGCAGTTCAGACCCGCTACCCCAACAGAGTTGAGCTGGACTGTTTGGCAGGGCACCACCGTGTGTGTGTGTGTGTGTGTGTGTGTATGGGCTATTAACAACAATAAATTGTAAGGTAGTAAGGTCGTCTGGACATTTTTATTTTTGGCTTTAGGCCCAATTCCCCCCCCCCCCCGCCCCAATGTGTTAAATTTGGAACAGCTGAAGTTCTTGATCATGCTAAAGTAAAAAAAAATGGAGCTCTAATCTCCTGTGAAAGTGCTCTGAGAAAAATAACTGCTTTCAGGGTGCTTAGAGTCTCAAAGTGAAAATCTACATAAAGCTGAAACAAAAGTAAATCATGTGCTGGGAATATAAACATGGGTAAGTGTGTGTGTGTGTGTGTGTGTGTGTGTGTGGGTGTGTGTGTGTGCGTGTGTGTGGGTGTGTAAGAAGTTATAAGCACCGCCTTAGTGAGAAGAATTCATTACTTCAGCTACTTCATAAGGTAATGTGCCTAATTCTGACCCTAAGCTGCCTCCCCCCTGTAAAATTGTTTAAACAGAAAACAGTTCCTCATCAATCACGGTGACAGTCAGGGGCCAAACTCTTTATGCCTGTAAGCAGCAGTGGAGGCGGCCGACAGGCTCCACTCTCTCTGATCGCCACTAATTGGTGCAGTCTCTCCCTCCCGACTTCCCCTTGACCTTTTAAAGACACAGGCTGAGGAGGAGAGTCCTGAGTCCATAAAGTTCTGGCCCGCCTGGTGTGTGTGTGTGTGTGTGTGTGTGTGTATGTATGTATGTGTGACTTTAGGGGGACCGAAGGAGAGGGCCCTAGAGGAAGTGGCCTTCACTTTGAACCTGGAAACCACCCTGTGGAGGCTACACGGCCAAGACACTGGCACCGACTCAGCAGCACTGCTCCAAAACAAATAAAAAAGATCAAAAGGACAGGGGAAAGAGGGAACCATGAAAAAAAGACAGAGAGAGAGAGAGAGAGAGAGGAGTTGACATGAGGGAAAGACTGAAAGATCAAGAATGTAAGTGAAAGCGCAGAGAAGTGAGATGGGAACAGAGGAAAGACAAAAGACAAAGTAGTGAAGCAGAAATGGGAAGAGAGGTCAACAGTGGGGAGAGGGAGAGAGGGATGGAGGGAGAGGGAGCGAGGGATGGAGGGAGAGGGAGAGAGGGATGGAGGGAGAGGGAGCGAGGTAAAAGAGAGAAACGAGTGCAACGCACTAGATCTTACTCATCATGAGTTCCACTCCCTAAGCTGCTGGGTCTGGTCTGAGTCAGGCTAGTTGCCCGCCCCCCTCAATGACTGAGGTAATCAAAGTGCTCAGCTAACTTAGCAGCAGGGCAATAAAACAGGAGAGCCAAAGAAAGGGCACGGATGCTGGGGGGGGGGGGGGGGGGGGGGGTAAAAGCTGACGCTGGGATTGGTGGTGTCTGTATCAGCAGCAGCAAAGAAATCCTTATTAGGATCATTTAATTAGATCCGTGTGTGAAACAAAAGCTCCTGTCTGAGCCCAACCACACAAACACAAACATACACACACACACCTCAGCCTGCAGCCATTCAACACACTTTCTCCTCCAAACCAGGTCAGTGGACTAGATTAGACTAGCATCGGGCGATCTCAATAAAGGATCCTGTAGGTTTGCTGTACTCACTGAAACAAAAAAAAAAGCACTCCTCTCTAACAATGACTGCCTCAATAAGTGCCCCAAGAAAACCCTCAGTAATGTCCATGGAGTTGAAAGAATGTGAAAGAATGCGGAAGAGTCATAGAATACAGCACACTGAACTAAGATAAATGTAGCACAGCAACAATCAGTGTACAATAGTGTAGGACTAGACACTGTTTTCTGTGCTGCTTTTCCCAGGCAGGGTTATGCTTTTTGAAAACCCCCACCTAATCTCATTCCAGACTCCACCATAGTCCAGAACTAGCCTTAATCCTCATCAAAAGAGACAGCAACAAATAGTGTACACAATAGTGTGTGCTGATAATAGATAAGAAGACCTTCAAAGACGTACTCAAGCAGCCTAAATTGTTTTCCTCACTGCTACCTGGATGAAACTGGTTTTACTGGAATGGAGAGGTCAAGGGTCACATGTGTATTGAATAAAACTTTATAAGGGAGAGCCCTATATTTAAACAGTATGAGGTAGCAAAAAAAAAGGAAATAGGATGTGGGACAGACTGGTATTCATTTGTAATCAGAAACCAAAATGTTAGCAGGGGCCATGCTCCTTTCCCTCGCCTCCCCATGGTAAGTGCCTCATCTTGGGGCCGTGTGGTTGGGGTGCAGGCGCTAGTGGTCCTACCTTTCTGGTGGCGGGTGTTGTGCTGGGCTCCCTCCTGCAGGCTGGCCTCCAGCTCAGCCTGCTCCATGTTCTGCGGCGTGTTGGGTGGCGTAAGCAGGCAGGACGGGTCCAGGGCCAGGCTCTTGTGGAGGCCCAGGCCGGCATCACCGGGTAGGCTGCTCTGGAGTTCCAGGCTTTTGAGTCTCTGCGTGAGCAGGCCAGCCTCGCACGTGCTCAGGTCGCTGTGTGAGCCACGCGACTGCGAGTCGGGCGTGTCCCGCGAGAGCGCCCGCCGGTGGGCCTCTGACCAGGACGACGGAGAGGAAGGGATGGAGGTCTGGGACTCGGTGATGGAGGGGGAGGTCAGAGACTGGCGTTCATCTGCAGTCTGGGAGAAGCACACAAGAGAACAGCTACGTTAATGAAACCAAGATTTAAACCACAAGGTAAAGATCACCTCAGAGCTGTAGTCAGAGACCTACCACAACATCAAAACAGCTGGGACTAGACACCGTTTCCTGTGCTGCTTTTCCCAGACAAGGTTAGGTTTTTAAAAAACCCCATCTAATCTCATTCCAGATCCAACCATAGTCCTGAACTACCCCTTAATCCTCATCAAAGACTCCTGCCCTAGGGCGGGGCATTTTTTGTCTGTGAGTGTGTTTGTGTGTGTGTGTATATGTGTATGTGTATGTGTGTTTACCTGTGATCTGATGGGAGTGTCGTCTACTGGGAGAGTGCGGAGAAATTCTTGAATCCGCTGCAGCTGACGAAAGAGCCCTGGGTCCACCACGGGTTTGTCCAGTTCCAGGTGGAAGGTGTGGTTGGGCAGGATGAGGGGAGGGTGGTTGTCGAAACTCTCCAGGATGTCACCTGGAACAGGACGAGAATCAAAGCCAATTAAAGCGAGAGTTCTATCAGGGTCAGAGCTAAAGATTCTGCACACCTGTGTTTAATAAAGACCAAAGCAAAGCCCCTCTGGGGTTCATGCATGGTTTTCTAATAGACACAAGTGAACCTTTTTCAGGTCCTTGCCATGTGTGGTTTTTGTTAGACCCAAGTGAACCTTTTTGGTGGTGGTTCATTTGTGTGTTTAGACCCAAGTGAAGCTCTTTCACAATGTCAACGTTCAACAAAAAGGTCCAAGCATGCCCTGAACCATTCTGCACCACAAGAACTTGGACTTGTTTCCAAGACGGAGCTTCGCTGAGAGTCCTCGAGCGGGCCAAGGCCTCTCCCTGTTGGGTAACTCAATCTCAGCGAAGGAGTACACTGATGACAGCGGTCTCTCTCGATGCCGAGCTCAGGGCTAGTTTATCGGTGGATCTACAAGGGGTGGCGGTGGTGGGGATCACTGACTCCCGCTGACAAAGGCAGGGGACAGGTCAGCCAAGGCACAGATGACTGAGCACACAGGGAGTTTATTCAAGGCAGGCATGGAAGGAGCACTCAGGGCGCGCGCACACACACACACACACACACACACACACACACACACACACACACACAAACACACACATGCCAGGCCTCCCTCAGAGAGAGACACTGGGGGTGGGAGGGTGGAAGGGAGAGGACAGAGTGAAATAACAACACAGAACAACAGATAGAAAAATGAAAGAAAGAAAGAAAGAAAAAAATGAGAAGCAGAAGGAGCAGTAGAGTTAGATGGACAGCGAGGTGGAGAGTGAAAACTCAGGGAGGAGACGTGAGGGAGGGAGAGAGCGACAAACAAACAGAGAAGCCACACAGATGGATAGAGCTGACAGTAAGAGTGTTACAAAGAGATTGAGATCTGAAGTCGGTCCAGTGAGAGCACTGCACAGGGCACAGCCCAAGCTGCCCTGTGTACAAACATGTCCATTAGCCCTGGCGTCCAGAGCATGCCAGGGCTTCAAGCCGTGCTGGTGAGGACAGCTAACCTAACGGTGTCCGTACCCTAAAGGCTGAGAAGGTCAATGCCCTCCTCCACCCTGGTCACCACCGCGACTGGCATGGATTAGACTCCATTATGCAAGTCATCTTTGGATTAGGACAGGGTACCGCAAGCTACCCTTGGCAATAAAATGCCAGTTAGAGCCATTCATAGTTTGCTTATGCCAGCTTACAATGAGTGCACTGAGAACAGTTACTCACATAATGAAAGGTTACATGCCTATCAACATATATGGACTTACATATATATGAAGTTATGCATCATACATAGAAGAGAATATAAATATACATTAAATATATGCATCAGTGTGTATGTGTGTTTATGGTCTGGTGACATGATGAGTGCGTATGTGAATGAGTATGTCAGTGAGTATGGATGTGTGACCAGTGAGATGAACTGTAGGGCCAACGTGTGTGAAAAACAATGCTCACTGGTTCGGAGCGCAGCCTCAGCGTCCTCTGGAGTGGGGTTCCAGCTGGAGGGGCAGGCCCTACCCGGGTTGTAGTCCCGCAGCATGTGGTGCAGCTGCGCTGGGTTCAGGTGAAGGAACTCAGCCCTCAGGGATGCCCAGGAAGCCTGCAGTCAGTCAGTCACACACACACACACACACACACAAATGAAGACCATTCAAATATGCACTTAGCACACAAATGGCATGCACAGCATGAGAATAACACTGCAGAACATTGGCAAGATGAACAAGACTAGAAAGGCACCACACAGCATTAAAAATTAAAGCCCATTGAAACTAAATTTACTTAAGACAGCCCAGGATGGAAACAGGCGTTTACTGAATTTCCAAAGTGTGTTTCATTCTCCTGGGCTTTCTTGAATTGCCTGAGACAATGTACAAAATGAGAGCAATTTTCTACCAATAAGCCCACTTTCACTCAGAGGCCTCTTGTGCTTAAAATATCTCCCAACACTTATGTGTAACTGGAGGCCGCTTTGCTTCATTCCTCAGAGTGATTGTATGACAAATGAGCTGAGAAGGAAGACTCAGAGAATGAAGGCGCTGTCTTCTGTGTGGAAGAGCGGCACGGTCGACAGTAATCCACTCCTCTGGCAAGACTCTCCTTTGAGAGTCTCTTTGTGGCTCTCTTGTTTTCCTTTTCATCACACACAGACTTACTGTAGGCATGCATGCGCAAACGCACACACACAGACACACACACACGTGCACACATACACATACACACAAACACACGCACAAACACACACACACACAAAGTCCAAGTCTCTCTGATAGCTACCTATCTGAGCGCACAGCCAGCCTATCATTAGTGTGTTTGCAGCTGCACCAACGTTTGTGTAAGATAATGGAGAAAGTGAGCTCTGACTGCACAGGCCTGGCACGCAAGCAAGCAGCCAGCCAGCCAGCCAGCCAATCAGCCAGGGGCCATCCAGAGGCCTCTGCTCCACCAACCCCACCCCAAAACCCCCACAGTGGAAAATATCCCTGCTGATGGAGCCTAGGAGGAGAGGTTTCCAGGAGTCTGAGTTTGTGGAAAGTGGTAGCCTCGTAAGTCAACAACTATCAGACTTAACTCTGGATGATCCTGACAGGCCTTAGTTCTCATCAAAATAGCAACATTTTTTAATCTTATCTGTTACAGCAGGGCTAGGTAATAATGAATGATGTGGAGACCCAAACGCTTCATTAGGAAAAACACACACACAAAAAAAAAACACTTTATTCTTAACAGCTGAGGGCACAAGCACCTACTAATTGGACAAAGTAGAAAAAAACTGACACACTTTCATTAAGTCTGACGTTTAAAGGGAGTCGGCTAGTTGGCCCT
The DNA here is from genome assembly GCA_015244755.2 of Tenualosa ilisha. Lineage (NCBI taxonomy): Eukaryota > Metazoa > Chordata > Actinopteri > Clupeiformes > Clupeidae > Tenualosa > Tenualosa ilisha. The sequence continues at coordinate 8,792,596 of PYXC01000584.1, forward strand.
GGCTAGCGCCTTGAGTAGCTTCCCCTCAGTTAGATTACAGATGACAGTTCAGGGTAAGCAACCATAACTCAAACTCTGCCCGTCACTGATGACAGCACGCACACCAGAATCAGGCCAGTGTTGGGGCGTCGCCCGTTGTGACCCGACGGCTGGGAAAAGAAACAGAAATCAAATAACCAGACGAGAGTGGGGCTCGACAGGGATTTAATAGAAGGAGGGGGGGTTAAGTCAGAAAAAGCCCCAAAGTATGACCTAATGCTGAGGGTGTACGCAAGTGGAGGGAGGCACTAACACCGACTGCACACCTCCCTGCTCCGCTAACTCTGAGAGATCACCAGCGGTGGGAGTCTCTCTCATGTGCTGCCAGTGACTCAGACTGAACCCATGGAGTCGCTCAAAAGGGGAAGATGCTGACGGAGGAAACCCTTTCTTATCCTTTGGTCGTCTTTGTACGTCATCCGTGTTGTTTTGTTTCTTTCAAAAAAAGTTGAAAGCAAGAACCACCACTCACGTAGTGGAGGAACAGAAACAATGGGAAAGAGTGAAGAATAAAGGGGGGTGGGTGGGTGGGTGGTCACTAGATGAGTCAGGGAGCCCGCTGCTCAAGCAGTCATGAGAACAAGGAGCCTTCTGGGAACCTCATATCTTCTTTTCAGCACGTCTACCTTCTCTTTCACTTCGCCTACATCTGTGTCTCTTCCCATCTATTGCACACTAAACTCGCTTAACCTCTCCCTCCCTCTCTCTCATCCAGACTCTCCTCTCTCTTGATTCCTTGTGATCCTGATTACTTTGAAAAAGGACAGCTCACAGCAGGTGGCGAGGAATTTTAAAAACAAACAAACAAACCAAAAAAAAAACCACACACAAAAAAAATCAAAATCCCCACTGGCTGGCCTGCCATCTTTGGTGTGACTTTCTAATGGGTTTAGCAGGATTTTAGAGTCAAAGCTCATTTGAAGGACGACAACACCAGAGCATAGCATAGTAACACTAACCCCTGATCTTCTCAGTGATATCATGCAGGTGTCCTGAATTGAAGACAGCCCTTTGTCACATACGTTCCTCTAAAGTAGCAGTCATGATGATGTCACCAGCGCACAAAACATTCCATGATGATGACTGACTAAATCACCCATTCTTGCTAGTTCTTCTAAATAAACACACCTTGCAACAACACAGGACAGGCTTCAACTTGAACTCAGTGGAGCTCTGCTTTGCTGAAAGACTGCTATATAGCCTACCATAGAGTCTATCCTTACCTCATTACTGTTTTCTTTCTTTTGCATTTATTCAGATAGAACAGTAGACAGTGAAAGGAAATGAGTGGGAGGCAGGGGTGATTGGGAAATGACCTTGGGGTCAGATTTGGATCCAGGTCTTCAAGGTTTTGGTATGGACTGCTTAACCAACTGCGCCATGGTGCATACCCTCTTATCACTCGTACCTCCTTCAGTGTATCTGAGTCAGTATGGAGACAGACCTTATCTAAAGACACCCCCCACCCATCCCACCACCACCTGCTCAGCTCGCTTTATCAACAGGTACTCTCGGTAGGGGAAACAGCTGCCATCTCCCTTCTCACTCCCTCATATCTCATGGGAAAGGGCCTTAAGATTTGTTTGGTGTGCAGGCTGGCTCCTTTGTTCCTGCTTGGCTTAGCAGCGCTGCTGGAACAGAGCAAGAGAACCTCTCCAAGTGTCAGGGCTCAGGCCTCAAGTGCCCCAATGAAGTCACGCAGGCCTCCACTTTGCATAAGTCAAACAGAGAGAGAGGAGGAGGGAGAAAGAGGGATGAGAGAGGTACAGGGAGGACGAAAGAGGGATGAGAGAGCAATAGAGAGAGAAAACTGAGCGAGCTTGAGAGAGAAGGAGAGTGAGAGAGTAAATAAGACTCCCCTCTGTCTGGATTACAGCACAACTACTGCTCTAACGGTTGGGATTAACTTTGAACGGCCTCGAGTCTCTTCGAGGCACTTCCGTCAACAGGTGAGTCACTCCACAGGGCCGCTACCGCACAACTCGCTCTGCTACTGCCGAAACGCATAGAGAGTACACACGGAGTGTGAGGGGGTTTAATAAGCAGCCGGGACAGTAGTGAGGTCATCCGCCTTCCTCATGCTCTTACGGCTGTTTTATGGGACCCTGTGGAGTTGCAGCTCGCCATAAACCAGCTGTCTGTCTGACTGCCTGCGTATTACCTAATCAGGACTGTCCACAGCAATCTGCAGTTTATTTCATTCGAGGCGTGCCCCTAATAAGGCCTAGTCGTGGGTGAGAAGTGTAAGTGTAAAAATAGTTAAGACTGGGAGTCTCATCAAGCAGGCTTCTATTAGATCACAAACAGACATTAGGGCAGATTTAAACTGAAACAGATACCAAAGCCCAGCCGTGTTTGTGTAAGACCAGAGCGCGTTGGGATGGGATGAGATGGGGTTGCCTGAGGCGAAGATCAGAGGTGATTTACATGGCTGACAGACAGGAGGTGGGAATGAGACAACACACACACAAACACAAACACACACACACTCTTCCTCTATCCTTATCACTCCTTCAGCTGAATCCATGAGTCATACACTCCTGGCTTCAGTACTTGAGTGTTTTTGGTCGATACCAGCCTGATAATGCCTGTGCTTGTGTGTCAAAATGTTCTCAGAGGAGAGGCAGAAACTTGGGGTTTTGGCGGATGATGTAAGGGGTCATTAAGGTGGATTTAGTAATCTGGGTTCTGCTGAATGTTCTCTGATCGAGGCCTCGGCGGGATTTGGGATTTGACTAATGCTTTACGGCTGGTTGATCTAAGCACATTTAAAAGTGTGTGCGGGGGTGTGTAGACTAGGGGCTGGAGCATTGTGGCTTTGAAGTGTGTGTGTGTGTGTGTGTGTGTGTTGGGGGCCCAAAGGATAGCAGACCTGAAGCAGGTTCTCCTTAGGGGTGGCCAGCAGGTTGACGGCAGAGGAGAGCTTCTGGAAGAATTCGGAGGCAAGGTCGCCCAGCCCGATCCCCTGGATCCAGTCCATGAGCAGGTCCAGGTTGGCTCGGATCTGAACTCCACGGGACCACTGGTAGAACCCGCCCCCAGAACCTGAACTCCCGGGAGGAAGAACCAAAACAAAACAATCAGCCTATCACCAAAAGCCCCTCTTGGAAGAATGCAAAAAAAAAGAAGGCGCAGCCCTTGAGTAGTACATGATGTAACACGATCGGTCTACTTCTTAAAGAGAAATTATAGCCAAGCATTAGCCAAGCATTTCCTCAGACGGAGCCAAGAGAGAGGAATGAGCCGCTATAAAAGGTAACGGTGTGTTTACACTAGGTAACAGTGTGTTTACACTACACCTGTTTGACATCTACCACCTCCTTCGCATTCCTTCACACATAGTCAAGACGACTAGTCAACTCCAACTGCCACCTTATCTTACCATTACGCCAGTTGGACATTTTCCCACAATAAAATACACTTTTCTTTCTTCCCGAATGACGAGTGCTCACCTCTCTCCATGAGTGTGTTGAAGAGCGAGGCATTGGTGAAGAAGAAGAGGTAGGCGAGCAGCTGGGAGGAGATCTGACCGTGCACCTGGAAGGCCTGCAGCAGCTGCAGCGCCCCCTGCAGGACCTCCAGCAAGGCGCTCACGCCCGCCGGTACGCGTAGCGCGCCGCTCTCCGAAAACGGGTTACTGTCCAGCAGCCCCGGCAGCGCCGCGTACATGCTCTAGAGACAGGAGAGAGAGAGAGAGAGAGAAACAGGACAGATAGAAAGAAAGTACAGATACAGAGGAGAAAGAGGGAAGAAAAAAAAGGATAGAAACAGTTTTAATATTCAGACACAAACCGATTAAACTGGTAATGTGCGACTATGTAAGAACAAAAGCTCTCAGCTCTCGATTGTTTTATAGTAAGATAGTGAACTCTTAGAATTCTTTGGGAAATACCAAACGAGTGACAATGGTCAGGGGAGGGACTCCTCCTTCACACCTTTTCAACTCTTAGACACTTCCTGGGGCACCACACCCTCTGTGTTACAGCACAGGGGGCAACACCTCTGCTCCCACATCACCAGGGGAAAAGAACAGGGCAGGAACTCGCTGCCTCTCTCACAGCTCAGGAATGCCGGAACCACCTCTGAGCTCCCTACTGTACCCCAGGACTGGCAAGCGACACTCTCTCTAACGCTCACACACTCTCACTTTCTTTCTCTCTCTCTCTCTCTCTCTGGGAAGGAAGGGCCCACGTAAGCTCACTCCAAAGCACGAAGGTCCAAACTGACATTTGGGAGGAACAGGAGGAGGCTGGGAAATGCCCCCCCCCCCCACGACTGGAAGCAGATTCCACTCCTATGACTGGAGCTCTGAGGTACACCCATGACTGTTGAACCCCATGCTGGGAAAGTGAGACACTTTCAGGGACTAGGCGGAGATAAGGCCCCTCCTAAAAAGCACTCTTAACTCTAAACGCTGTATAAACAGGGGGACTTATCCCCTACTAGCCCATGATCTTGCACCACTTTGCAGCACAAGTCATTCTTGCGACAATGAAGATTAAAGGCCTGATAAGGCAAAGTTCAACAGACCAAACTTAATCCCTCTGTTTGGGTCGCTCTGTGAGAAGCACTGAGAAGCACGGTTAAAAGCAAGACTGCCGCTGGGATCATTTCAATGAGATCTGATCCTGTTTGTGTGTGTGTGTGTGTGTGTGTGTGTTTGAGGTGGGGGGTGGGACTCACAAACTTAACGGAAATAAAGCAGAAAATTCATTTATTTTCCTTCCCTCCAACCTGACAAATCAAGCACTGGGATGAAGACAAGTGGGGACATAAAACAGCGTAAGATTGAGTCCTGACAGGTACAGTGCACACGCACACGCGCACACACACACACACACACACACACACACACACACACACCACTAACAATAACAACAACACCACCAACAACAACCCTATAATGCTTAAATATTCTAAATCCCATTTCAGCCGCCAGGTTTGCTGAGCCCCAGACTGAGAGGCAGAAAATAAGCTGCTCCTTGGCCTGTGTGCTGCGGCCCTTGATCTTTAATGAAGGCAGCGTGGCGACACAATGGGGCTGATGAGAACCAGCCCTCCTGAATACCCCGCACTGCACCACTGGCCTGGGGAGAGCAGACCGGGGGAGAGACACACAGCATTCAGGCATTGGAGCTATTTAGTCCCACTGTGTCCCCAAACACACATATGTTTCCGGTCTCCCTTTTATACACACATACAAAAACACACACGCATGCGCGCGCGCACACACACACACACAAGCACACACACAATTTTTTCCCTCCCTACAACAAAAGGCATTCCCCCTTTCAAGTCTACCAGGGCCGTGGCCATCAGTTCTCGTGTGTGTGTGTGGTGTGTGTGTGTGTGTCTGCGTTTCAATGTGCCAACAGCAGACACTGCTGGTGACCTGCTGGAGGAACAGAAAGAAGGCACCGAAACCCTCCAGCTTTGTAGCCTGGAGCCGATTCCTTCTGGAGTCTATTCAGTCAGGACCGGCTGGCAAGCACAGGTCACGCCAGCTCATACTGACTCGTTGACTACTCTGAGGTGGTCTGGCTAACAGAGTGCAGGGCTGTTGAAAAGGACACAAAAAACAGACCCCCACTGTTGCCATCTATAGAGCCACTTCCCCCGATGAACATGAAGCCTGACGCATCTGATGTCTCTTATTGTTGGTGTCGCCCATGACCTCATCTATCAAAGAGACTGTAACGGTTTCCTTTGAACAAGCTCAGGAATTTCTGCGTAGTGAATTCCATCAATTTCGATTACACTCTGTTCTTCCCTCTTCCTTCTATCATCTTTCCATTTTGGCCTTTGCCATCATAAATTCCTCTTTCTTTTCACTCTCCCATTCTCCTTCTCTTTTCTCTCTCTCTCTCTCTCTCTGCCAGCCCATGCTGTTCCAGTGGAGGGTTCTTTTCCTGAGGCGGAAATGGGGGCTGGCGAGGGCAATGTTCTGGTCTGACACAGAGCAGGCTACAGCTGTTTCCCTGTGCTCTGGAGCCACTGCCAAAGCCTTACCTTACCATGCATTTGCGCATGTTTTAAAAGCGCCCCCAGTAAGGGGGGGGGGGGGGGGGGGGGGGCAATTCTCTCTCAGCACAAGCCAACACCGCCAACCTGTCTAGTGGGCTTAGCATTGTGTATTATGGGTTTGACATACATCAAGTGACAGGCGACTAATCTGTTCAAGTCAGGCATTGCATGGGCACACGACTTATCACCACTGTACAACACACACTATGTGTGTGTATTTGTGAGGGTTAATATGTTAAGCCGACCACATAGAGAAATTGTCACAGGTGGTGCGACCGGTTGGCCTTGATGGAGGGGGACAGGAAAGTGACACAGAGCAAACCAAAACAAACAGATCTCAGCACGCCACACTCCCTGGAGAGAAAGAGCTGGTTGTCGGGGCCCGGTTGCCATGGCGACAGGCCACCACAGCTCCACCCAGGCTGCGTCGCGGGCCCAGTGTCTGGGAAGAAGGGGGGAATGGAAAGAAAGAAAATACAAGACGGGAGGAGCACAATTAGAGAAAGAGAGAGAGAGAGAGAGGAATTACAGTGAATAGAGGTCTGTACTGTAGATGACAGAGGGTTGAAGTGAAAGATACAGAGGATGCAAGAGGAGTGGGCGGCCTGTGGTCTATGTTGAGCTGGGAAGGCTGTGATTGGCCAGTGCTTGCTTTGTGCAGCGGAATGCCTTGTATTGTTGTTTACAGTACCAATAAACAATCCAGCTTAAGGAGCCAAGCATCACTCGCATAAAGAAATGTTTCAAAGTAGAATCTCAAGTCAAAACAAAACCAACTAAAACATACGTCTCCAGAGAGAGCTATTCCCACTCTAACTACAGATGCCACGCAATGAAAAAGATATCTTTTGGTCAAAAAGTGGTAGGAATCTAAAGAAAATAGCTGGTCATTGTTTTTGGGAGAGAGAGAGAGAGAGATGGCATGTCTTATCATTTTGGAAAGAATCAAAAACCAAAGACACACACACACACATAATGACAATGAGCACACACGCACAAACTCAAACACAGACGCAAGCAGACACAAACACACACAGGTCTTTTAGCTAAAAGCAGCATGGAAAAAACAAAGTTTCCATTGGCTTGTTGGGACTGCTTTTCTGCTCTTGGCAGCCAGAGCAGGCAGGGAAGAATGGTGTTTACAGAAGTCTCACGTCCTGTTGCACATATTCCAGCATCTACAGAATGGGCTCGCCCTCCTTGTATGGGCAGAAAATGGCTCCATCTGAATGAGCGATTGACACTCCATTTTGATGTGTGTGTGTGCGCATGGGTGTGTGTGTGTGTGTAAATCATTAATAAGGAGCGATGCTTACTTTGGTGAGGTAATAGACACACTGTTGGAAGGTGAACATGATGACCTCTTCCAACACTGTCATGGCCTCCTCACTGGCCGTGCGGGTGGACAGGATCTGGGAGTCGGAGAGGCCTGTGAAGGAGAGTGGGAGGGAGGTCAGAGGTCATTGGTGCTGGTGAAGTATCAGCACGCTCGCTGTTTTACATTACTAAACTGACCCGTGAAAACATACGCTAGTTGGGAGTGGATTACACCAAGCATGCCAGAACAGAACCGATTGATCAGTCGAAACAAGAAACAGTCTAAACAAGTGTTCTGTTCTCATGGCTACTGTTCCAATCCATACATGTCAGTAAATGCTTTGCCATTTGTGTTACAGCAAAATAATCATAAGATGCTCCTTGAATAGAATAGAACAACAAGCTATCCCCTAAATCAAATCACAAATGATTGAAAATTTAAAAGGCTTTAAATGGAGATAGGGTCTTTAGATTTCTTTACAAGAAAGAACAAAAAATTGTTTAGATTTAAGTTCTGTGCCAGAATGGTAGAGATAAGGTTTGAATGAGCCTGTTCCAGGTTGATACCTGTGCCACGATGGCCATCCAGCTCATCCTCCGTGTGCTCCTCCCCGTCGGGCTGGTGAGCGCTGCTCTGACCCCACGGCAGCAGCAGGGGCACCTCGTGCTGGATGAAGTGCAGCAGCTCGATGGAGTTGGCCATCCACAACACCAGCGGCTGCAGGCCTGGGACCAGCTGGGCCATACTGAGAGGACGCACCTCCTCCGGCTCCCGTTCTGGCTCCACGTCGGAGCACCTGCAGGACAGCACATACAACAAACCCATTAATGCACAAACCAGATCCATCTGCACTCAAAAGATCTCCAACTCCACACAGGCTTTTAAGTATTTGCCATTGTGGTACAGCATAGTTTTAGCGTCTGCAATAACACATTAATTCATTAAGTAACATCAGGGCAATGTCAGTTAAAAGGATTAGCAAACCAAAACAACTCTTTTTCCAAAAGCTGCTTTTTGTGGATTGTACAAAGGAATAGAACTTCACAGTTGACACTGGTTGACACATTAGCACTACAACTTAATACAGCTGCTACTACCACATATAAAACGTGTCTCATGACTGATTTTTACGTTTGGTAATGCAATCCTGGAAATCACATGGTTTTCCCAGAGATCAGTTCCGAGGTTGCACAGTTACTCGACTGAGCAGCTGGGTCCCTTGCTGCGCGAGGGTGGAAATGCCTTTCCCTCCACATGACGGAAGAGGGACTGCTGGCCTCGGAGGTCATGATTTAATCAACACGCAGTCAGGCCCAGTCCAAATAATAGGGACTGTTTCACTCCGCCTCACTCACACACACACACACACACACACACACAACACACACACACACACACACCACACACACACACACACACACACACACACACACACACACACACACACACAATACACGCACTAGTGGAAATGTGGAGGGGGAGGTGGGCGGTTGGCACACAATCACGGTCTGTTTATGACTGCTCGAGACCTGATGATCATATTGGAGACAAAAATAGACAGAGGAGTTCCTATATTGACGACCTTTGTCATGTTCAGGAAGAGGAAAGGGACAGATGACATCATGAGCCGTAGTCAGAGCTGCTTAAAGGAGTTAAGATAAGCTGAGTAGATAAGGTGGAACATTAACTTCAAACAACTACCACAACCCTTGAAAACAATGTTTCAACAGTGTTTTGTGTGTCAGATGTGGTCCTGCTTTGACGACACTGGAATATGCTGGAGTAATTTTGCATTACAAAAAACAAAACGATTCCAAACTTGCAAATTGATTTTAAATTCAGAGGAACATGCAAAGTAAGGCAAAAGAGCATGCATACCTGTCTGGCTGGATGACTGCTAATTCTTTGGTTCTCTCCTGGTGAGAGGAAAAAAAAATCAGTAAGACTTCAGGGAAAAAAAGTTTTCCCCACTATTACAAGACAAGAAGCATCACTGAGACTGAGACACACTGTGCCTAGACTGTTAATGAACTATGAGGGCAGAGAGTATGAAAAGACTGCACCCAACTCACCCACATAGTCAGCTGGATCTGGCTGGCGATGCGCAGCAGGAGCCGGCGGAGGTCGGCCATCTTGAAGTGGGCGGCCGAGTGCTGGATGCATAGGCACAGCAGGAAGGCTGGCGTGAGCTTGGGCTCGTCGCCTGCCGGATCCACCGTCACCAGGATCTCCTCCAGGAGACGGTCCTCCAGTGGCAGCGCATAGGGCAGGCAAAGCTCGCAGCCCTGCAGGTCCCTCCAGCGCAGAATGGGCCTCCCGAACCTCCTCCTGCCTTCGCCGACGAGGGCCCTGCCGCCCGCTTTCCTGAGCCCATCGGGGACGTCGCTGCCCGGGCACAGCCAGGTGATCCAGTCTGGGGTGTGCAGGGTGTCGGTGACAGTGGGGTCTTTGAACATGAACAGGTAATGCTGGCCCATGCCCACCAGGTCACCAGGGCTGAGGGCTGCCTCATGCTTCAAGGGCACGCCATTGTGTGTCACCGCAGCCCCCTGGATGGGCTCCAACAGGATAAGGCCACCCCGACTGCCGCCGCCGCGGCTCTCGCTGTCGTCGGGGTCCTGGCGACGCACGCGGCAATGCTGCGGCAGCACGTCCGGGGCGAAGAGCAGCACGTCCACCTTCAGATGCTCCTCATCCTCGCCCTGCCGGTGTTCAGCACAGCAGCCAAACACACAGCTGTTCCCACTCATCAGGTAGATCACAAAGTCCTAGGGTGGAACGGTGGGGGACAGAGACAGTAAGAATGGCATAGAGTCTGAGACAACTGGATCCCAATCCAGATATTAAGCTGATCTTAGATTCTAGATAATTTGACTCATTTATTGTAGCCAACTGTTTTAAGCCCAGCACAGAACATTTTCCTTTGACACCTACAATAAGCCAAAAAATTCCCTCCACTACTGTAAGGAGGCAGCAAGTTCTGACGGCTAACTGTGTTATTAATTATTAATCTGTTCAACAAACTGGGGACAGAATAACATTACCCATTTTACGGCACAATGATAGAAACGTGACTAAATGTTCTTGTGCTCTCTTCCTTTGCCCAGCGCACGCACACACACACACGTAAACACACACACACACACGCACGCGCACACACACACACACACACACACACACAAACGTGAGCCTTCAGGTGACCATCATAAAGCAGTGTCATTATCACAACATTGACACTGGAATTACCCAGCAATCACTGACTCATGCCTCCTCATCCAGAGGTACAGAACCTCTGTGACCTCAGCCCAAATTACAGCCTGTCTCTCTCAACGCTCGCCTTCCCTCACTCCTTTGGAATGTTCACTGTATGTACACTATGGCCTCTGACAAAGGCTTTCAAGGACAACAAACATGATCAGCTAATTAGGAGGAACAACAGGTTATTCAGTAACAGGAGGCCATTCATCGGGGTCTTACGCAGGGGTGTACCTGTGGGACTGGACTGGCAACCTTGGGTGGACCAACAAGAACCAAGCACATGGACAGTCAATTAATAAGAGCTGCTGAGTGCCCCAGATCACTCCACATGTGCTCTTGCTATCCTAATGACTTGTGAGAGATACTGATATACTGACATACTGGAGAATCTCCCCCATCTAGTCCACCATATACCCACTGCCTGGGCTTGCAGATTCACCTCAGCTACCCCGTGAGAGCTGGTGGAGGTATCACTGGTCTGGTGGCCTGGAGGGAATGAGCTGAGCAAACCACTTTATCATGGCAGGGTTGGAGCGTCAACAGGCAGTAAATGAGGGCCGTGTTTATCTCAGTCACGGCACAGCCAAGCAGGGCCCAGAGTGAGAGAAAGAATAATATTTTGGAAGCACTGGTGTTTGAAAAGGTTTCTGTAAGTGTGGGTGTGTAGTTGAGTGTGTGTGTGTGTGTGTGAGAGAGAGAGAGAAAGACAGAAAGAGAGAGAAGGCTAAATACAGTTAAAAAGAGATAGAGGGAGCCACGGAAACATTGACGTTTTAAGTTTCATTCATTAAAGAGACAGAGTGTATGTCTGTCGGAGAGAGAGAGAGCAAGCGAGTGAGAGGGCTCAGCTCTGTGGGTGTTGTGCTGTTGAGCTGCTGTGTTCTCTTCTCTTCCACTACTCTGTAATCAGGGATGTCTGCATGTTCATTACAGAATCGCGGCTCTGGCGCTAGAACGTGCAGAACAGAATGTTCTTGTATGCATGCTCCACTAAAAGATGGTTCTAGCGCTTCCCCACCCCTCTTTCCAGTGGGCAGGGAGGAAGTGTTTAAAGGGCAACTGCAGACATACTGGTCATCTGGTTCCCACAAGGCCTTATGCCCCCTTAAAACGACACACACACACACACCTACACACACTCTCTATTAATACTTGGCTTTTTTTCAGCTTGAACCAAAAACACACACGCTACTCACACACACAGCCTCTTTATCACACATATTCTCTCTCCGCATCACTCAAACACACATATCTTGCTCACACACACGCATGCACGCACACACACAATTAACACTCTTAACCCCACACAGACAAACCTTATTACTGTACTACACACCACCCCACCCACATTCCCAAGGTGTGATTAAAAATCCGTCTTGGTCCAACAGCACCAGGGGATGTTCTTCTCCAGTTTAAACATAGATGTCCAATCCTACACATGCATCCCATGCCAGAGAAACCAGCAGACAGCATGCCATCTGTCACTCTCTGAACCGCCAGCCAGATATCAGATAACCTTGAGGGAACTTTAATTCGTTAACGAGATGGATGCCGATTAAGGAGAGCATTACCTCAGCCGCTCAAGAGAAGTTACCTAACAAACACCATTCAGAAATGTGTGCTTCACATGAAGGAGATAGCACAAGTGAAAACAGCACAAGTGAAGTTTGTATAGAGGTAGCTGCAGGAAGGACAGGGGCAGTTTCGTGGAGGAGCACAGAAAAAAAAATCATTTTTCACATCAACAGCCAATTCCAAGACGTCTCATGACATACTGCATCCTTAGACATGACATATGACATGACACATTGATCAATGAATTCACTGACTCCCAAGACATTTCCATTTCCCAGACAGTGTAGTTTAAAAATGCCAGAAGTTTCCTAGGATGGTGAGTTGATTCATTTCCTTATGGCTCTCTCACCTGTCTGTAGCTGTAGCCCTGCAGCAGCAGGAAGTAGGGGAAGTCAAAGGGCGGGTGGACAGAGTACTGCGTGGTGTTGTCATCACTGCTTTCCGTCTCCTCCTTCTCTGTGCGAAGGCTACGTGCGTCCGCCTCCGGGGCCTCGGACGGGCTCTCTGGTGGGGTCACAGAGGTGGTCGGTGAAGCGGGGTCCTGGGTACCCATGTGAGTCCGCTGGGCTCGGCTGGCCTCCTGGCCCATGGCCGACACGTCCATGTCGCTCAGGCTCCTCCAGATGGCTGTGCCGTCCGCCTCGCCCCCGCTGCTGTCTACGAACAGGGAGGTGACGCGCGAGCGGCCACGTTGCAGCTTTCGAGCCTGGGCGTTAAGACCTAGGGAAAGAGGTCACAGACAGAACACAGCTGAGGAACAGGACACCTTTAAACTACAATTAAACACCTTGATTTCCCAACTGTGCACTAAGAGGCCGTTTTTAATAATTTGTTTAATTGTTTAATGTCATTAAAGCATTTTTTTACATTCCACTTGCTCAGTGTCCCTATAAAACAGTTCTGCAACTTCCCATTAAGGATCATTAAAGTGTTGCATCAATTAATCTTTATTTCACTAAAGGTTTTTTAAACACATGGTATGCATTTCAACAAGATAATTCCCACATTACTAGCTAATAATCAAAGGCTGCCTCTACTTCACTCTTTCATTCAGTCACATTCTCAACTCTAGGAAAGTAGGGGGATGTGAGAGCATTGATGTCAATAGTAGTTCATAGCACAGCAAACACAATGCCTGCCACCAGGGCAACAAGCAAACCTGGGAACAGCCTCCTGTGTTACCGCAGGCAGAGCCTTCAGAACAATGGCCACTGACTGCACTCAAACTACAGGTGATTAAAGCCATGGCTATCAGGCAAACTGGGGAATCTGACCAGATAGTCCCCCTCCTGGAGAGAGAGAAAGGCTTCACAGCAGATTGAAGCACAGTTCCCACACTCATCAAGGCCAAGTGATAGAGACAAATGTCATTCAAAGGCTAAACACAAAGCAAAACACTGAGGGATAAAATGGAGAGAGAGAGAGAGAGAGAGAGAGAGAGAGAGAGAGAGAGAGAGAGAGAGAGAGAGAGAGAACTGGTGACCTGATAACACCTCCTAAGCAAACAGCAGCAGGACTTCATCATTACCAGGCCTGCTAAAGAGGACTGAAAAAATAAAAAAAAACAAGGAGGAAATCCTAAGTCGAAGAACAAGAGGAGTTCTCTCTTTCTCTTTCTCTCTTTATCTGGCATGAGCAGGCGTTTCGTTCCTAGCCAGACGCAACACCCGTTCGGTCCACCTCAGTCGTGGCCATTAAGCGCCGGGTCTGCTCTACTCAGAGGCTGGCGTGGGCCAAGCAATTGTTGCGGGTGCGTGAGTGCATGTTATCGATGATGGAAGTAGGCGTTTGGCTTTGTCTAAGCTGCAATGGGGGCACTTACTTTTCCCTCAAAAGTTGAGTTGTACTCACACACACACACACACATCAAGAGGGGTGAGAAATACAACAACCCCTGAGCCAAAATCAACAGGACCACCACACATTCCCCAAGCCACAGGAAGCAAGTGCCAATGGAAAGATAAACACACGGTCGTGAGACACACCAAAGTGCGCGCACACACACACACACACACACACACACCCTTCAGTCCAGTCCGGTGGGAAATACCTGACAGACCCAACCAATAAACCGCAATTATGAGGGGGCCCCTTGCTTCCTGAACAGCCCAATTGTAGGGGACAATGACACAAGAGGATGAGGAGGTGTCACAATCTATTGAGAAAATTCCCATTATCAGAGTTTAGAGGGAGTAGGTCAAAAGAAAAGGCTGGGGTGGTCGGATGAACGTGGACCTTTGCTTAGCCCCAACTAGCCACTTCTGTACCAACACCATGGTCCTCCTTCCAACTCAGCAGGCTTTAAGCATTTCTGAGTTGATCTAGGGTGAAGGTTCGAACAGAGGTGGCCCTACTGTACCTGCGGTGACATTGTCTGTGTCCCTGGTGCTGCGCTCCACCACAGTGGACCTCCTCTGGATCTCGAAGCGCCTGGAAAGGCCTTGCTTGGGCTTCCAAAGCGCCTGCAGCATGAGCGGCCGTTCGTGCTCCCCAACCACCCGGAAGCACTCCGTCTTCCACTGGTGGTCAGCACCCGTCTGGCCGATGACGTCACAGAGCACATAGTCGGCCGCATCTTCTTTCTCCAGGCAGTATCTGTAGGGGGACAAGGGAGTGAGAACATGTCGATCAGGCATGGGGCGAGCTCATATCAGGACCATTCTGTGGAGCCAAGTGTGTTTTGAGTTTCTCAATTAAGCTTAAGGGAATGCAGACCACAATAAGACTGAAGCTTCTCTGTTCTGGCAAGATAAAGTATGATTGCATTGAGAAACTGCATTTAAATTTTCTGTGCTCAATCAAAGTATGGTGGTATGGATACCAACAGAAATGTCTGTCAATGCATATAATATTGAGGCATACATTTATCTAGAGAGTAATAACAGACTAAAGTACTTAGGCCCCACTCTCCCTTACAAACGACAGAGTGAGGCATACAAAGGACCTAACTGGCTCCTGTGCCACAGGAACAATCGAGTGTTTAGTGTTTTGCTGCAAAGCCCACTTTCAAATAGACATAATTAAACCATTGGAAAAAATATTAGGGTTCATGGAATTGCGGTTGCCACTCTAACTTGTGTCATTTTTAAGTGTTTAGGGTAAAAACCAACACCTTTTTTTTTCTACTGAACACAAAGCTGTTTTTTTTGTACTGGAAAAAATCTTCTCATACACAGCTGACTGACTGCTCTCCTAGCAACCAACAACCATAATACAAGGGGGCGGGAGGGGGGCTTGTGTTACTCTATGCTGTACACATTTTAAAGGATTCCTGCATTTCCTGTCTTTGACAACTCTTATCTTAGAAAGGTTGTAAAAGAAAAAAAGAAAAATTCTCTTTTTCCAAACCTCATACCCAATCGAAGGATATTCTTATAGGTTATATTTGACCCATGCTTGAGCCCCTGGGAACAGAGATCACAACCAGAGATCAGTCTGAAGCCCCAGGCCCAGTATAACAGTTTGCTCCTCACTTACCTCTCCAGGGCCTCTCGGATGAGCTCCTTGGCGCTGGAGCGGGTCGTGGCCAGCACGCTCTTGTAATTGGTGCCCTGACAGATGTCGCTGCCAAAGATCTTCAGGATGCCAGGGGCAGACATCTGGCTGGACAGCTCAGCGGGGTCATCAGCCACAGGGTGGGGGTCGCTTCTGTCGCCCACTCCGCCCAGGCTCCTGCTGCCACTGTCCCGGAGCAGGGGGCTGCGGTTGAACACCGTGGACAGCCGGTTGTTGTGGCGACGGATTTTGCTCTTGGCTGGCTGACGCACGCCTGTAGAGCTCTCCAATGACCGTGTGGTACTGTCAGATGTGTTGGACCTGAGAGAAAGAGAGATGTGGGTGTTTTGATGGGGGGGGGGGGGGCAGTTGAGGTCTAAAAGCTTGGTTGTGTGTGTCTGCACAGTGTTTGGTCTCACGCACTGTATTGGTATTAGACATGGTATGTAGGATACATCATCTCTGCTCATCTCCTTTTAAAAGCATTCCATCAACAGACACTAGCTGGATCCACACAAACTCAACAGCACCACATATTACGCATAAATTTCCATTTATGACCTCAACAAGGAAAACCAATGGGAGAGCAGAAGAGTTGCCTTTACAGTAATTGAAATGATTATGGGAACTCGTTAAGTTCCCTGCTGTGTGGTCCATAGACATGATATAACATGTCAACGGTATCTCTCCTTCAGTTTATGCTCACATTTGAAGTTACCCAAATATTTCACCACCAACCCCCCCCCCCCCCCAAACTACTTAAAATGCCGCAGATTACCTGTTTTCCCCCTTTTATTATTTTGTCATTAAGGCAGCACGTTTGTTTGTGCTGTGCCTTTATGCTGTCAAACTTAAAGAAATAAAATTTCAACCTACTGTAAGGAACCATTGCTTGACTTTCTTCCGAGCTTGGCCAGGCGTCTCTTTGGTGAACGGATCAACAAACCCACAGGAAAACTGAGAGCCTGTTTTGCGATGTGGTTACTCCGTTCCTCTGAAATCATGTTGATAACTTTTTTGAAGTGTAGACTGTTTTCACTTATTTGCTTTAATTACGTGAGGACGCAAATATTGTCTTTTGATAAACAGGTAAATATAGCTTAATGACCAAACAACTATTTGAGAGAGTGCGACAATTTTGACGATGAACCATATTTACTCAGGCAGCTAAAATCATATTCCCATTTGCACGCGGACGCACCCATGGTACGCTGTGGTCTCCAAGTTGATCCAGAGTTTCAGCTAAGTTTAGTCACATCCAGACATTCAGAAGGCCAAGTCCGCCTCTTGTTGAAAGAACAACCCATCGCCGTTAAATACCACAAACTACAGCAATATCCAGAACGAAACTAGAAGTTGTGTGAAAACTTGGCTTGTTCCTCGTGACAGTCGAATAACGTTACTTGTTAGGCTAGCCAAACCACTGAGGCACGTTTGCACAAAAGTCCTTGGGATTCCCAGTCAGGCGAAATATTCACAAACAAAATTAACTACTTTTTAAAAGACTACACAGGTATGGCTTAAAAAAAGTCTTATATCATTCACACCTGTCACACAATTTCCACCACCCAGTTCATCCAGCGCAAACAGCTCACCTCGACCTGCACTGACTGGAGCAGTTTTTGAAATGTTGCGAGTAGCGGGCTGAGTCCCTGACGTCATTCTAGGGCGGGAGGAGACACTCGTCAGTCATATGAATTTTGTGATGCGCTGGCAGTGTTATTTAGCAATATTAAAGCGAAATAGTTTGTTTTACCAGCATCATTCAACCACACAATACATTAAGACACCAGTGCCCATAGGAAATCTTTTGTGAAATGCTGATTGTTAACTGGTCAAGCATCAGAGATCAATATATCGTTAAGTTTATATATACATATACACACATATTAACAATGCTGTGGATTACACTGAATTGTGAAATTATTCAACTGACAAGAATATTCAATGCTGAACTAGTCCCTCATCATGGGTAGAGGGACCAGGATTAAAGGAAAGGGAAGGGTGGGAAAGGATTTCCTTTGCCCGGTGTGAGAAAGTGCATGCCGGAGACTAAAATCTGGACAATCCGGTTCGTTTTCCACTATTCCTGGTGATCCAGATTCCATAATATTGTTGTTCAGACCCTACCCGACAGTAATATTGCACATAAGGTCTTTGATTTCTCTTTATACTGACCACTGAACTTGCTCTTGGTTCGCTCCCGTCTCCAAAAGGGCAATTACTCCCCCTGCCGTTTACACAGGGGCTCAAACGGCAGTGTTCGTAGTGATAGACTTGACATATTTTAATCTTTGATGAAAACCCGTACATAGACACCATGATCTGAACCCATATAACAATTACATAAATCCAATGTCAATGTCACAAGGTGGCCCTTCTTTTCTGTGGACTATTCTGTGGCCTCTCACAGATGGCCAAGCAAGTTCAAGTGGGTCAAAATGTTTAAGCGCATGGAAAATATAGTCAAGATACTCTTAGTCTTAAAAGTTCAAGTTAGTATTAAATATGTAATACACAGTTATAGAGTGAAACCAAGAACCAGCACATTGAAAAGGACAGAAACAATTCATTTTTAAACAATTTATTCAAGACAAATACATGTTCTTAAAGTTTGAACAAAATTGAAAAAATAAAATAATTCACTTCTCAAACCTAAATGTGACTGATTGGCCTTACAGAAGGAAAGAGAGAAAAAAGGGGAACTGTCTTGCTTCCCATTCCTAACACTGTACATATGCTTCAAAACTGAGATGGAGGGGCAAGGGCAGGTGACATGAATACCATTACTTTACAAACTGAAAATAACAAAAATAAAACATGCCACAGGTACAGCTTTCATTTTTATCCTGAATGCTGGTGAACAAAGTAAGTGTAGACCTTAAAATACACTTCTCCTCTACCTGTTTTTTGTGTACGTTCATTTTAAATTCATAGCAGTAGTTAAGACGGAAAAGACATTATTAACAGATATGAACACTACAGGTCCTGTCAATGTAGCTGCAAAAAAGGGCAACCTCTCTTTAAAAGACATTTTATTTAGCTATATCTGTTTTTGTTTTGATTTTTTTTTATTATCATTTTAACTTTCAACAACCCACTACATCTGTGGTTCACCTTGTTTTAAGCAGCAGAGTTGTGTGTTCTGGTCATGGAGGTCTTCAGTTCTTCTGTTCTCCTGTCAGGGCAATCCAGGGGTTCCTGATGTGCACAAACGTTCAGAGAGACCAAGATTAGAACAGGAGACGGCACATGTCCGCATCAAGCAAACAGGCTCAATATGCACCACAGACCACTTCAAAGACAAAGTAAAAAATAAAAAAAGAAATCTGCTCAAAAAGGAACACTGGCATTTCACAGAGGCGTCATCGTAAGGACACCAGGGCAATCAACATGACCCATGAACAAGGAGAAGAGGACACAATTGACTGCATCAGAACATGATGAGCACAGCACATCATGAGCTAGACTGGAAAAAACCTTTTAAGTTTTTAATGCTTGCACTAGATGCTCAAAAGGTACAAAAATAATGGAGTACAGATAGAGGGGGAAAGACAGTAAGGGAGAGAGATTAAGAGCTGAAGAAAGAAAGAGTGAAGTAGTTTGTCATGTTTAAAAAAAAAAAAAAACATTCGAGGGAAAGCACAAGGCTGAGAGGAAGACCTGATGTTCTAAGGTGGAAGATGTCAACCTGGAGGTTAAGACTAGCCCGTTTAATATCCCCTCATCTGTGCAATCAGCATGCAGACATCCATCTCACTAAACACAACCCCACAGTTGCAGAGTGCTGAGTGAATTGCAGTGGCAAAGGTCCATGGTTTAAAAAAAACAACACACTTACTTTTGTAAGGAGTTACTTTGTCTTCCCACAAACGGGAAAGAGGCTGCGATAATGAAACTGAAAGCTACAGATGGATCAAATAAGACTGGGCCTCCATATGACTTCAATCTGTGCTGTAGATATTACAGCCTGTATTATTCTAATGGAATAAAACACCCAAGTCTGAGAGATTTGGGGATATAAATCGGGATCATTCAACTTTTTCTTTGTTTCATACTGTGTATCTCTGGTGGTCAGCCTTCTCATAACACAAAATCACAACTGAAAACTGGAACTTTGTCAACAAAAAAAAAAGAAAGGAATAAAAAAGAAAATGAGTAAAACAAAACAAAAAAAGTACATCAAGCTTCTGAAAACACGTTCACAGGCAACAGCATTCAGAATAAATATGGATGTGGGTAAAGAAAGGAGTACCTTGGGTGAGTACCTGCACAGTTTGACAGTATCCTTGATTTTTAATTTGGCTTTTTCATGAGAGGGGGGAAGAGTCGCTCACAACACCAACGCTGTGGTATGAGGTATGGAAGTCAGCTGCAATTATTCATTAGCCCTACATACTTCCACTCCCACAATGCTATCTGGCTTGTCCAGTTTAAAGAACACTGCGTTAATATGCAAGGCAATGAAGCACAAAAAAAGAGACGGCACACATCCTTTGTCACTGGGAGGAAAGAGAGGCGTGACTGCATTTTAATGAATGAATGAGCCATTAGTTTCTCTTAAAAGACTCGCTTTCAGATACACCTTTAACAGACAGTACTGAGTGTCAAAATAATGATATGGGAGGAGGAACTTTAAAAAAAAAAATGCTGTGTGTCTATATATGTCTGAGCATGTATAGACACACAAACCATTTTGTAATGCTTGCTAAAATGGGGCATATATGACTTTACAATTTACTGTCAGCATTGATGGGATTTCATTAGCAGTTCAGCTTGAGACAGCACAAAGCAATGGCCACAAAAGTCATATCAAGAGTTAAAAATTTGGAAGAGAAACTGGTCTAGAGAGACACATGTATGTTATGACCGATACAAAACGAAGTACCTCCGAGCATGTTTCTCAGGGCTACACTGGCTTTTCCCTCTGGCTTTGAGATTCTGTCTACCTTCTTCCATCTTCAGTGCATACTTACGATGCACTAGCCAAAAAAACAGGAAGACAAATGAAAAGACATAACTGAAAGTAAAGAAGGGAGGGGGGAGGGAGAAGTAAGGGGTGTTCAGGGATGGCTGTCGGGAGGGGAGGGGGGTGTGAGGTACTGGCAAGGAGAGTTGGAGGGGAAGGAGTAGGGTGGAGAGGGAGGGGGGGAGAGAGCCAAGCTGGAGGGGGAGTCTGCACTTACCTGCGCCTGATCTGAGGTCCTATCAGATCAGTTTTAATTGGACTGAGTGTCACCTTCAGATTGGATGTCTTCGCGCGTGCCATTGAGCTCAGCTTTTGGGGCCTCAACCTCCATTGACTCGGCCTTTGGGAGCTCGCTGGCCTTGTCATCACTGGACGGCGCCTTTTTGCTGCTGCGCTTCTCGTCACCATCTTTGTGGTCTGAGGGAAACGTCAGCACACACATTTCAGCACAGCGCAAGCACTTCACTGAGGCTAATGCCCTGATACAATACTGTGCACTTACCATGCTAAATAGCACAATGGCGATATGAGATCCAGTATTTGATGAGATAAACAATGTCCATACTGTGACTTTGAAACACTGCCACTTGTTCTACCTTGGTTGACAGGCCTACCTGTCTACAGTGAAACAGCTATATGTTGGAGTTAAAGGAGGAAAAAAAAAAAACAAGTGATGCTGACCTTTGTCTTTGGAGGATCGGTCCTTGTCCTTTTCCCTGTCCTTGTCTCGGTCCCTCTCACGCTCCCTGTCCCTGCTCCGGCTTCGGTGTCTGTGGGACTTGCGCTCCGAGCTGCGGGACCTCCTCCTCTCCCGGCTGCGTGATCGTCTCCTCCTGTCAGATCGCTCCCGGCTGCGTCTCCTCTCTCTATCACGACTCCTGTGGCCCCCCCCCCACACACACATACCTTGCCTTATCTTGCCTTAAATCATTAACCAACTTAATTCATGCCACCTCATCGGAAATGCCAAAGAGCAGTCATTCAAATTTAGAAGAACTAAAAATACAACACTGTTGGATCATAAACCACTGCAATATTCACAGAGATCCTGTGCAACCAGAGTAGTGCTTGTTGTGTGAAGTGACAGTGGTACCTGCTGCGTTTGCGGTCGCGGTCCTTGCTCCTGGAACGCTTGCGGTCTCGTGAGCGGCTCCTCCTGCGGTCTGATGCCCGACTGGAGTGTCTGCTGTTGGAGCTGCTGCGTCTGCCCCGTCGGTCGCGGTCGCGGTCCCTGTCCCTGTCCCGGTCGCGGTCCCTGTCCCTCTCTCGCTCGCGGTCTCTCTCCCTTTCTCGCTCCCGCTCTCTCTCCCGTTCCCGTTCCCTTTCCCTCTCCTTCTCCCGTTCCTTCTCCTTCTCCTCCTCTTCCTTGCGTTTCTTCTCACGCTCCTCCCGCTCCCGCTCCCGGTCTTCACGCTCCTTGCGCACTTTGTCGTCCTTTTCCGGATCCTCGGAGCGCCGCCGCAGTTTCTCCTGGGAAAGGAAGTAGGAAAGAGGCAATTAGTACATTTGAGTGTGCACATCAGCACATACATACATGCAGCCCTTGCACTGTTATGCTGGTCTGACCAATACGCAGGCCAAATGACCCCAGAGCTGTATCGCCATAAAAGCTACTCTCAGACAGCCTACACTATGTCAAACCACAATACTGAAGAATGATCATGTCCTGAACCAAACTCATACTAACTGCTTTTTCTCTTACTGCCATACAACACAAAGGCAAAAACCTTTTAAGTTGTGATCCCACAACTTAAAAACACAGACCATGCAGGCCCACAGACATCTTAAACATCATTCTGCTTATAATCAGAGTAATAAAAGACCATTTTGCAGTTTCTTCTACAGACATATTGAGGTAGAATCCTAAGCCAACATATCACAGGCCTCATCAGACTGATCTACACACAGACCTTGAGCTCCTCCACAGTAGACTTGATCTTGGCGTAACCCATGTGCTGTTTGCCCATCAGGTGGTCATCTACCCGTGACTGGGCATCGCCGACGATGAGGAAGGCTCCACACACCTCACACACCTCCATCTGCTTCTCCTGAGCCGCAAAGCTCTCAATAGTCTATTGGCAAGAGGTGTCAGCAAACACAATATATTTCAAAGCAGTCAGAATGAACTGGATTTATACTACAGTAAAATTCAGCCTTGTTACTCTACTCTGGTCGGTATTGTATAAACTCAAACTTGAACATGTGTTGGTATGTGCAAGTCTGCATATCGGCACTAACAGTATGCACAATTGAGACAGCTGTGAAGTGCCTTATGGGTTATATTTAAGCATGAGTATGTGCGGGGGAGTGGATGAAAGGAGTGGAAGCGGACCGCAGAGGCGCGCAGTGCACACATGCATCCATCTACCCGTGTGACTCACCGAGGGGGTGGAGCTAAGCTGCTCCCGCTCGTCCTTCAGCTGCTCCACCAGCTTCATCATGCCCTGTGCCTCCTCCACGCGGCCCTCAGAGCCCAGCTCCTCAATCTGCACAGCACACACATACTTCATGAATTATGTGGAAAAGAAAAAGAATAGAACACAAAAGAACAAGCTTCCTTCCCGACACGACACAACAACGAGCCACAGCGGGCAAGTAATTCATAGCCAACATAAGTCAATATTGTACACTTCATCCGTGTCTGAGACTGATTCTCTTTTCATCATCTTGCCACGATCATTTTCATATGTCCAACTTTTACAGACCTTGTATGTATTATGAATGTGTGGTTCCAGTACAGATGACAAAATCCACCACTCCGGGAAGATGTTACCTTCATTTAGAGGCTAACTACAAGCTGGTAGTTTTCCTGACATACCACACTTGCAGTTATTTTTTGCAAGTTATTCAGTGTTTAGTAAAAATTTTATTGCCACCAAGGGCTCATAAAATAAAAATGAGGATTGCAACGAAATACATGTACAATGAATGATAAAAACAATGCGTTCATTCACAAGCTCTGTGAGCTTACAGTAACAACCCTGTGGCTTGCTACATCATTTGCGACACTAATGCTCAAGAACTAAGCAGACATCTCTGTCCAAACACTGCTTTATTTGCACAATATCTGTGCTTCCAGGTTTTGCAAACCAACAGCGCAGCATCTCGATGGAGTCTGCATCCATTCATCAGTCAGATGTCAGATGACAGCTCTTGTTTCATAAAATAATTCACATTACTTGCAAGTTTAATTCCTGCAGCAATTAATTCATGCAGCATTACTGTGCATAAAAATAAGCTAAAATAAAGGAAGGAAATCAGCTACCGTAATTTCCCAAATATTAGACACACCGTGAATAAACCGCAAACAGTTTTAATGTTAAATAAAAGATAAAATTGTACATTAACCGCAATTGTTAATTAACTGCACTTTGTCAAAGAAAACATTGTACAATAGAAGTGATTATTAGCGTCATGCCTGCTGAGCTCGCTACTGATAAGTTTATGGTAGTTGCCCAGTTGCAGTGCGTGCAGTACTCGGAGCTCAGAGCTCTATCTATTCCTCCATCACAATGTCTTCACTACAGATACTCCGGACAATATAATTGACAGAAAGCATGTTTCAGATGAAACTAAATGCCATAGGCTGTAGAGAATCATCAAAAGGTTAAAATGCCGAATAGATCCCTACGTTGTGATGTTTTCGAACTGAGTCCAGTATGATGCCACCTATATATGGGGATGCCACCCATAATGGGAATGTAACATTGCTCGTGCATGTAGTTGTAAAGCGACATATTAATTGACAGTAAGAAGAGCAGAACTTCAGGGAACACACACTGGCATTAATTGAGCAAGACACGCACAAATGATTTTGATTGGGTTGATTATATGAACTTTTCTGAGCTGCAGTGTTAACTAGTCTGAGACGTAGCTTATAGCCAGCGTCTAAATGCTACGTAAAACACAATGACTGAGTAATTTGTAAGTAAGCATTACAGTTAAGAGACAGACCGATTAAAATGCCATTGTTAGCATAAATACTCACTAGAAATGTAAACTGCATTGTGTTAGCTTCTTGACTGTACTTTTGTTAGCATCACCATATGACCATAAAGCTTCCTAGATTATCACTGTGGTCATACAGCATCGATCAGCAGGCCAACAATGAGCACTTTGTCTAACGATGTAGCTATGTAGCTGATAACATTGATTGTGGTATCCTGCTTCTAAAAAATACATGAACAGCAAACTGCTTCTAAAAAATAAATGAAAAAACATGAGGTCTGTTTACCATGTCACTGATGGTACAATCACATAAAGGAAGGAAAAAGTTCACAACAGACTGGAATAAGACATCATACTATGTGTGAACATGTAGCCATCACTTGTTTTTTGCACCGGTAACATTATACATATGTTATTACCATCATGTCATACACTGACTAGACAATACTACTTACAAATTAGTGTAGCCTACTGATTTATTAAAAAAATCTCACTCGTGAAGCAGTCTGAAAAAACTCACTCGACTGAGTCTGTTGTGAAAATGTGCCCACTCAGCTGGCACAGTACACCAGTCCCACATTCTTAAAAGTTAACTGAGCATATCAACTGTAAGTTACTGTAAAACTTCAGTTACAATGATCCCAATGAGGTGCAGGGGAAAAATAGAATATATATTACTATTACTCACATATCCACAGCCCCATCCCACTCACACAGCACAAAGGCTTACCTGTAGGACCAGCTCTTCGATCTTCTCAGTCAGAACCTGGGCCTTCTCCTCATTCTTTGTTGATGGACCAGGTCCCTGCTAATAAAGAGTTGGCATACGAATATTGTTAATTTGAGACAATAACTTCTTCAAAGTGGCAGCAGTACAATTTATTGTTCAAGTCAAAAACAACATTTAATTTTGGCGGCATAAAGAGGCGCCGCCCAGGGCAAGGGGATTTAGATGATATTCTAAGGGCCTGGCACTGACAGGGGGCCCTTGAGAACATTTTATATTATAACTTGGGGGGCCCAAAATTTCTAGCGCAGCCCTTGATGGCATGACCTAAGACCACACTAAGCATCTTTATTTTTCACAAAATCAGTTCATTGTATCTATTTAGATCTGTGTCAAAATGCAAAGTCTTTAGGTATTGATCCATGTCTGTCACCCTAACATTCAAAATAAGAGGATGTTATAATGTTTCAATGCACTGGGGACCTGAATACTTACCCCAGAGTTTTGCTGTGCCTGTGACAGGGCCAACCTAGCATGGCCCCTGCGAATCCTTCGCTCCACCTCAGCCAACAAACTCTGCAAGTACCGCAGGAAGTCCCGCTCATAACCTTCCTTCATGAAGCGCGAGCTCTTTTCATACCTAATGCACACAAATTCATGGCATGTTTTTCTTTTCCCCTTCACCCACAAGAATGTGGCTAATTTGTTAATTTCCTATGAACACAACACACCACTTACAGTTTCCTAAGGTTCTCATCGTGGATCTTTTCACAGGGCCCTATGAACCGTTGGATATGAGACACATGAGGGAGATGGTCCATACATTAAAACCATGTATTTGTACAGATGTTTTTGCACTTTGTATGGGGTCGTTCCTTTACTTACCCAAATCTGACCGGGTATTTGTGAATAGCTCGGCAGGACAGAATCCACAGAGGTAATATTTACATACCTTTAGGAGAGCAAACAATTGCATAATTTAGCATCAACGTAAGTGTTTGCAACTGCGCTAGAAATATATACACTGCTCAAAAACAATTGTTTTGCATTTCCCTAATCCTAAGTGACAAGTGACTAACTTTGAGTCAGGCACTCTTCAGCTACCACAGTAAGTCCGACCGACACTGACAACACCTGTTATCATCAGCTAGGAGTGGACTAATCGGTACAGCTAATACGTTTACAGTAAACATACTGAAATGAGTGTTGCAAAAAATCGCAATCAATCACAAAACGGGCGTTGTTGTTAGCGAAGGTCGCACAATGGGCGGGAATGATGGTAGCGCGTAGACTCATGCATCTCGTCGTGAAGACAGGGTTGCTATGAGTTGCCACTAGCTTTTCATGACTAGCCTAACTTGCTAACAAATCCATTCGCTAGAGGCGGCTAATATTTTCTAGTAAAAACGATAGCAACGCTTTTAGCTATGGCTAATTGGTAGACAGCAAGCTAATGGAGATTGCTTGTGTTAAGAAGTGGAGAATTTATCAAAACCTACCGGCACTCAAACACTAACCAAATCAAAGCATTAAGAGGCAATTATATAAACATACGTTTACCCTAATAACAAAACGACTCAATACCAATTTACTTCTTATATTTGATATTTTAGCAATACGTACATCGCGCCTGGATTAGCAAGGTAGCTAAGCAGAAGAAAAAATAATGTTAACCTAAGTATTTATAATAATTGCTGTTAGTTAAAGGTAGTTTCCTGAACGCTTGTGGATTTCTTCCGTTTTCGTTCAGACACAACATAACACATTAGATAGTTTTGTTGTTGCCAAATTCTGGAATGCATGTTACCATTTCAAGTAGCGCTGCTAACGTCATGCTAAATAACATGTTAACGTTAAGTGGCTCACTCACAGTCTCGTGGTCCCAGCGGACATTACTTCGTTTCTCGTCAGGGGCCAAATTTCTATCCCGGCCCATTAACTCATCGAGTAACTGGGCAGCAGAGAGCATTTTTACACAACGTAGTTCCCTAATTCACTAAAAATCTTTTTTACAGCATTAAACTTTAACTCGTTAACTTAGCGCTTCCGACAGCAGCAACAAAATGGCAGATGCCTAGACTGTTTTTACCCAGCATGCACCAGGTGTGACGACGTGAATCCTTCATCTCTCCTATGCACCCATGCTTGGAAAGCGGTCTGAATTATAATGATGATGATACATGCCGGTAGGCTACTCCACGATATTAGACTTCCACCAGGAAATGTTACTACAGGCCATTGAGGTTTAGAGGATATTTTACATCAGATGTGGCCAACTAGATTGGGCATAGCTATCTGCTGATTGTCAGGCATTGCTCTCATCACCATTCCTGTCATTAATATCTTTTTTTGCTATAAAATCCCTTGGCCAGTTAAGAACAAAACAGTAAACGTTATGTAGGGAGTCAAGCAGACCTAAAACAAAATAGTCTATTTTTTTTATTAGTCAAATTAGTCTAATAGCCTAATTTTTCTAACGACATCGATAGTATAACTAGATGTACCGCATAGCGATACATGGTATGACCGCCGCAATGTATTGAAATGTGAGAACTGTTGGCATGACAAGTGTGTGGTAGAACAGTGTTGTGAGGTGGGAATTAGATTGGAAATTATGTCTTGGAAGTGGGTATGGATGTGTTTTTTGAATGAATGAGATTGTGTGTGATTTTGTAGTGTGTAGGAGTGATTTATGAAAGGGTAGGTGTTGTCATAGTATGTATGTAGCCTACATGTGTTAATTTGAACTCTTGCCACTTGGTGTTTGTGTAGAGATGGTAGTCATAAGATTGTCTTGTATGGAGTATTATATATAAAAAAAAAAAATATATATATATATATATAGGTCTTTTGACACCTATATATGGCGATAAACAGCGCCCCCTATGACGAAATGTCACAAAATTTAGTACACATGACAAGAAAGCTGTTTAGAGATGGCATGTCAACTTTGACCAAATTTGAGCAATTAAAAGCCAAGATATGTACTTTTGAAAAATTTTAAGCTACGTGTTCAATGTTCATTGACGTGTAACTTCGAAACAATTTATCTCAAGATAAATCCTTTGATAACTTTTTGTCAGCATTGTCTGCAGATGACGTATACCAAATTTGGTGAGATTCTCATTAACGGCCTATGACGGGTTCGTTCAGATTCATTTTCGCAATGTTCAAATTTCATGTAAATTGTTTTCGTTGGAAGTGGTCGTCGACCAGTGTTTTCCATGCGTGAGGTTCAATAGATTTCACGATAAAAAAAAAAATGTTGTAAACATTAGCATTCTCTAGATAATAGGCAAAATGACATTTTCTACAATTACAGCGCCCCCTATGGACCAAATTTTATGGCATGTGCTGTGGTTTCAGAGGTCTTTGTGGTGATCGTACATGACATATTTCGTGCAGTTCCTACCTTCTCGGTCCAAGATATTGGCAACTCAAAATCCCAATTTTTGCATTTACCCTTATCACTAGGTGGCGCTATGCTTCACGTGAGCGTTTATGGGCTGGGTTGATACGTCTCTATAACACCAACATACTAACACAAAATCGTTATCTTGGGCAAAAATGTTAACGAGTTATTTAACAAAAACTGTTTTTTGACACCTAGCTTCGGCGATAAACAGCGCCCCCTATGACGAAATGTCACAAAATTTAGTACACATGACAAAAAAGCTGTTTAGAGATGGCATGCCAAGTTTGACCAAATTTGAGCAATTAAAAGCCAAGATATGTACTTTTAAAGAATTTTAAGCTACGTGTTAAATGTTCATTGATGTGTAACTTCGAAACAATTTATCTCAAGATAAATCCTTTGATAACTTTTTGTCAGCATTGTCTGTAGATGACGTATACCAAATTTGGTGAGATTCACATTAACGGCCTATGACGAGTTCGTTCAGATTCGTTTTCGCAATGTTCAAATTTCATGTAAATTGTTTTCGTTGGAAGTGGGCGTCAACCAGTGTTTTCTATGCGTGAGGTTCAATAGATTTCACGATAAAAAAAAAAATGTTGTAAACATTAGCATTCTTTAGATAATAGGCAAAATGACATTTTCTACAATTACAGCGCCCCCTATGGACCAAATTTTATGGCATGTGCTGTGGTTTCAGAGGTCTTTGTGGTGATCGTGCATGACATATTTTGCGCAGTTCCCAGCTTCTCGGTCCAAGATATTGCCAACTCAAAATCCCAATTTTTGCATTTACCCATATCAGTAGGTGGCGCTATGCTTCAAGTGAGTGTTTATGGGCTGGGTCGATACGTCTCTGTAACACCGACATATTACAAAAATTTCGTGTTGTTGGGTGAAAGGTTCATCGAGTTATTCAGCAAAAACTTTTGCCGGTCTCCCCCTCTTTGACGGACACTGGCACAGTGGGGGGGGGCCCTTGGGGGCCAAAAGCTCATATTCGCTCACAAACTTCTAGGGCTACATGCCTACAAACATTCATCTCCCCCTGAGTTTCAGTGTCCCGGGAATCGTTGACGGAAAATCGGTAAAAAAAAAATAAAAAAATTAAAAAAAAAAGGGAAAAAACTTGCAGCAACACCAATATGACCGCTTTCGCTAGCTTCGCTAGCGGCGGTCATAATAACCTATAAGCAAATATGTTCTGGACTTTACAAGATATTAACCTGGAAAGGAAAGGCTGCACATTATTTATCTTTATAATTATAGAAAGACATGTTGTGGTGTTGGCTACTGCACTCCTCAGTGTGCACGCAAAATAGCTACAGATCTTAAACCAACAACCCATATGCACACCCCAGTCATTAATAATGTAATCATGTTTTCAGTGATCTATAAATTCAGCCCAGCAAAATAGCAAAGAGGCTGACTGAAGACTGCTCTTTTGTGTTCAACTGTTTTATGCCATTGATTTGAAATCAACAAGGGCCGTGTGTCAGATGCACTACTGACAAATTACCAGCAGATGGCACATTTTCTGAGGTTTTGTGATCAAGTGATACTTTCTTCTTCCTCACTCAATCTGATGAATTACCTAAATACATGTAGTATGTAAAACATGAAGAAGTCATGATGGATAATAGTCAGAAAACGTTTAGTGTTTTAAGAGTTTAGGGTGAAGATTAACCATGCATTACAGATTAATGTGGTATTGACAAAGCAATGATTTAGAGATTAAAAAGTTGAGGCTATGTTGTGGTCAGATCAGAGCACTCCAATTCTGTCCCAGACAGATTTATTTATGGTTACATTTATTGTGTTGCTAAATGACTGGCTGTATTCAAAATTTCAGGATTTTTTTTCCATTATCAGAGCCCTTTTTCTGTCCTCAAACCAGTTTCGGATTTCTTTAATTCCAAATTAACAATGGCATCTCAGGTGAAGGCAAACAAAAGAGAAATTAATCTTCTCTTACACTGATGTTCTGTTTAGGTCTTCTCTCTATGTAATTCACATAAAGTTGATCCCCAGGGTTTATTGTGCGCTCAGCAACCCCTGTTGTCCCTACAGCTCCCATTGGAGGCTTGGTGTAAAAACAGAACCCACTGATTTAAACAGAAAACTGAATGAGCTAGACATATATGCGTCTTGATCTTATTGAATAAGTTAGTCATACCTGTTTCTACCCAGCTCCCTTACTTTAGGACTTAGGCTGCCCATGACTGCTTGGCTCAGTGGCAAACTGTTAGTGGGCAACCTCTCTGTAGGGATATGCATCAGCAAGGCAGTGGAATTGTGGCACAGAACCTTTCCCTGGGCAGAGGAACAAAGGCAGAGAGGCAGATAAGAGGAGCAGTGAGAGCAGGCTGTACGAGGGGGGTAGAGGGGAGAGTGGGGGGCACCCTGTGCCCTGGACTCCCTCAGCTGGCACAGTGTACCAGTCCTGTGGGCACAAGCACGGCATGCTTCTGCCACCTGCTGGTGTCTCAGATAATCCTGTTTTAGCAGTGGTCATGCTTGATGGCTGTGTGTGTGTGTGTGTTGTATATAGTGGCCACACTACACCCTCACTCCTTGTTTGTCAGCACATAGATACACAACCCCTACAGCGGGAAGCTAAGGAGAGACAAAATGCAATTAGACACCAATAAGGGAAAATGACTGTGTATGCTGAGCATAAGCTTAATCTGTCTCTGTTTGGGAAGGGGTGAAAAAATCCGTTTGAATCACAAGTTAGAAAGGGTTCACATGCATGCAACCAGAAATTATAAGTAATTTCATGAAATGGTGGCATCCAGGACACATGATTTAGTTCCTGCAACAGGGAAGGATACAATGAGAGGACTCTAAAAAGGGATGATAATCATTTCTGTTTTCTCAAAACAAAAAAAAGACCTACAGGGTCACTTCAGCATGTCAGTACATTA
The DNA here is from genome assembly GCA_015244755.2 of Tenualosa ilisha. Classification (NCBI taxonomy): domain Eukaryota; kingdom Metazoa; phylum Chordata; class Actinopteri; order Clupeiformes; family Clupeidae; genus Tenualosa; species Tenualosa ilisha. The sequence goes on from PYXC01000584.1 coordinate 8,824,291, forward strand.
GAATACATTACACTCTGTCATAGAGAAGGCATAAGGCTGTTATGTCATTAAAATTAGGTGGCATGAGCTCATTGGCAGGGGGGTGTGTCACTTCCTTGGGCCTGGTGATGACGTAAGCAACCAAGGATGAAAGGTGCTTGGCCAATATTGCTCTGCCATGTGTCTACAGCTACCAAGCACACAGCGGGGTTAAAGTCACCCTGTGCATAACCGTATGGCCACAGGCAAGAGAAGACTTCTAAATGGGTATGATGTGATTTTTGTCACTGTTGCAGCAATGGTTTAAGTGTAGGCCTACATGAAACCCATGACTAACGATGAATTCCCAAATGGTGCTGTTTGGAACATGACCACAAGCGATGCACAGGTCCAGAAATGTGATCCTTGGTGGTGGATGACTACAGATAAGAACACACACATAATCTCTTGCTCTTTACCATGACATGGACAAAATAGGGCTTGGCCAGGACTATTGCTCCTGTATAGCAACGGGACTGAATATATTCGGAACGCTGTACAGAAGGATCCAAATTTCTGTTGTTTCTTTTCTGGAAAAAAAGCTACTCGAATCGCTCCCTCACTGAGAGCACCTCAAGATGTCAGTACGTTAGAATACATTTTCACCCAGTGAAAATTATTCCTTGATCCTGGAAAGGGCATGGGGCTGCTATTTTTTAATATTTAAGTGGGCATGAGAGGCTTATTTGGCAGGAGGGTTACTGTATCCTCTGTAGGTCTGGTGATGTCGCCGGCAGCCAGACCTGGAAGGGCTTGGCCAATATAGCTCAGACGTGTGTGCAGCCACCAAGTACTCAGTTGGGTTAATGTCAGCCTAGCCAAAGCCATATGGTCAGATGGAGGAGAGGCCTTCCTACTTCACTGAATCAGTTTGTGTTGTGGAGGTTGAAGTTGTTTAAAGCTGTTTGACATTATAGTAATGTCTGGTGTCTGTTTCCCAAAAGGATAATTGCATAGTCCATTTCCCAACAGCATAGTTGCTAACCAGTTGCTAACCATTGCCAACAAAGTTGGTTGGCAATGGGCAATAACATTGCAACCTACAAAGTTGATTACTTGATTCTGGGAAACAGACCCCTGTTCCCTGGCACGCCAATAGTAAAACAATAACACAAACCAACTGCTGATGATCTACTACATGAAGCCAATATACAGAACATCACCACAAAAAAAAAGTTTTCAAATGTGATCCTTGGTGACGATGCAGACAGACACAATCTCCTGCTCTTTGCCAGCAGCACAACACCGAGAACATGACCACACATGCTGCAGCAAGCCTATTCTCCAGCCTTATGGAAGGCCGTCTCTGCCCGTCTCATCTCTTGTGCCTATTGTGTGTGGTGAGGGCATATGGCATGGAGCACAATGGGTCGCACAGAGGAGGAGGAGTGCAACAATGGGCACGATGGCATCACTCTCACGTGTACCTTCTCAGCATGCCCTGTTGTCAGACACCACGGGTGCTCAAGACCGCTCGGGTTTGGCAGCGGCAGCAGAAAGGAGCCATTGTCTCCAGGCTACTCTCATCCCCTGAGCTCATCAGCACAAGGTTGTGGAGTACCAGACAGGGATCTATGGGTATCAACAGGAATAATAAAAAAGAAGGTCTGCACACTACACAGCTTCAATATATAAATATTTTCTCTTCTCTGAACAGAGTTAACATTAAATCAGGAGTAGCTGGAGATCAGCATTATCTTAGTAGCTGCCTCTTTTATTTCTCTCTCTCTCTCTCTCTCTCTCTATCTCTATCTGTTAGATTTATCTATTTTCCTTTCTTTTTCATCTTCTCCTGTCTCTCCCCTATCATTTTTCCACCAGGAGCTCTGTGTGCTCCAGTTACCAACTGCAGTAAAAAGAGGATAAAAGCAAAAAAAAATCTTGTGAACCTGGAGATAAGATGCCATTAATATTCTGTCAGACAGTCAAGATGGGAATCCACAAGTCTAGGAACAGATGATTGAAATAGTCAGAACCCACACTATCAACCTTTTTGTCAGCCATAAACATGTGTGTCCATCTGTGTGTGTGTGTGTGTGTGTGAGAGAGAGAGAGAGAGAGTGTGTGTGTTTGTGTATGTGTGTGTCTAAATGTCTCCCTCCGCAGCTCCATTGAATCACCATCCTACTGGCATGGCCCTGATGTGCAATGTGATGGTCTGAATGATAGCCGATAACACAAAACTAAAACTGCCAAGGTCAGACAGCGAGAGCAGCGAGGGCCAGCTGGATGTGCACGTGGCTGCTATGCACTGATGCGCGCTCCACGTGAAGCGCCTATTAATTCAAGCACCCTGGTCCTGGTGGGCAGCTGTTAACTGCAGCGTGTGCTGCACATATGCTTGCAGATGATCATCTGTGTGTTGCATGGGTTTGGCAATAACAAATGCTCTTTTTTCCCCCTCCCCACCTGCCTCCTTATCTGCTTTCACGCAACTCCACTCCAGTGAATTGTTCCCGCTGCAGAGAGTGAGAACTCTCCGTACTCGTTGATCAATGAGATCTCATGTCAGTCGAAAGAAAGAGACAGACTGAGAGAGATGGGAGCTCTGTTTAAGAACCCATACTTTAGTGAGCCTGAGTTACATAACGCAGTGAGTGTCCTCTGTTCCAATAACACATTGTGAAAGGGGCAGGATGTTTTAAGTTTCTCCTCACTGTGGAGCAGTGTTATTGAGTTATTTTTTTTCAATACTCCCACCATGGAAAGCAGGTTGGGGGTTGGGAACAGGGGGGTCCCAAGGGTCATGCATTGTTCTCTGGATCCTGCATGGTCTGAGTTGAGGACTTAGTAGGGTGAGCCCCGAAGTTGAGCGGGGGACAATTAGATCCTGTCTCCATGGGCATTGGACGCCTGCCACACAACCTCTCAGCAACTCTCCACACCTCGTCAGCCACTTCACACATGCACGCACACCCACACACTCATACACCCACACACGCTCACACACACAGGCATTGCACAGGCTTTACTGACTCCAGCCTCCCCCCCTGCGGCGGACCCCTCTCGCTGTACGAGCGCTCATTAGCGCGAGCACAATTATGTAACACCATTAGTCTTTTTCACATCTCTAGCCGAGTGGTCCCAGCCAGGCAGCAAAAACAAACACACACGAACATGCCCACAAGCATGCACACAAACATGTCAAACAAGAGGTGTTGGACGACACTGAAACCTGCTGTCGTGCAGTGCATTTCTCTGTGTGAGGAGGTGAGAAGGGATATGGAGGGGCAAGCGATGGGACAACAGGGCATGGGTCACAGATAGACGTCATATATGGGTGGGTGGGCGGGCGGGTCTAAGCCCAGAGCATAGGTCTAAGTGGGTGTTCCTAATAAAACAAATTATTATTTAAAAAATGGTCTAGGTTGGTTGATGGAGTAGGGAAGCTGGATGGGCGAGAACATTGGCAAATGTGAAACTGTGACCTTTGACCACTGTAGTCACAGCTGTTTTGACAGGTCACTAACATAGATGCAAGTCCTTGCTCAAAGTCAGATAGCAGATGATGGAAAGGTGGCAGTTTTAATTTAGCGACAACTAAAATGGAGGCCTGCTCCTGCCCTCTCAGCAGTCTGTGGTCATCATGATGGATCACTTTAGCTAACACACGCACACGCACACACACACACACACACACACACACACACGGAGCATGAGTGAATGTTTGAGAACCACCCTGTAGTGGAAGCACACAGTCTGACACCAGAGTCGTGTTCAGTGTTCTTCAGCTGTCACATGAATATGCTGATTTTTCTACAGACACCATATAATACACACACACGTCACGAATTAAACATAAAACTACAATGCAATAGAAAGGGAAGATTATGAAACTATAAATGCAACAGAAAACTATAATGCAATAGAAAGGGAAGATGATAGTATATGTGTCAGCTGTGACACTGAAACTTTCTACAGGTGGATAGATCTTGAATATTTTCCAAACTGCTCCAAATTGTACTTTTACTACCCAGGCTGAAATATAGTTACATTGTTACTACAATTACAGAATACAGTGTTAAGTGAAAATTAAACAACAGGCTAGATGTTACATAGATGTCATTTAATGTTTTGAAGAAATACATTTCTCAAGTGATATGATAACACAAAAATGATTACAGATTTGAATTGTTTTATCTGTTCAGCACTCTTGGCTGAACCACTGGCTGACTATGTCTGTATTATGTGTTTAATATCCTCACAGCGGGAAAATAAGCAGATGGACATTTACTAATCTGTCAGCGTCAGCTGCAACTTCAAAATGACCGGGTTATTAAAATCCTGACTCACAGGTCCCCCTAAATTGATTTAAAATTTCAGTACAAAGGACTTTCACCTCATTGTGTTCATTTGTTGCCCCACTGACATAATTACAACCTAATTTGTTTATAAAAAGCCAGCCAGTAATGCTTGTGCCTCTATTATGTTTTTATTCCAGGAAAGTACTTACCATTAATTACCTATGCATCTAAAGTTCTGATAGCTGACTGTTTGTCTCCTATCATCTGATTAATGTGATGGCTCTGGTGAGTGTGTTAGTGCACAACACATAGAAAAGGCAGTGGAATGATGAGCCACTGTGTTTACAAGAAAGTGCTGCACACTGAGCCTGTGTGCTTGCCATCCCCGTGGGTGATCAACATTGTGCACTCCCTGGAAGGAACCTGGGGAACTCATTATGCAAACTTCTGGGGAATTGATCAAACAAAGAAGGCTCAAACTGTGGAACGAGAACAACCCACTAGCAGTGCAATTACAGATGCTCAGTATTTTCTACACGGCTATTTGCATGGGGCCTCCATGCAAATTTCATCCGAATATGTTGTTTGTGTATATTTAGGCTGCCACATGAAAGACTGTTCTGTACTGTAACTGTAAATCTGTTAGAATGAAGACCCAAATGCTGTGAATACCTGTGGTCAGTGGCAATGAAACTATATAAAGGCCTATGTGTGTGTGTGTGCGCACATGTGCACATGCACGATAAATTATTTCTGTTAATCACTGTTAATCTACCATTGCATGTCTTGAATCTTAAAATCCTGCTTAATATTGATATCCTGGGTTTTACTCAATTAAAAGGCCTTTCAAGACTATTATTAAACATGCATCAAAAAATCTGTAACCTACTGATCATATTAGCATACAGTAGATTAATCTTCAATGATATCCATGGGGAGGAAAAGGTCGTTGGTGTTCATTAGAGATTCTTTTGGCTACGTCATGTCATTGCATCAGCATTCCATTTGCAAGGTTTTATTTTCAGTGGTACATCCTCTGCCAAGCATAATCATGACCACAATTCCTTTGCCTAAATTAAATGTGGTTTTTTTTATCACAGTTTCCCATGGTTTCCCTGTTGTGAATGTAATTTCCGAAGTAGGATACTGCAGCGTCCAGCAGCGAAGAAACTGCCCTGTTCGTTTCACACGAGGCAAATCCTGTTACGGACTGAATACAAATTCTCCACAATGACGTAGTTCCTGCATCGGAGGGAGGAGAGCGAGCGGGTCCAAAATGAATCATAGCTTACCAATTTATCTTAAGTCTACTCATTGAGTGTCCCGTAGAAAATGTGTCGTCTTTAAATGGCAAATACCCGAAAACCATTTATTTATGTTAATCCAAATTTAGTAACCCAAACTGGCATGAGATTTTCTTCCTCTAAACTGCTAACAACACACATTTGGCCAGCCCTAACCCATATTAAGCCATTTAAGATTCAAATAATGAGCACATCTTAGTCTAAACCATAATAGTGCAATTTATTACTGTCCTCAAAAAACACTACTTTTCCACAACCAGGAAACATATTCTGCAGTTGATCATATTAGCTGTTGGAAGTTGATTTATCGGTTAGAGTAGAACATACATGCATCCACTGAGAACACTTGCCTTTTCCCTACATGGGGCCTGCTTCAAACTTTTGATCTTTTGAAAGTGAGGAGGCAGTGAGATATCTTGACCAATATAGGTTAGATTTAAATATCTGCTGTACGTCTTGATAAATCTGTCGGAACAAGTTTTGTGTAATTACCCTGACACTCTCGTACCTGTTAAATAATGTCCGTTAAGCCTATATAAATCTACCCCGTCTTGAGTGTACAGAGATTCGATCTCTCGCTTGAGTTTACCTTGTGTAAGCTCATCCAAACTGCAACAGCTGCTGTTGAAGCTTATCTGACCTGGGAGCACGTCCTGTCCCAAACAACAAATGATTGCGCTATGGATGGAGATTATTCCTCAAATCCCCATACGTTTTTTTTTAGTCAGCAAGCATAGAAAATACATCAAACTTTGTGAAGGCTTAATTTCTGTTTTCATAATAAATGTGACATGATTTAGCTGTGGCTGAACTCATTAGATGAAATAAATATTTTGATGATATTAAACAAACAAATCGGCTGCTGGGAACGTTCTCCACATGCCTACAACACTGTGGTCAAGCGCCGCGTCCCGCATCTTGCAGATTTCTTTTGCGCAGAGGCACTACAGAAAAATCTGTATGGAGACAGAGGACTCCTCCCCAACAGACTGGTTGCTTTGGTTCTCTCTCGGTCGGACCTCCAATTGGCTAGAAGGCGCGGTGGGCAGGAACTCTTCCTCCCCTCTCGCTGTCATAGTAGCATCCAGATACTGAGGAGACAATAGGGCAGCAGCAATAAGCCTGGAAGAAGCAGCCGAGCGACAGCACCCAGCAAGGTGACACACTGCTGCTGCGTGCAGAAATTAATTGCCATTTCAACGCAAAGAATTGCACAGCAGATAAATGCCCTCGAGGACAGCGTGCAGTTACCCGTTCCATCGTGACTGAGCGACTTTAGTGTGAATAGAGTGACTGCAATATGTCCTGCATATCTTAATCGACTTGAAAGGTGAGTGCTGCGGAACGGAATAGGATTTATTAGCCCGTCAGGCTATAAACGTCAGCTAAGCCATTTGTGTTTATTCTGTGTATGGTGTTGATTATTTGTCACTGTTGACTATCGTATTCCAGAGCTACTTCTTGTTTTCAGCGAGAAAGAGTGCATTTATCTCACCAAGCAATGGATGGATTTTCGGTTTGACTGTGCACCCGCTTGTTTTCTTTCAAGTCGTTTAGGAAAAGGGGCGTGCAGGTTCAATGTGGTTAATTTTTAATTTCTCATATTTTTGTTTTTTTACGTGTGCAGGTTGTTTGTATGTCGACATCCTTCATTGTTTGTTTCAGACAGCAATGAAGAGCTATCACTGCGCAAGACGATACGGATAGGCAATATACGATGTATTCCCAATCGATAGGCGACTTGAACTGTTGTCACTGAACTGATTTACCTGAAACATGTGAGTGTTGGATGTGTGACCAGGCTAGTTGTTTTTTGTTTGAAGGTAATATTTGGCTGCTCTGTCCAGACAGTCTGTCAGATTGACGAATTTACTTACATCTACATTGATAACAGCATCCCTCTCGCTTGCTCTTTCTAGTTACGCACACACACTACACACGCACACACACATACACACACCTTAATGAACACAGTTGTACACAATCACAAACACATAAAAGTGTTAAAGCTGTAACATAAAGGGTATGCATACACAAGAGATCATGTCTCTTATAGGGATATGAAACTGTAATTTGAGTGTCTTCTGTGTGAAACCTGTGGACTGTGTATGATACTACTCACTCCTGTTTCTATCTTTCTTTATGGCCAAGTCTGCCATTACTTCAGACCCTGCCTTATATCTTTCCACTATCAGTCCAGAAGAACAGCCATCTCTGTGTTCTGTTTATAGAGGGAACGAGCGAGAATGTGTATGTGTGTGTGTGTGTGTGTGAGAGAGAGAGAGAGAGAGAGAAAGCAAGAAAGAGGCCATGGTCAGTTGGCCGGGAACCTCTTAACTGATCTGTCTCCAAAACCTGTACACAATGGGAGTGCTGGCAAATGTGAACGCAGCCAGTGGCCAACTCCCTTTGATGAGCTCTAAACTTTACATGTGGATTCAGGGAGAATGGGAAGTGTAGAAAGACATAGAGAGAAAGAAAGAAAAAGAGAGATGAGGGGGTGAGAAAGAGAAAGAGAAGGGAGGTGGATGGAGACAGAAACAGTGTGTGAGAGACCAGGCATAGAGACCCATAACATTAGATGAATGGTGAGAGAACCACGTGTGTGTTACAGTTAGAGAGACAGACCGACTTTCAGAGTGCAAGGCAGACATTGACACACCATTGTTTCACTGCTCAGACTGTGAAAAAGAGCACCAACAGATACAACCTCACTGGCAGTGCCAACCAAGAAAAGTTAGCAGCAGACCAGGCCACACTGGGCCCTCTTGTGGCCCACTTCTGGCCCACGCCATGCTGGATAACTTCCAGGATCATCTGCCCTCTGGATGATTGCATTGGTCCTCTAGCAGCGGTTGAGATGCATCGGGTCACAAAGTAGACGGCGGCACTGCGTATTTTAGAGTATTTGATTCGTCACCATGACCCACACCTCCAAACGGGGGTGAAGAGTTAGCGTATGTGAAATCTGACAGTGGTGGGTAGGGTTACATTGTGCTCTTGCGCAACAGAGAAATAAAGGACCAGTTCCTACCAGAGCCTACTTTTCATTATAAGGATCCTTGCAATGAATCTCAGAAATATAACAGGTTCACGATCAACCCTCTGCGTGATTCTGTAGCCTGAAAGATCTCAGCCTGTTCCATCTTGTACCGGCACTGCAAGACATTTTAGAAACATTTTATTTATTTTCACTGGCATGCCTACATTTTTGTTTTCCACTCATCATTTAAGGGATCCTAAATTGGATTAGTTACTTGGGTCTCGGTGCCTTAACTGATATGAAATAGAGAAAGAGGGGAAAAGAAGAGCAGTGATTAGATTGATAATTCACTCCTTTGTCAGCCTCTGAGAAAGTGGAGAATGCAAAGAAAGAGCAAAACCCCGGAGTGAAACTCATCACCCAGTACGCTCACATACATTCTACTTGTGCTTTTATTTTAGGCTGAGAGCCTGCAGGTACTACCCCTCTCGTACAATTCAAGGGCAGTGACAGGTTTTCATGAAGATGAATGTTTTTCCACCAAAGACTGTGAGTGCTGGTGCGTGGCTCTAGTGTGCTGTTTGACCACAGTGGTATTGCTATGTTGGCTATTTGTTGTTCTTGCGCACGTGGCAAAGTGTAGACATTACAGTGATTTGTTGCCACCGTCAAAGTGCAGATTTATGTTGGTGCGTCTCATGAGAAACGAGTTGGCCAGGAGAATCGGTTGCCATGGAAATGCTGTGTTGTCAGGTTTTTGTAATGTAACAGGTTCCTTCCTTTATCAGACAGATCACTAGTTGGACATTCAGCCATCTTCAAGCATTTTTCATCCCACTGCATACATTTAAGGTTATGATCAACTTTTATTGCGTGATCTGATTTGCTTATTTGGCAAAAGTTTTTGCTGATTCACTGCATTTGGAGAGAGATTTGTGTGTGAGTGAGAGTGTGTGTCTATGTGTGTCATGTGTGGGAGGCGAAGGTGTGAACGTGTCAAAAGTGTTGGAGGAGATAAACCAGTGCACAGTTCCACTCTGAACGCTTTTTTTCTTCACATAATTAGATCTCATCTTTCTCCTTAGTCAACTCAACATACCAGGGAATGTGCTGTGTCAGTGTATTTCGAGTTTCAATACAACACATTAAGGTCAACAAGGACATGGTCATTGTATTTTGTGCAGGTATACATATAGAAGATTCAAAGGGCTATGGCAAGCTATATAGTTTGCCTCTGCACTGAGGTGCTCCGTGAGTGAGAGGTCTCGTGAAACAAACAACACTCCCAGGACAATAAAGCCAGTGACGCAATAATGTGTGATAAGATAAGCCACGCACTGTATTTCCTCAGACCCTCTAGGGGACAGCAGCAATAATAATTCCTGGGACCCGGGTAGCAGGTAGGATCCTTTGGTGCGGACTGCGTCAGCGTTGCTACAGCAAAGTGAACGGTAGCTCTTAATTATTTCGTGCTGTGGGGTTTGTGTCTTGTCATGTTTTGGTCGGTTTGATGTGGCATCCATTAATGTGTGCTTTGGGACTATGTGCATGCGTGAATATGTCGGTTTTGGTCACCTTTTTAACTTTTTTTTATTGAAATAGCCTGCAGGAGGCTTATGAAGGACAATGTTGTTTTTGACAGCTGACATTGATGGAGACGAGCACAGAAATCTCAGTGCATACGTACACAGCCATCACACAGACCAGTGCTGAGCATTAGCTGACTGTGTCTCTATTCCTCCATCCATCCCCTCTCTCTCTCTCATTCTTCCTATGCTGTTTCTTTTCTGGCGGCTGAGTCTCTAAAGTGCTCATGGAAATCACATCCTTATAGTGCCCAGTCATTTTACAAACCTCCACAGATGGTGCATACGGGGCCGGATATGTGCCTTGCATGCATCCTGTTTAAATGAGAACTGGCAATGCATTCGTGCTATCAGAGGTGTGAAGTCTGTCTATTCTATCTGCCGAATGGACAGAGTGTGGCAATCAGCTCCTGTTCTCACTTGGAAATGGCAGCTGACTCTAAAACATATTTGGCCCTGATCTGGAACAGATCTGCTGGATCCATGCCAGAGGCAGGCCGGATTAGGGCCATATTAGGGCCAGATAAATTCTGAAATTGGCCAGACTATGGGTGGTTTCAAACTCTGCCACAGATTTGGAGCTTCAAATGTGTTGAAAAACATTCTGCATCTTTAATGGTTGTAGATGAAACTGTAAAGAGATCAAACCAAATTAGGGGGGATTAAGGGTCCTGCATTATTAGCATAGTTTAAACTTAATTTGAAAGTCATAATGATGTTTGATAATGATGTTTTTTCATAATGGGAAAATGGGAAATGACACTGTAAAAAACACACATACTCTAGACATGACATTTGTGCCCTTGCACAATAAAACTGTGGCGAAGAGCTTGCACTTTCATGCTGAATACTTATACTTGTATATAAAAGGAGGATCCATAATTACACACAATAACATATTCACTTCTATAGTGTATATATGCTATATAAAACTTTGTCCAAGACTGGGGCCACTCAGCTTCCCAGGAGTGTTACTTCTGTGGAGCATGAGACTTTGGAGCATCACACTGAGCAGTCCCCCACCCCCACCCCCACCCCATCACCACTCAGCTGGGCACTTTCATAACGCTTTATTGACTGACTTACGGGGTGAAATGTTAATTGGAGTTACATAAAGACCAAACAAGTTGGCATGGTGCACAGAGATTTGGGTGTGCAGCAAAGGTTTGAATAGGGAGAAGAGAAAGAGAGAGAAAGATCCGCTTTTATCATGCAAAGGGGAACTTGCCAGGCCCTTTTCAAATTTCACCTCTTTGTTTTCAAACAGTGTTCTGGTTTTGTGTTCTCCCTTGGTGTGCTGTTCCTGTCAGGGACCGACGCGCGTGTGTATGATCTTTTGCGCTTGAAAGAGGTTCCGCTGAGCAGGAAGTGGAGCAGGATGCAAAATGTTACGTAACGCCCCCCCCCCCCCCCTTTCTTTTGGCTCGGATAATTCCAGTCATTGTAACTCTGATGTTGGAGATAAGAGGGTTGTGTGTGTGTGTGTGTGTGTGTGTGTGTGTGTGCGTTTCTCTCTTTGAGTTAGCAAGAAAAAGAAAAAAGTTATGACATTTTCAACCTTCTGTCCCACCCTACTCCAACCTCCAACCTCAAGCAGAAGAAGAAAAAAAATCTAAAGCAAAGAGTGAAACATAATTTCCCACTTTTTCTGCTGTTATTTGTCTCTTCTCAGTCTCCAGCATCTTCCTAATCTCCTCCCTTGGTTCCCGGCCTCTCCACTGCTGAAGCATGTCCTCGTCCTCCTCACCCCGTGTCTCACGCGGCTCCATCGACATCCTGGAGGAGCTGCAGCTCATTGCTGCCCAGAATATGGAGAAGCTGGAGATCAACAGATACTATGAGGTCATCCGTGAGCTGGGCAAGGGGACCTACGGCAAGGTGGACCTTGTAGTCCACAAAATCCGAGGTGAGTCGGGCACGCATAGAGAGAAACGACGACATACCTCACTGTGATTTTTCTCTGTGTAGACAAGACTGCTGAAATGAAACAGTGAAGAGCTAAATAAGACTTTCACCAAAGACGTCTGCCAGAGCCAATTTAGCGCAGACTGTCACATCCTGAATACACTCAAAGTGCTCACATCGTGCGGTTCCAATTGTGATGTACCTGGAGTTTATAACTTGTGGTGAACCAATACACTTTGATCCTTTATTTTCTGTCCTCCAGTTGCGCTAGAGAAGCCCCACTTGTCAGCATGTAAGGAAAATGCAGTGTATATTTTCTTTGGTCAAGGTGGATAAATGTAAAATGAAAGACCTGTGCAGATTGCTTATCAAAATATTCACTGTTCAGAGATCTGACCAGGGTGCTGTGAGAATGCAAGCAAATTCTTCACCACCTGTCCCTGTGCCTTGGAAGCATGGCTGGTTTCAAAGGCTCTGTATCTCACATGAATAAACATACTCTAACTCTCTGTCCTGTGAGGGCTAATGATGCCATTGGGCATACACAGTTTCACTGGTCTATTCTCTACCTTTTTTTTTGTTGGGTTGTGAAAGAGCTCACCATCTGTCGCCAGCGCAAAATGAGCAGCCCTTTTTTCCTACTTAGAGAACACACAATGAGGCAAGCTTTATGAGCCAACGTCTGTTGTTTGAGTACGCCACCAGTTTGCCTGTAGATTTTCATTGGCTAAATATATGCAGTTCGCTTATGGAGTGCTTTCTGCCTCTGCTCTTCAGTATTGATGAGTATTTATGGCAAAAGTAAAGCTCACATTCTAAAATTCTAAGACCCCCCCCCCCCATGCTGTATAATGGGCCATGATAGGGAGAGGGGCCAGAGAGGAATATAAATTACTGCTTAGGGAGCATGGTTGGCAATAAAGCAGAACTTTGAATGCTTACTTACATTAGCACGATCAATTTAGCAGCCCACTCACTTCCTCATGATGCTAATAGGCCTATGATGGCAGTGATCATACTCTGTAATCCCTATTTTTATGCACACCCCTGAGATGCAGCAAAAGAGCTATGATTGCAATCACAGAATGATGGTTCATTAGACTCAAAAGTAGCTGCAGAGGGGGGAAAAATAAGCATTTAGCTAGTTAGCTAGTGTTTCCCAATCTGCAGACATTTACCAGACATGCAGACAGGCATTTTAGTTTCAGTTATTCTCTGAAACATTTTGCCTCTGAAGGTGTATGCCTCTAAACCTTTATCCAGGGTGTGATTAAGAACTGGTGTGTCTAACAAGAGACTACAGCCATTGCAACTGGAAATCTTACACCAGTAATTAATCCATCATAATATGGAACAACCTTTGTTCACAGAGGACAAATGACTCTGAGAATGCATATTTGTGCAGTGAGTCTAATTGGATAATTATGCATTGGTATGACTGTGCTTTGTCAACGATCACATCCCACAGAGAAGATGATTGACAGAACTGCAAGCAGCTGGCTGGCTCTTTCTTTGCTTTGCTAAGCAACTCAAAGCAAGCTGGCTGCTTTGTACAGTTTGTACAGTTCCTCTGTCTTGAGCAACGCACTGGATTTTGCCATCTATGCCTACGAGTGGAACAACAGAAGGAGTGGAAAGATTCCCATCTGGCTGTCTGGTCTTGAACGTTTTTCTCTGTGCTGTAGTGGAGTGGGCAAACTGCAGTAGGATTTTAATTCTATGGCTTTGTTCTTTGCAATCATGTCCACTGGGGGAAGACAGACCGCCATGCCGGTACTGCTGTCTCTCAGAATTCATTTTCAAACTCAGTGCTCCACACAGCATCTACTTTGTGTGAGCATGCAGAAGACTCATCTACTTTGTGTGTTTTCTGATTGGAAAAAAACACATGTCGGTAGGAGATACTTAAGACTGTTTCCTTCCCGATTGCTTCACGCAGAACCCCAACCCCAACCCCAACCCTCCAGACTCCAGAATCTATTCCATTGCTTCCAGCACCTTTACATTATAAATGAAGTGAAAAGACTCACCGGCGGTCTGAGAGCAGCGGGGAAGTCATTATCCATCTAATTTCAGATGGCGTCGCCTTAAAACAGAACACTGGCTTACAAGCCTCTGCCCCCCTGAGGAATGCACACGTCGAAGCAGAGTTGACCTTAGACTGAGGTTTTTCCTGGAGCAAAGCAGGCATTTGAATTTTAATAGCATTCCTCCCCCTGAAAAACATGGTTTGATATGGAGCAGTCAGTTTGAAGCAGAGCTATACATATTTAAGGGCTGACAACTTCACCCGCACACCATGAGGCTGAAAAGGATGATAACATAAAGCTACACAATAAAGTGATGTGTCACAAATGTTTCCAACCATTCTAGAATAATATCGGTACTTATGGGGTGCTAGGTTACAAACCAAGTTAATGTTTAATTTCCCTAAAATGGTTTGAGAACAGATTTCTATTTTGACTGCACAAACGAACACAAATGATTTTATCTGTATTTTCAACATATCACTCACTTTACACTGGTTATGTATTGTACTGCAATGTTATGTTTACGTTCTTTTATCCCACAGGCACTAAAATGGCCCTGAAGTATCTGCGGAAGAAGACCACCAAGCTGAAGAGCTTTCTGCGAGAGTACAGCATCTCTCTCTACCTGTCGCCCTGTCCTTACATCATCAACATGCATGGCATCGCCTTCGAGACAGAGGAGTACTACATCTTTGCTCAGGAGTACGCCACCGCCGGTGACCTCTTCGACATCATTCCGCCCCAGGTGAGGGGAAGATGCGTGGTTTTGTGTGACAATCAAGTACACGCCTCTGAAGTTCTTCACTTTCACAGGACATGCAAAAATTATTTTTGGTCATCAAGGTCCTCCAGTGGCTAAGATTTAAGACTATGTACTGTTAACTGCCTGTCTTGTTTATCTTATATGATAAGGACTTTTTAGTTAAGTTAACACTTCTGAAATGTGAAACAAATTGACACTGACAATCTGTAAAAATGTAACTGTTCATGAGTGTCATGTGTGGGAAAGGCTGTTATCTTCCCAGAGCGGTTACAGGTAGGCTTGTGAGAGTACATGGTGTTTTTGTTGCATCATCTAGCTCAACACTGAGGTTTATTTTTGGATGCTTTTCCATTTTGAATGTGACAGGGGTACACTCTCTGGTTAGGCAATGTTTTAAAAGTATGATATGCTGTCCTATCAGCAGGGAATTTAAAAAGGGACTATGTAGCATTTTCACAAGAACATACTCAAGCATATACTCTTTTTTTCAGGCACTGAAAGCTGATATGATGCAGTGCCCTTGTGTAGAGTGCTCCTACTCAGAGTTTAGAATTGGGTTCATACTTTGCTTTCTCAATTCAAGGCCCTTCTAGGTTTTTATCTTTCATGCTGTTCTTTCACTTTTTTCACAGTTGAGCTGCTCTTCTTTGGGTCACTAAACGTAACGTTTATGGTCTCTGACTGATATTCTCTTGCTTTTCTTCCATGTCCAGGTGGGTCTGCCCGAGGCTGTTGCCAAGCGCTGTGTGCACCAGGTGGCCATCGGCCTGGATTTCCTGCATGGCAGAAAGCTTGTGCACCGCGACATCAAGCCTGAGAACGTGCTCATCTTTGACCGTGAGTGCCGCAAGGTCAAGCTCTCGGACTTCGGCATGACGCGCCGCGCCGGCTCACCGGTCAAGCGCGTGAGCGGCACCATCCCGTACACGGCCCCCGAGCTTTGCGACGCCTCGCGCCGTGATGGATTCCTGGTGGAGCCCAGCACTGACGTGTGGGCGTTTGGCGTGCTCCTCTTCTGCATGCTCACAGGCAACTTCCCCTGGGAGAAGGCGCTGCCATCGGATGCCTTCTACGAGGAGTTTGCCCGGTGGCAGCGCGGTCGCTCGGCCCAGGTGCCCTCGCAGTGGCGCCGCTTCACACCCGAGGCACTGCGCATGTTCCGCCGGCTACTCGCCATTCAGCAGGACCGCCGCTGCTCTGTTAAAGATGTCTTTGCCCACTTCGATGACTATTGGATGCTTGACACTGAAAATGGCAATGTGCCGGCCATCGTCACGGCGACAGGAGCAACGCCATCGTCGTCAGCAGTCGGGTCCGGGGCGCACTCTTCTTCTTCTTCAGCAGGTGGTAGCGGTCCCTCTGCTGAACTCAGCTGCTCTTCGTCGTCTGAGGAAGACGAGCTCGTAGAACGTCTAAAACAGCAGAGCCTCTCGACCGTGGTGACCAAGGGTGGCATCATCATGGAGCAAGTGGCTGCCGCCCGTTACTCCTCCTCGGCAAACAGCTCGCCCGCCTCCAACGGCGGCTACGAGCGCAATTCTCGCGACAGCAACGGCAACGGCGGCCGCATCCTGGTCACCACGCCCATCGAGATTTGCGTGTAACCATTGACAACCTTTTTGAGTTTTCGGTTAGTAAGCTGTGAGACAAATGCAGTTTAGATTCTACTACTGAAACGGCACCTTTGTGGTCCAGAAGAGGATGTGAAGCAAGACAAGACCGATGAGACTGTGTATCCAAGGCTGGAGGACTGACACGGGAAGGATATGCGCTAGTTTAGCCTAGAGGAGACATTTCACTTTGTTTTCCACCCAAATTCCCAGTGACACAGTGACTGTCGGGGAGAGAGAAAGACAATCACAGCTCATCCACCCTGTGTCTGAAGGAGGTGACAAGGTAACATTAATGCCCATTATAGTAAAACAACAACAACAACAACAACGGAGACAAAACTGCATCAACTAAAAACTGACCTGAAGGACAAGATGGCTGCCTTCCATTTTGTGTTTTTGCAGTGAATCTGGTCCGAAACTTGTTTCCTTAAAGCAATATATCCAAACAACATTGTGCAGTAAAGACCAAACAGGCAAACCTTCAAAAATAAACAACAGAAAAAAACATTAAACACAGGGATGGATGACTGCTGATGAAAATGTAAAGTGAACTGTTAAGTTATGCTTGATTATCAATTTGTAATTGCAGTGTCAACAGTGATACTACTGTGGTTATATACTTGCGTGTTTGTAGGTATGAACTCATGCAAGTGACTTCTGGTTTGGTTGGCATAAGTTATTTATTTGAATCTTAATCTTTATTTGTGGCCATTTAATTTTAAAAGCAGTAGCTGGTAGTTTTAAATTAACTCACCTTTCTGACCCACCACTCAGTTTACCATTCTTTAGTTTACAAAATGTACAAATTGCAGTTAAATAACAAGTCCTACTTAATCACCTTCCCCTCCCCTCAACTAGAGTCCAAGCTGTGGAAACAATAACAAACATTTGACAGTCTTGCTCTGAACCAGAAACACAAAGGGTCAATGTGTGCCCAAGATCCAGAGAATAGGCTTTTGTTTACATGCTTTGGGTCTGCTATACTGAAATAATAAGCTATGGATTCTGTGTTTTCTGATGATGTCACTGGGTTAGGCCATAGCAAGGGCATTGAGGACTTGAGAAGACTGCATAGCTGCTACACCAGAGTTTCATGCACACAGAGCATGCACTGCAGATGCACTCTAGAAAAGAAAGATGGATTTAATTTTTTAATTTTTCTTTTTGCTCAGGTATATCACCAAGCCTTTCAGTTTTTCAGAACTCAAACAGTTTCATTTTTTTAGCATAGCAACATAGGAAAACCATTACATTCCCAGAATCTCAAAACATTGTGTCCTATTTTGTAAAAGACAGCAAAACACAGACTCTTTACCCGCGCCACCCCCAAATCAAAGCACTTCACCCAATAAAGCCATGTTTGGGTTATGTAAGAAAATGTGTACAGTAGCCAACATGCTGCCAAGTAGCCATTTGCAGAGACGCAAAGGAAATGCTGTATGCCACAGATTGACAGCACACCTGTGGCGAGCACAGTGATCCATCTGCTGGAAGTGATTAATATTCAGCCTCTTGCCACATACAGTGCGACAGTATTTGGATGCTGGCATTTGCTGAATCATGCTGAAGAAGTCTGCAAATTAACTGTCCTGTGTCAAACTGTAGTCAAATGACATAAGTACATCTTGTCCACATGGAGTGAAACTGGTCTCAAGACAAATACTGGTCTTAAAGTCAGAATATTTGAAATGAAATGAAGCTGAGCATGTTTATTACATGAATTAGTCCCAGCAGAGAAATTGAAGTTAACATAGGACTTCATTCTCACTGCAATCAGCAATCTAACTAGCGATGAGAGTCTGTTGAGAGTAAGTAACCCCCAGAATATTTCAAAAGGATACAACAAATTATGCCCAAATGGCAGACCTCAGTGGGCTAATGTATTTCAGTGCCTTGTATAGCATACCAAGTCACAAATTCCTACTTAGGTAAGGAATGAAATACACAGTTCAAAGCTCAAGTAAAATTTATCACTGTAGAAATCACATTTACAGAATTTTGCTGACCTCCAGTAAAGGATATTAGGCAGATGGAATAGGTTCACAGGTGAGGTAATATAATTACGCAATATTAAAAAAAAACTTAATTACACACTACAGATGATAGTTTAATCAAGTTCCTTGTGTCCGCGTTTGGAAGGGAGCGTCATGTAACAACGCTCTGATAAAAAAAGATTTGTGTTAATCTTGTTTCTAGGGTTGTATGAAGTCAGTTTCACCACAAACTCTGAACAATTTTAGTTTGGTTTAGGTTTAGTTAATGGTGGTGAACCCAATTGAGCCATTGAAAAGTAATCATGTTTTTTGAAGGCTCAACATCTGAGCTCTTGTTGTCCTTCAGGAGTAGCCTATTTAAATTCCCAAGGACAATAGATATGTTGACACTAGCATACCCTAAAGTGCAACCTAAAAGATCTGAAAATAATTTGTCATATTCTGCTATTTTTTTCCTTCAGTTCAGTGTCTCAGTGAGTGAGGCTCATTTTTTTACTGAAATATCTCAGTTTTGTGTAAAGCCAAGGACCTGACAGACACTTTTGTTTTTCTTTGTGGCAAGGCATTGAATGATTTGACCCTACTGTCTATTTTATACATGTTTTTATGGGGTCATCATTTGTGGAAACGTGTTGAAGCCAAGGGCATTTTTTTGAAACTGCATGTAAAAAAAATGAAAACCGAACCCACACCTATGACGTCTATTATGTGATGATATTTTGCCGTAGCACAAACTTGCATCATTGTAATGTTCTGGATGTGAGGGGTACTGGTTATTTACTACCTGGTACACTGTACCTGTATTTTTACTGTACACTGAGAGAGAAAGGAAGAAAGAGAGAGAGAACGAGCATGGTGAAGGCGGCTACTGAAAATGAAGAAGAGAATTTCTGAATATATTTCTCTGAGTGCATAGAAGTCAAGACAAAACTGTTGGACGACTTTTTGCTGCGCCCTCCATTAAGAGAAATCTGAGCACATGCGACAAGGATGGACATGAAAATTAAATAAATAGAGACTGACATCCCCTCTCCAAAAAAAAGACTGGAGTTCTGCATTTCTTAGTGGCAGTGACAGTGGTGTGTGAAGGAACAATTTTTGAATCAAATTTGTTTGTTTTTTGAAGAAATACCTGCATGAATAAAAATACTGTTCTGAAAAAAGACACTGTAGTAATTAATACATACCCTACTTGTCAACAGTGGTACAGGTATTTTATTGTAGCATCGGTAGAGCCGACATCCTCTCCACATTCTCCTCACCACTTTGAGAGACCACCATTTCAGTTTTGCTGCAGACTGTGGTAACTCTTTGTGCAATACTCATCATCTGTGAAATTCAGAGGCTCCACTCCATTAACTGTTAATTAAGAGGATAAGAATCTCACATCTTTTAAAAAAAAAACAAAAAAAAAAACAACATGACCCAAAGCAGTCCCCGTGGGACCAAAAGAAAAAAAACAACAAAAAATTCCATGATTTTAAAGAAAAACAGCTGTCATGGTGTACTGTGCTATTAGAAATGTTATGAAATCTCTTTGTCTCACTGATGCATCCTCTTCATGTGCCGTTGTGTGGTGTGTGGAGGAGTAGTGTGTAGTTTAAAAAAAAAAGAAAGGAAAAGAAAAAAAATGTCATTAGACTTGCAACAGAACTCTTGTCTTATGCCGCAGAGCCATGTAATGGCAACCTGTCCTCTTCAAGACTTTTTCTTTCTCCTTTCCTCTCATTAAAGATGAAATAAGGAAAACGGAAGCTTCCGTCTGCATTTGTTCTGTCTCTTTGAAGTGTGAAGAATCCCTGGGAGGTTCATGAGAGTGAGAGAGAGAGAAAGAGGGAGAGTAGTGGTGGTGAGGTGACTAGGGGAAACGAGCGAGCAGCCTTTGGCAGCAAGAGAGAAAACTGAAGCAGAGCACTAGAAATTACAGCCAGTTACATCACAGGAGGAGCATGCTAAGTGGCCAAAGCTGCCTCTCAGTGTGGCTCAGTGATTAGATTTACACAGGACTTGGATGGGTTTGCAAAGGGACCATGTTCACACAACAAGTTGCGATGTTGGCTGTCATTTCTCATAAACTGACACTGAAAATGGCAAATGTAATGGTTCTGTACCTTATTTCATGCCTCTCTGCTCACCTCCATTATACTTTTTTATAATGCCAAGGCCCAAGCTAGCCGATGTCTATATCCTACTATATTCTAAAGACATTGCAACCATTACACTGATAACATCACTTGATGTTTTCTTGGGTCTCCACTCAGTTAGTTTGATTGATTAAACCACGGTCTTACAAAACTATCCTTAAAGCTGGCATAGAATGGATGAAAGGAGTATTGTGTCTTGTTCTCTGATGTTAAAATAGAATATATTCAACTTTAATTTATCAAAGATAAGTCCAAGTGCAATTTTACAAGCCTAATTAAAACCTTATATTTAGGCTGGGTATTGAAATGGTCCTTTTGGCTAAATAGCACCCTCAGTGACAACCACAATGGACTGTAAAATAGACTAATTTATTTTTCAAAATCAAACCTTCCTATCACCACCTTGTACTATTCAATATTGCATTTTACTACAGTACTAATTTGCCAATCAGTGAACAGAGGGCTCTGGCATGCCCAATAGTAATAATATTCACAAAAAGTATCGGCCCATAAGGAAGAAAACGTACGCCAATTAAGGGATCCCAGATGCTTTGCACAAAGTGAAACAACGGCATTTGGTTTACCTAGCTTAAACCTTTGCTCTTGAGGACTTTTTTTTGTTGACTTACAAAAGGAGCACACAAAGCTTAGGTCTGGCCAATTCCATTTGCAGGCAATCCTATAAGTTATTGCTTTCAGAAAATAACTGCTGTGTTCTACCTACTGCCCAACAACAAGAACAAAGAGGCCATGAACAAATGGCCTCACTGTTCTGATGTAAAAAAAAAAAAATATATATATATATATATATATATATATATTTGTGCAACTGCTACAACTAATCACAAATGCAAAGCCAAACACGTCAAGACAGAATAGTGTCAATGGAAGCGAGAACTAGAGACTAGAGAAGGAGGTCGGGGTGTGAGTGAGACACCAGTGCAGATACTCACTTCTCCAAGGCTCTCTCGCTTGGTGCTAGAAGCTCTCTCAGGGTGGACAGACAGGAGGAAAAAATAGGCTCACTGAAGCAGAAATGCTGGAGAGAAAATGCTGGATGCTGAAAATGCTTGCCCCGCCATTGCCATGGCCATTGCTCTGACTCGTCTCTCTCTCTCTCTCTCTCGCACTCACACACACACACACACACACACACATACACGTGACATGCACACACCTCACTGACAAACTGGACTGATATATTCATAGTCGTTGCAGTAACAACACAGCCAAGCTGAGCTTGAGAAATGGAAACAGGTGGCCTGGGGAGGGGTTGCAGAAGTGCTAGCAAGTCACGGTAAAATGTGTTAATTGGGCAGTGATAACCCTCTAGCTAGCATTTCTCTCAGAGTGAATCCAGACATCTCCTGGTTATGGATGGACTGAGGTAACACACCTTCTGTTTCCCTGTGTTTCATGAAAGCATTCAGCACTGCCACCTCATACAAGAATAGTCTGGGATTATACTGACTACATAGGGAGTTAGTTTTGTGGCCCTTGCATTATTCTGTCAGGACATCAATGGCATCTATCAAGACTCCTATAGTGTTTTAAGAAGGACTTTTCTATATTGGCAGGTGCATTGCTAACACAGACAAGGTGAAAATGCAGGTCTTATAATCAATTATCCAAATAAACACAGACACAATAGCATTGCCTATGACATGGACATGCTTGTAACATTCTTAACCTACCATGCTTAGCTTAGCTGAAATGTTCCAGGCTGGCCTGGAAAAGGTAATTCGAATAGCTCAAATGTTATTTAGAATATAATTCACATATTTTTGAAAATAACAAACAAAACAAACAAAAACAACAAACAAAAAAGCTTCCCTGCATTCACTGTGGGAGCAGGTATCCTGGCAACAACAAAGTAGATGGAACCGAGAAAGCAAGGACAAGACAACAGATTCTGGATAGAAATACATAATATAGACACAACTTGGACCCTTCACTTAAGGGGAGCATTTCAGAGGTCAGCTCCTGGTATTCAATATACTATACAACAATATTCTATTACCGATGGTTTAGGTTTTGACATCACTAAAAGGGTGCCTAGATGGAAGGCATTTCTCCAGCGATGGCTTTACAGACTTAAATTCCTTCAAGCCTTTGCATCTGGCTTGCTGGCTTCCTTCACTAGACCTGACTTTAAAGAGAAATTCTGAAATATTGTCAGGGCTGTGGTACAAGGTAATGACGGAGAGGAGCCCACCAGTGTAGGCTGCAAGTCTGAGCCTTTGCTCTTTTGCAGAGGTAACTTCTTCAAGGACAAGGCTCAGGAATTAGCATCAGAGAGTGCAGACAGATAGGTTAGAAGACACAGAAGACAGATAAAAACTCAAAGGCAGAATCTTCTGGAGATGAGTTGCATACAAAATAGGGTCGACTTTACTTGTAATGCAAAGAGCCATACATTTCCATTCACTTTGATTTCTGCTGTTGAAATCAAGGACTCCTCACTACTTACTTAGGTCTACTACTAGAATGAACGAGAGATAAATTGAAAAGATTATGGTGTTCGTACTGTGATGGATGACATTTTACATCTGTCATTACTTTGCCGGCACATTGCATTTAATCATAGAAACTTCTTTGCAGTCGTTGGCAAACCAGGCTATAAGTCAACAAACTAGACAGGAGGCAGACAATATCCAGGGAAACAAAACTGCAGGAAGACGAATATCACTGCCACTGCCTCCATTACTGTGGTCACCGAGGCTTGAAAAGAGGAGTGTTAGAGAAATGAGAAAAAGGACATGCAGGAATTCTTTCTCTAGGCATTAATAGCTGATCATGGCTATGCTGCGATGAGGATCAAAGGTACAATGCTGTGAATCAGACTGCAGAAAACTGGGCACCGAATGCATATATGGAGGTCAGTGTTGGTGCCATTGTGCTGGTTGCAGCATCAACTATATAAGTGAGCAACCTTGTGCAACAAGCCAATCCCCCCTCAGCGCGCGCACGCGCACACACACACACACACACACACACACACACCACACACACACACACACACACACACACACCACACACACACACACACACACCACACACACACACAATCCACCCTCCTTTTCCATTTGACATCCAAGAAGATAAACTGCAGCAATGACTCATCGCACCGTGCAAAAAAGCTCAGATAGGACTTCAAAAGGAGAATGGCTCGCTTGAGAATGCTCAGCGCTGATCCTGGAGCCCTCGAGCAGCTCCCATCTTCGTCAGCCCCTAGCTTCCTCACTGCCACACAAAAAGCCCCACTGGCCTGCTACAGTTTCTAATCGAAGCTTAACGAGCACACTCAACCACAAGGCCGCTGTGAGCTCAACCACAAAGCATGTCATTAGAAACAATTCTGCAGAACAGCTACACATGGGAGTATGTGGGCTATGCATGGATGATGTCCTGCATTTTTTAAATGTCAACCATATGCATCAATGTTCAGTGCATTTGCAGTAGAGGTGATGAGATCTTTCAATTGCAGTCAAGAAATGATATGAAAAGCCCTGCATTGCAGCTGAAATTGATGGGTTTCCATAGTGCTCACTTGAGGTTTGAAGACCACAGTTATTATGTGATGTTTGTTAGAATTAATCTCCAAAATAGATTTTGCAAAGGGATGACTATTCTAACCATTACAGTAATCATGGAAGTGAAATGGAGTTAATATGGTAATCATTAATACATTTGAAAGCGGAATAATCCGGGCAGAAAATAGACCAAAACAGTGACTGCTTCACTCGGGATATATTTCTCTCTCTCTCTCTGTGACATGTGGAACCCTTTGGAGTGATCATATGTCTTCAAGAAAATAGAATAAGAAAACCAAGGCAATGTGGATTATTTAGTGCACTGGTTCATATTGAAGGCCAAATAAAGACTATATAAAAATAATTTATATATAAAGGCACAACAAGAGAGATCCTGCATATGGATATGCAAAGCAAATGCCATGATATTTCAGTTAGACAAAGGGAGACGGGCTACTCTGAGTATGTCAAGCGAAATGCAGAAATGTACAATAATCACAGGTCAGAGTGACAATCGCCATCCTTCTCGTTGCTGTTGCACTCAGCTAAGAAACATTTTCTTTCCCTGTCTCTCTCAGCTGAATATAGCACAAAAAGCCCTACAGGCAGCTCAGCACTGCATGAAAACTTAAGAGGTCGGGCAGTGCATTATGAGTCATAAACCAAAAAAGCAATGGCTTTGGGGGAGATCTTAACACAATGAAGATTTCTGGGTGGTGGAAAGGACTTGTCTTTCTGAGAAAAGCTACGTTATAATTAGCATGGTATGAAAAAAGATGTCACTGCACATAGGTTTTTGTTTTGGGTTCTAAAAAAATGCTCTTTGGAATTTTGGTTCTCAGAAAAAATACCAGACCTCTGCCAGCAGGGACACCATGTATAGACTATATCTCTGACCTGCAGAGAGAAAATGTAAATTGATAGAGTGATTAAACAAGCCTGTGGAGAAAAAAGAAAAAAAAATCCTGTCCCCAACTCTAAATAGAGGAGATAGAGGGAGAGGGGATAAACTCATGTAAATGATGAATCTCTATACTAATAAAAACTGACTGACTGTCATTCACAAACATCTACAAAAATGCTACTTTTACCAACATTAACACCAGCACTGATGTGTTATCAGTTTACTCACATCATTTCATTTACAACTTGGAAAACACATTTTTGGGGTGCAGTTCCAGTCATAAACAGGAATACCACGCTGAGCAGCTAACAGAAAAGCAAATGGGGATCTGTCTCTTTTCCTGCACATCTTTCCTCCATTGCCACTACTACTCAGATGGGCGGTCAGTTTTAGCGCACCTGTTCAAGAGGACCATCCTGACGCCTTCTGCTGCCTACAGCCCTCCATCCTGATGGCTTATGGAAGAGGGACCATGAAGCACTTCACAACAACGACAAGGCATTAAGCCATAACCCCCAAAACAAGGCATTAAGCACCCCCCTCCCCAAAAAAAAATTACGTCACTAATAATAAACTAGTAAAAGAATTTATTCAAATCCAACTTATCTGCTAAGCACAAGGATTATGGTGAAATTCTATAGTGCGATCCTTGTGGGGTTTTTCTTTCTTTTCCATCTCAGGGCAAATACAACAGATGTATCTGGCCTCAGCCCAGATGTCAATGCAGCATTTCATTATTGAGGTGAGCAGCAGATGGAATGTGAACAGCACTTAAAGGTTCAGTTGGACGATTCTCCAAAAGTCCCCCCTCACAATGATTCTCAATAAATAAATATGCATGTAATAAGAAATGCAATTAAGAAATAAATAAATTCACATAAATGACTGGGGTCTGAGTCCCATGTATGAAATCAATCTATTTGATGCATCATGTTCTTTTAGCACAAAATAAATTACAAATTTGGACCGCAAAGACAAAATCAGCGTAAAATTTTCCTTCAGTTGACTTTCTACTTTTCTATTCAATGACCATAAGGTTTCGTACATAGAGTAAGTCGGTGGGTGCCACTTACACAAGGTACACACCAGGAAGGAAGGGGAAAATTATGATTAAAATGATGAATTATGACATCTGTTGGTCACCAATAACATTATAAACCTACAAAAAAAAATCATAACATTAATGAATGTAAACATTTGTGAAGAACCCATTCAGAGTGCCATCCCTGCAGGTTGTGCACATTATTGAAGGCATAGGGTCAGGGGTCACGTCACCAGCTCCACAGAAAACAGGGCTGACCTGGGAAAAAAAAAGACAACAGAAATGAACAGGGAACATTTCAGCTCTTATCAAAGGGGCCATATTTTATGACATCTAGTGTAAAGGAGACAGTTGAACAGGGCATCGATCTTTGTTCTGTGATGTGACAGAGAAGAATGGAATTTTATAGTTGCATCTGTAATTCCTAAAAAACTATTTTAGGGTGGGGGATTTTTAACACATGCTTTTACACATTTGGCATCTTTATTGGACTTATCTAGCAACCTCACTATGAAATGCAAGTGCTTTATGCTGACTGGCTGTCTTTGCTGCCACTCACTTTCTGTTCTGCTTTGCACTCGCACGGCTAAACCATTATAGATCATATACAAATTCAGCTTTATTTGTTTGAACCTGAATTGGAAGAATCAAACGAATT
Organism: Tenualosa ilisha; assembly: GCA_015244755.2. Lineage (NCBI taxonomy): Eukaryota > Metazoa > Chordata > Actinopteri > Clupeiformes > Clupeidae > Tenualosa > Tenualosa ilisha. The sequence continues at coordinate 8,851,012 of PYXC01000584.1, forward strand.
GGAGGAAGAACAACCAGTCCAGCATAGACTGGGTTTAAGTCTATGACTAAAACCAAAAACATTTAGAGTGTTTTTTAACTGCATTTACATAGCTGATGCCAATGTCAATAATATGAGGCCGATATGTCTTAAGTGTGGTCGCAAAGGTGCATAGCAGACTGTCCTTGTCTTAATTTATACAAATAAATATTGACATGTAGGAGCATAAATTGATTTTTTTCATTTGTTTGTGATTTGTGTGTTTTCAAGGAGCCCTTGCTTAGAGCTGATGCAACAAATCAAGTTGAACTGTGTCCTCCACAAAATTTGTATATTGCAGCAGTCCTGATGTACGAAATTATTCTTCTATGTTTTACACAAAAAGGTTTAAAATGTGCTATTATTTAGAATGGCACTCTTGACAGACACATAAACCAAGATGTTAAGGCAGCATTCAATGAAACTCCTTGTTTACTGCTCCTCATTAAAGTACTGTTGTTTTAGATGTCAACACAGTTAATACAACTGCTGTCATACTCTGTGAACTGGATTAGTTAAACGGGGAAAGAACATTGCCTGTACAGGCACCAGTGCAGAAATAAGCTCACCCACACACTTTAGCTGGCACCCTGTTTCCTCTTGCTCGTCATCTGGTGACAGGTCGGGATGACTTGTTCTGGGAAGGAGAGGAAGATTAACTCTGGCTCACATTTCATTATCTCTGGTTGTCAAAGATAAAATTTAATCTAAAAGTCGCTTTAATTGAGGGAAAGTTTCGGATGATATTTTGGCATACACAGAGCCAAATAAGATTTGAATCCCTCATTTAACTAGGGGCCTGTTTCCCCAAGAAGGATACTACATTACGCATCAAATGACCAAGAAAGACCATTTTAATGTATACATATAAATACTCTGTATGCTTGACGAACATAAATACAGAATATAATAATGAAAGATCACAGAGTAGGCTTTGTGAACCACTACCTTGTGCTTGGGACATCTCATGGAAAAATTGTCCTCATTCAGCAGACAATCTACAAAAAAAAAACAAAAACAAAAAATGCACAGATTAATCCCACCTCTCTCTCTCTCTCTCACTCACTCACTCACACTCTCACACACACACACACACACACACACACACACACACACACACACACACACACCAGTGGCCAGACAGTCGAGGACTGCCTCCCACACACAGGAAGAGATGGAGTAAGACTGAGCTGACTAACTCCTCAGACACTTATCAGCATTGGCTGTATAAGACCAATGACATGACATCTCTGATTAGTACTGCAGCAGCTCTCACCACTACACAATAAATCAGACAGTTGCTGTGACCTGTCTTTTGTAACTCACATAAATGCTGGCCGTGTTAGCCGGTTTTCAGAGCATTAAAGAGAGCGTGCTTTTATGTTAGTCAGTGTACTGTTGCATTTTATAGACTGGTTGAATTGGTGTGGATAATTTTTTTTATTTAGATGCATAAACAGTTTAATGCTGCACTGCAATAATCCATATTATTAACGTTAACAGTATATTCTGTTAACGTTTTACTCGCTCCTACTACGCTGATATAATTTTCTAACCCATTAAATGAATGACTGTAAAACAACAATAAACTATCAAAAGTTCTTTTCATTGTCAATACAAATTTGTGATGTTGCTCAAGTAGCAAGCATACACATATCTCTAAACTCAATCCCAAATTCAGCAACGATGATTGGCCAGCTCACATATTGCATAAAAATATTTCACACGTTGAAAACCTTCAAAAACAAATACAAAAAAAGACAAAGCTTAAAGTATGACATCCAACAAAACATCACAGTTGTCATCACTAAATGTCTCCAAATTATGCTTGTGTCAAAAGGCCAATGGTGCAGTGAGACAATAACCATGTAAACTGTGAGCATTTTGACAAGCCACACTCACCCGACTTTAGGGCACAGATATAATGGTACTTATTGTAGCATCCCTTAAAGAAGCAGCCAAGCGTGGCTCCCACTTTGTGGCAACAGGAACAAACCTGCAAAAAAGAAACAGGTCATCAAGGCAGTCACTTTCACTGGAACACATGACGGAATAGAAAGACTTGAACTCTGATCTTAAAAACCACACATACTCGTATGCTTTTTTTTCTTACTTATGTACTCTTGAAAGGTAGGAAACAATGGATAAAGTCAGGTGTTCCAGAACGTATGAAAATGTCATCAATAAACCATTTTATAAACCATTTTATGAGAACATTTTACAGGGCAACACCACACAGGTGTTTGGTTTACACTCCGAGTTTCAACTCACTGTTTCATCAGCGAGCCTGATGGCCTCCTCCAGTCCATACAGCCTCCCTTTGATCAGGAAAACACCTGCAGACCAGATGCTGCAGTCCTCATGGACCCAGCGCTCGCCAGTGTTCTGCTCTGCCACTAATGCTGCAGAGGTATGAGAGCCCGCGTCTGTGGTCCAGTCTCTGCGGGGCCTCTTGCTGGGGTTCCACGGGGAGCTTTCTAAGTAAACCTGGCTTCTTGCTACCTCCCTAGGGTCCCTCTGCCCAGCAGGTTGCTTAGGGCCTGCTTCGAGGACTGGTGACATTCGGAGGGGTAGTACGGCCCGTGCAGGTCCCCCAGGCCCATGCTGTTGGCAGGCCAGCCGCACAGGCAGCAGGTCTGTGTGGGCTTCCCCCTGCTGTCAGCGTTTAGGCGGCCCAGGCGCAAGCAGGAGGTGCTGGGAACGGCCCCTGAGGCCTGAGTGGTGGGCTTCAGTGGTGCAGATGAGCGGTGGCGCCCATTCTTCTGTACTGTCTCCTCTTCCTCCTGGCAGTTGACCACAGTGCAGGCAGCAAACTCTCTGAGCTCCACACGCACATAGGGGCAGAAGTTGCTGTCCGTCCGGCTGTCCCTTTTCTCCTCCTTCTGGTTGGCATACTTCAGCCTGATTTCTGGCTCTTGGGGTGAGAACATGGAGGTGGAAGAGGCCTGGCCCTGGCATTGCTTCTTCCTCTTGCGCTTAGCTTTGCCAGGAGAGGCCTTGGCCTGCTCAGGGAGGCTTCCAGTCTTCTGCTGCTTTTGTGGTGATTGTGCATTCGCTTCCGTTACTCCAAGAGGGTCTCCAACACTCTCGTTTGAGGGCGCATTGCTGGATGTGGGTTTTGGGGGCTGTGCAGCTAAAGCCCCTGAGGTAGAGTATTCACTGTCACAAATGTACATGCCATCGCTTTTACACTTTTCTGAAATAACAGTGCTATTTGTTTGGCTGTCAACAGTCTGTGCATAGGCTGATGATGGTGGGCTCGCAGATATCTGAGAACTTTGGATGTTTTGACTAAAGTTGGACACGGGCACCTCTATGACATCACTGTCATCACTCTCGATGCATACAGGAGAGGAAGAATGTTTGACCTCAGTAAAGTTTTTAGCCACAATCTTTTTAAGAACTGGGTTGACCTTGTGACCCTGAGAAGTGATAGCTTGATATGAGACATGTGATGGCAGTTCAGGGGGAGTGTCAATTCTACTTTCATTAACAGTCTTATAACCCTTTGAGGGAGATACAGGTTTAGACACCCAGGGTGTTGAATTTGTATGATTGTTATGTCCATGAGGGCCCAGAGCATTTCTCTCAGCTGTCTCTGGCACTGGAAAATGGCTGCCAAATCCATTTTGGAGGTCTACCTTTGTAGTGGACTGGACCTCTTGGCCAGTGTTCCTGACTTTTCCTTTCTTTGATAGGTCTGCCTTACAGTTATAGACATCAGAAGGAAACTGAGAAGCAGACAGATGTCCATTAAAATGGCTTCGGGAGCCAGAGTGAGGAATTGTGCCAAATGGAGCCCCAAGAGCAAGCTCTGAGTCATCCTGTGTTGCAATTTCTGGACAAGGCTGGGAAATACTATGCTCTGCTTTGACACCTGAAAACCCCATTGGACTTTGGTCAACTGTACCACGATCACACCAGGTTGGCTTTTTTACCAAAGCTTCAGTGGATCTTGAACTTCTGTGTTTTGTTTTGTAATTCACTGAAAGATCCAAAGCTGGGGGAAGTGGTTCCATAACTGTAAAAGAACATGAGCAATGTAAAAAGCTTTGCATTTTAGTTTTTGATTAATATATACATCACCTCCACCTGCTATGTTCAAACCTGAACTATAAAAATGGTAAATGGACTGCATTTATATAGCGCTTTTCTACTCCTACGAGTACTCAAAGCGCTTTTACAGAGTATGCCTCACATTCACCCATTCACACACCAGTGGCAGAGGCTGCCATGCAAGTTGCCAACCTGCCACCGGGAGCAATTTGGGGTTCAGTATCTTGCTCAAGGACACTTCGATGGGGTCAGGCAGAGAGGAGCTCGAACCTGCAACCCTTCGGTTGCCGAACAGCACCCCTACCACCTGCGCCACCACCATCATTTTGAGCACGTCAAAACAGAAATTAAATGGCTGATATACTAACCATGCGATTTAGGAGACAGACTGTATGAGGTAACTAACGTAACACTGTGTGTCGCTAGCGAGGCGGCGCAGTGAGAACTGTAACGCCGCTTGTCATGCATCTGTGGTGTGACCCATTCAGTGTAAAATAGGGTCAAAAGTCAGACACATGTGGAGATTACAGGGCAGTTGATGTTACAAATTTGAAATGAGTATAGGCGTCTTTACTGAACGTATTCAAATAGCAAATAAGCAGGCGAGTGGAGTTTATGCTTCCTCAAGAAGTTTGGAGTTAAGCGATGTCCATGTTACATCTGAGTAAAGATGAAATCATTTGAAAACGTGAAGAGGGTGTTTCGATATGAGTAAATAAAACAGCATTAGAACAATAACTATAGTTCATAGTGATTTAAATGGAAAATACTCACGTTAAAGGCTGGCTACCTAGCTTAGCTTACTGAACTGATAACAAAAGAAGCAACACTGTTAGCTTGTCAGCTACCAGGTTAGCCAGCTAGCTAACGTTAGCAAGCCAGCCCAATTTACATCACATTTAGGTGTCCTTTAGCACTTACCTACAAGTTATACCTCACACCTTATTGTAGAACATATCCTGAGGCAATATCATGGCGCTCTAGGCACAATTCATACGTGAAATATTTAGAACAGAAAGTAAAGCTCACGAACAGGTCCACGAGCTACACTTCCAAACCGGTTCCTTAGTTCGAGTCAGCTGGTGGCCGTGGCTGCCACACTGCGAAGCATTATGGGACAGTCAGTCATGATGAAGGGAGCAAGGCAGTTTGAGTTTGTGTAGGTTCAGCATTAACAAACAAACAAAATTGTTCCTCCAAAAAATTCAGACTAACATTTGCATGTTTACCGTCAAAGGACAGCACCCTTCACATTCCATATTTTATTACAAAATATTTCATTTTATTACACAAAGGTGCATATTAAAAAAACAGAAAATACTAATGTCAAAATGTGCATGTGGTAAGAAAACATGTACTTCCACAGGGCATGAACATCACGTTACAGAGAAACACTGAAAGGAAATTATCACCCTATTGTCAAATGAATTATATGGTCCATAAGATATTAGGGAATTAAGACTGTACTAACTATGACCTCAGTATATATATATATATATGAGAAACCTGTGACAAAACACTTTGCATAAAAAACAACCTCAGTCAATAGTTAGGATGCCTATTAGCAATCTGGTTCCACTTTTGAATTCTGACAAGATCAATGACACATCAACTTCAAAAAAGGTTGACTGAATGGTTTCTGGTAGGTGTCTAAGTTTCATTAATTTTCAAAATGACCTCAGTGCGAGGCTTCCTGCTGTCACAAGGTCATCAAAAATTCATGTGTTGCTCTGAGAAGAGACTACAGATTCATGAAAGTACCCCATGTTAAGTGCTGCACATTTGGTGAAGGGAGTTTGAGTGAAATCTCTCTCCATCTCTTCTCCTTTCTCTCTGTACTTAGGGATATAAAGTGTTCAGTTATTATCCCCTGCATCCAGGTGCTCGTCCACTGAAGAGGTCTCAAGAGCCTTGTACACCAGCCTCAAATGTTCCCTCAGTTCCTCAATGTCACGCTGTGCTCTGGCCTTAGTAGTGCTGAGCTCTTTGTGCATGTCTGTACACTTCTCAGCAGCATACCTCTTATCCTTGAGGTGAGAGAGGGAGAAAGACAAAAGAACGATAGACAGAGGTAGAAAGGAAGGGGGGGTAGGAGAAAGAGTGGAAGATAACGAGACATAATTATATTGTTTTTGTTTATGTCCTTATAATGTATAGCATTCAGTAAAGTAATATTCAGGTAATAGTGTGACAATAAAGCCTACGTGACTTGAACTGGAAAAGTCAGCTGAAAGAGAAAGGGAGGGATGATGCGATTGTTATTCAGAATGTCTCTCTGAATGCAATCAGAATTCAGGAGACACTCAGTGACTCAGCAAACTGGCCATAGCTGGCCAGGTCTTGCAGTTCTGTGGTAACCAGTGGCACTTGAGTGCGAGTGGAGGAGGCGAGGCACACTCACTCTCTGGGCTGTCTGGAGCTCTTCCCTCAGGGAACAGATCTCCAGCTTCAGGCAGTCCACCTCAGCTCGCTTGACGCGCAGGCCGATCTGTAAGGCAGGTGGAACGCCCGAGAGAGAACACCAGACACATTACTTTCCTACCTGTCCCCCAAGCTTAAAATCCCAGCTAAAGCATGACAAGACTGCTAATATGCTTGAGACCATCTGGTGCAAAAACAAATAAACAGGAGGTGTGGCTGCAGATGCACGATTTCCTACGGTTGCCATGGCCAGAGTGACATCTAGTGGCTGGTTTTATCACATATAAAAAAAATCTATCAAATCATATCAAAAACAATTCTGATTGCAAAATCAACATGCAAGGCTCAATATACCATTAACACATAAAAATACTAACCTGTAATTCATACATAATTTTCTCTTGGATGGGAGCTTCTTTTGAAAGAGGAGATGGTGAGATATTCTCTCTGGCAAGACCTCCACACAATTCCTAAATGAACACAAACATAAAAACAAATACCAATGTAATTCAAAATAAAAAAATAAAAATATGCAAAGCGTGCAACACAATGAGACCATCAGTTCCTACATAAAACCGCTTTGTCATGTTGTTATTCAAAAATCTTAATGCTCACATTACAGCCTCCTCTCAATTGGCAGCCACTGTCATTTAATGGGACTGCTAAGTATTGTTTTCATGAAAGACATTAAGTTCTGAGACACCTTTAAGGTGCCTTTGCATTCATTGTATTTAATGCACATGGTAAAACCTAACAGGCATATAGATACTAGTTGATTTGCATGTCAACTTGAGAGGATACTGCGTCTGTGGTGGAGCATTGATTACATTGCTTCACTGACAATCCACCAACCCCGGGTTTAGTTGCCGAACCCCACGTTGCGAGTCGTTTGGCTCTTTTCTACTGACTGGTACCGGCTCGACTTGGCTCAATTCTACTCGCTTTTTGTCTCATTACTAAAATCTGTTACCTGGTACCATTCTTGGTACGACCTTTTTCGAGGTTCCAAGCAAGCTGAACTGTAGCCTATAACCGTTATTTACCTGGTGGCGTACACTGATCTCCTGGTACTGTCGTTGGCACTGCTGCAGGGCGTGCCGCTCTGCCTCCAGAGCCTGTGCCAGGTGGGCACACTCCAGACACTTCAGAGAGTACTGCTGGGACAATACGTCCAGCTCCCGCTGGGAAGAGCACAGCTCCTCACTTACACACACACACACACACACACACACACACACACACACACACACACACACACACACACACACACACACACACACACACACACACACACACACACACACACCAGGTACAAATTTATCATATTTACACAAACACAAACAAACAGCAAAGCAAGGAGGATAAACAAAAAAATAAGGAAAAACAGCAACCAACTAGCAAGAATTAAAAACTTAATCCGCTGACATGTTGCCAACAAACTACCTGTGTCTTTTAGTATCTCTTCCACATCCTTTCCTGGGGTGCTGTTATCCAGATGTCGTCCCTGAAGAGCTTTCTCCAGTTCCTCCTGATAGGCTTTCTTCATGGCTTCAATTGCTGGTAGGAAACATGTTTCAGTAATGCACAGAAAAGCACATAGTTTATTTGCAAAATTTCTAAATCCATGTTAGACACACACACACACACACACACACAGTGAACTCTCTCACAGTTGAACCTAAAAACAGCCACCATGGTTCCCTCTTCCCTAACCTGCCACAGTGGCAGCTGTTTCCTCGGCCAGTAGCTGCTCCTTGTCCTGCAGGCACTTGTCCAGCTCTCTCTGGTGCTGGAGCTGCAGGTCAGACAGGGCCCTCTGGTGGGCCTCCTCCATGGCCTCGAAGCCCTGCTCACACACCGCCTGGGGGAACATCACACAACACACACACACACACACACACACACACACACACAGACATACAGACACAGACACAGATCAGGCCACTGGCAGCTTATAGAGCAGTTCTTTTGTCAGCCCATAATTTTCAAACTATTCACCAATGAAGGGCTACAGCTAGTGTTTTCAGCAAGCTCATATTAGCCGTATTTTTGTTGGTTATGTTGTTGCTATTGTGTTACTCTTCTACCAATCCAACATGGAACTGCGGCAGATCACAACACAAATGACATAATTTACGGAAGTGATCTGAAGAAAAAAAATTATACCCAAAAAGCACCACCCCAATTCCAGCCAACACAAAGGATATTAAGATGTTAGTGCTGTGATGTACACAAAAACATAAAGATAAAAAATGTGGGAGACATTTCAAGTAATATGTAAGAAGTGTCTGCTCTTACCTGCAGACTTTCCAAGTCGCTTCTGTGCTGTTCCTGAAGAGCAGAGATGTTTTCATTACATTCACACTTGCTTGGCTCAGTAAGGTCTTTGCTCGAAGGCCACACTGATTCTGGCTCTGGTGTTCCATTCACAGGGCCATGGGATCAACAGCCTTATTCTCAGTCTGAGACTCGAAGCCTGGGACGTCTGTCGTAGAGACTTTCTTTACCCCAGAGTTATTTGAAACAGCATCCGCTATTAAATCTGTGGGCATGCTTGTTTTGATCTGATCAGAGTTGTCATGGAGAGGGTTTACCATCACCTCCTGGCCCACAGCCTTTATTTGAGTTCCATCCGAGCAACTTGAATCCATGGGGAATTCTTTATCATGGTTGTGATCTTCAGGCCCCTGATTCTCCATGACTAACAGTCTGCTATAGAGCTCTTCGTTTTTCCATCTCAACACCTGACAGTTCTGACAGCTCTTTTCACTGGCCAGCAAGCCTGCCTCAGTTTGGACATACTTCTCCTGTACGGCTTCAAGCCGGCTAACAATGTAAGCGGAGAGAAGCTCAGAGCTTATGGCTTGAATGTTAATTAACTCGAGGTCAGCTGGTCTATGCCACAGAGAGCACAGGTTTTGAACTGTGCATCGCAGCTCCGTGTTTACAGAAGAATCGAGGCTGGACGCTATGCATTTTAACAGGGAGGCTTTCAGATTCACACTTGCCCTCAGTTCTCTCCAAAGGCTGTCACTACAAATGTGTTTGTACAAACTCAATATTCTCTCTGCTTGCTGCTCAGGCAATTCCGCGGTTAGCTCAGCCGTTTCAGCACCGCTGACACTTGACTCCGGGAGAACTGAGCCATCACTCTTCTGAGCCCGGGAGGCATCAGGAGCATTGCTAACGATTGCTGAATTGATTGGCGAGGAGGAGAAATGCTTGTGTGTGGAGAGGTAGAGTTTAATCTCCATCAGCCTGGCTCTGGCCGCCTCAGCTGTCAGGCCGTGAGAGACATTGGCCTCAGCACAAAGCAACGGTGGACTGGCTTTGAGGAAGTTCATAAGAGTTGCCCAGATCTCCTCCTCCTGGCGGAGCCTGTCGGTAATGCGCTGATTTGTGTCGAAATCCTGCATTTCAGACGCGGAGGACACCAGCGTGGGCAAATCAGCCTCTCCCATCCCCTTCAACAGACTGCCAAGTTCTTTAGACCTCATTTGGATTTCATCCATTAGCTGCTGAACACCAACCTCCTCTGGACTGCGTCCATCACTAGTCTGCTCCTCAGACTCAGTTTCACTGTTTTGAGTTCTCTGTATATCAAGCTGCACCTGGGACTGTATGACCTCACCTCTCTGGCAGCATGACATCACCGGTGTACTGGGTTTTTGCCCCTGGGCCTCTCTGGCATGAAGTTCAGTGTAATCCAGCTGGTCTTCCATCCGGTCCTCTAAGGCCTCTTGCAAAGCTGTGTGTGTCTGATGATCTTTCGGCGTGCACGCCTGAAAGCCGAGGCCCTCCAGGGTGGCTTCTCTCAACTGCAGCTGACTCAAAGCATCTCTCAGCTTCTCACTTTGTACATCCAACTGGGCTTGGACCTCCTGCAGCTCGAGGCATTTCTCCCGGAGCTCGTTTTCAAGACACTCCAGTCTACCACTGGTCAGCTCCTCCAGTGCGGATACTTGCGGTCGGCCATCTTGCCTCTCGTCGAGTTCCGCTCGGAGCCTTTCGATCTCTCGGTCGGCCTCGGTCAGCTGGTGGACCATTTCCTGGTTCCGCTGGTTGAGTGCTTCATTTCGGTGTGAGAGATCTGCCACTTCCTGCATGAGCTTCTTCTCCACGTCTGAGTTAACCTGGTTGTCTGCCTCACTTTGACTCGGGCACTGTCTCACCTGTGCCGCAGACGAAGAGCGAAGCTCCTCAAAGCTTGTTAAGCTGAGATGTTCCAGCAGTTCTGGACAGCCAGTTTCACTGGTGATGCTTCCCTGTCCATTATCCATCAGAGCGTCACACAATGACAGCGAGCTCTGATCAACAGTGGAGGGACCAAAGCTGAGCTGCTCCTGCATTTGTTGCCTTCGTACTTCCTCCAACCGCAGTAGTTCTTTAGTCTCTTTATACTTGTGTGTCAGACTTGACAAATGACTACGATAAGGGCTTGAGTCCATCTTCACTGGGGTCTCTTGATGCTCTTGGACATCACTGTTCTCCAGCTGATTGAAAAGAGAATACTGCATATTACTTATGCTGACTAAATTCTGAACAGGACACATTTTAATATGACACAATTAAACTGAAACATTCTTCAATACTAGAATGGCTTTTTAGATTCGATCACACATCCCAACACAGATAGAAAACTGATTAAAATACATAACTGCATGGCACTGTATATCATAAGATGATATCAGGCTTCATCAAGCCATCAAGTTGTGACATTTGGTTAAAACAGGTCCATAAGTAAACTCACCTGCAAGTCCCAAGTGGAGTTTATCTGTTGATCCAGCGACTGCTCTTCTCTGTGACCAGACGACCCGGCTAGCTGGGCACTCAGCTCCTCTACCTGCAACACAAGACACACAATTACAGTCACTTTGTGTGGCTTTTTGTGTGACCCCCGGGTCACTGAAGAACTAATTTACTATGCAATCTGTCTCACAAGTTACTATGATGGGCTCTTTAAACACACACAATAACCTGCTTTGTTCCCAAGTCTGACCCAAGGTCACAGAAGGATACTGACACAGGACAAACTCACTCTTCTCTTGTAGTTATGCAACATTCTGTCCAGTTCGCTGACGTCCTTGGCCTGGGTGTCTGGGTAAAGCGGCACCCTCCTCTCCTCCCGTATGCCAGTTTTCTCCACCCGCTGCCAGCATTCCTCAATCCCCCACGCCCTCTGCTGTTGCTGCTCGTGGGAGCTCTGGTGGGCATATGAAGCGCCCGTGCCCATGCCGACTTGGACCTCATCCTCCTGGCACCCCAGCTCCAGCACAGTTCCCATAACGCTCTCGTATCGCTTCCTGCGTTCTTCACGCCTTCGCCGTCGTCTCTCCACTGACCACATCTCCGCGGTCGGCTCGTCATCGTCGCCTTTGGGTAAACTGCGCCTGGTCAGCCGGAGGGCGGCTCCACCGCAGGGCTTACCGTGGCCTCCCTCGCGCCGCTGCCGACTGCTCCGGCTCTTTGCGGCGTGCCGCATCTTCGCTGACACCCCGGGAGAAAACGAGTCGCGGGTCAGGTCCGGCTCGGGCAGAGCTCCCACAGAAGAGCCAAAGGGACAAAGGTCATCGGAGGGACTGCCCCGCAAACAAAGACAGGAAGTTGATTCATGCCAAAGTCAAGAAGTTGATGAGTACTGACTACTGTACATCACTGACTGTAGATCAGACATGAGAGTCTACAGACATGACTTACTTTGTGACATCTGGTGCACTGGAAGGCCGTACATTTTTGGCGAGGGCTTGAATCCAGTTCCGTCGTATACCTGCCGTCATGGCTGCAAATGTGTGCACTTGTGTCTGTGTCTTCACATGTGAGTAAACAAGGGTTATACAGTAAGATGACATATCGTGATTATGAGAGAAACTTGATTAATTGGTTAATGTCCCACAACATACAGAAGTTGTGACTGGTTCCCTACATGAATCTGAAAGCCGTAGTTCCTCTGGACTTGCTGCTCAGTGACCTGATGGCAGGTGGTGAGGTCTATCTCTCCCACCAACTCCGAGGCCTTGGGAGGATTATGAAATGAAAACATACACTCGTAAAAATGGAAACAAGGCCTTTTCTGTAAAGATTTTGCAAAGATATACTTTTGTTAATAATTGATCTATCCTTTGTACAGTGACCATAACAAATTTCAATCAATTAATCAATCAATAAGAAAGAGGTGGAAGGGCAGAGTGTCATGATGACAAACAGATCAGAAATCAGGCTGTGTTGTAAACATGATGATTCATTATGTTGTTTCATAAGCTATAAGCTTACCTCCTCTGCCACAGAGTCCCTGTAGTAGCGCAGTTTGTGAGTGGACAGCACAAACCAGTTCTTTTTCCACTAGAGGGAACCAAATGGTATTATTGTATAAAGTGTGAACTGAGGTTCAAGCCTCAAGTGGCAACGAAGAAGAGTAAAATAACAGTCACGGACATGCATAGCTCAGTATGTCATTTAGTTAATCAGTTACACATAAAAGCAATCTAGCTTAACATTGTGCAACACACACATGAGTTTTTACATGACTAAGACCACAAGTGCCCTGCTGAAGATTACCAGTGACCTTTCTCTGGAAATCCACATGAGACACACAGTAAATAAAACACATAATTAAGCCCTACCACAGGCAAATTGCTCTCCCACAGTTTCAAAGCCTTTGGTGTGAATGCTGATCAAACCTCAAAGCATTTCAATTTCTGTACAAATGAAAGCTGGGTGTAACCCAGAGAACACTGGCTTCACATCATTTGCTTTAACCATACTTAAAAGTATTACTGAATTCATGTGGACAGATACTTAGATGACATTTGTGAGCTGAAGTAAAACCGCATTTGTCAATGGCGCTAAAACAACATTATTCAATTTATCTTTTTAAAAATCTCTTATTCATGCACCCTTTAATGTGTATTTATACACTCTTTGTTGTGCTTGCTTGTGTAGTGCTTTGCATTACCAATACATATGAATTGTGTGTTTGTTTCACATCCACTAACTAAACATTACACAACCATATAATTACCATGCAGTGTCTATACGTCGTCACACTTGTGTGTGCTTTGATGCTCTTAAACGTGACGCACGGGGAAGGAAACATGCCTTTGACATGAGAAATATTTATGCCTCAAGTTTGAACTTGCCGTGTGAGAGGGCCATAGAAGTAGCATAATCTGTCATGGATGAAGACACATGCCATTCTCTCTGTAACACCCTTCTTCACACTCAGAAAATACACACCTTGGAGAATGAAGTCCCTCAAAAGCTCACTCTTTACTACTGCACCCACAATCCTTTAGTGGCCCTTACTAACCCCTCTGTGGTGTTCTCTCAGAGATGGGGGGGGTGTTTGTTTATTTTGTTTATTTATTTTAGCATCTATGGCTATTTTATGGCCAAAGCAGGTAGAAATAAATATTACACAATTAAAAAAAAGCATCAAAGTTTCAAAATTTTAAAGGTGGGACTTTACAAAAAATGTTTATTGCAGTATTTACTTTAAATGCCGGGGACGGGAGAGAGAAATCAGACAGTAGAGGGTGACCAGTGTGCTCACCTGATTCTGCTCTTCCAAAATCATCAGCCAGCCCTTCTTAAAGTTCAGCAGATCAGGCTGCACATATACAGGGAAGAAGGAGGAGTAAGATGACAAAAGAATTATGTGACATTTCAACACAAGGTCAGTCGAAGCATTTCACAGCAAATAAGTTGTTCATTTGCATTTTACATATTCCAACTTCAAGCTACAATTTCCACTCCACATTCCACATTTGCGTTTCCAGTGAGATGCATAACACCTCCCTGACATAGCAAGCATCCCATACACAGAGGGTGATGTATAATTAAGTCACATTCTTTACGATTTATGACATATTAAATCATAGCTCAAATGTTGAACATTTAAATCTCCACTCACCGTCATCACAGATTCAGAACTTCTGGGTCAGGTGACTGTGCTCTTCCTTCAGGTGAGTGGGGTGTATGGGACATATCAGGTCCTTTCTGTCACAAACAGATGTGCCATCACAGTGTTACCACTGAATGCCTTAAAAGGGTACAATTAGAATGGTTTCATAGTTGGCAGCACTGAAGTTCACAGTGTCTTTCACACATTGTTCAAAGATGGCATTTTGCCATGCTGTGCAGGCTCATCAACTGTGAGCCTATAGTGCATTGGTGTCTGCCATTTGATTTGACAGAGAAGGGCCACTGAGGAAATTAAGCCCAAAAGGCAATGCATGAGTTTGGTTTAGACTGCAGTCTCTTGGCCCTAATAACAGGACACACCAGATAATAATATTCAGATTACATACAGAAATCATTTTCATGTACGCATCTCTCTTTTTTTCTCTCTCTCTCTCTCTGTGTGTGTGTGCATGTAATTGTGCAGAGTTAGGCTCTGTTTTACCTCCCACATACTCTGTATTAGGCTCTGTTCTGTGTGTGTGTGTGTGTGTGGCTTGTGAACATGAGACAAAGACACAAATAGCACTTTGTGAAAAATCAGTGTACAGTGTGTAGCGGGTATCTTGTGGCTAGACATTATTTTAAGTCCACCACTGGAGGATGACTGCCTGAGAAAGTCCCCAAGCCCATCCAGGCTTCATATATTAATAAAGCTGCGTGCCCCAACTCGACGCTCCCAACGTCATGGAGAAACATTCTGACAGAGGAGTGGGCTAACCTTTGCCTCCTATAACAAGAGGAGTCTATTTCAGAGCCTGGTCTTCCCCTCCTGGGGAGGGAGGGCCCTCTCACCCCTGGAGGGGGTGGGAAAGAGGAAATGGGATTCTCAGAGGAATCTGCCCAGCAAGACAGAGCAGGAATCCAGGGATTCATCCCCAATTCCTCCCTCCTCACAAAAACAAAACAAGAGACCTCAAACAAACAAAAAACAAATGATTAGGATATCAATAAACACTGAAAAACTGGCATTGGAGTTGGACTAGACTGTCAGGACTTGTGTTCAATGTTATGTCTTCTGTTCGCTCACGTTTGGGATCTGTCACACATGAGAAGGCAGTAAGAGGCTGTGACCTCCACACAGGTCCTGACTGCATGATGAAAGAAATTTGGCTTTGGAAATATAACTGCACTTACAAACAAAACATGTCATAGCTGCATAACCCTGTGGTTTGTCAATGGGTTGTCAAACAATAACACTGTTTACAGTATTCAGGAACAGGATACACACGGACTGGCTTCAGGCAGATGAGGAAGAACCAGTTTTGTTCAAGTGTCAATATACAAACCAAATGTCCCACCTCTTTGAAAGACGCTCAATGGCAGGATGGCAAACACACACACACACACACACACACACACACACACACACACACACACAAGCCCCAACAGCTCCACTTGAGCATTTACTGACTCATTCATGCTGTCGGTGCCAAAACCCTCTTCATCTGAACTCTTGCCTGACTCCAGACCGGCTCAATCCAAACCTATCCTAGCAGCAGTAGTAATACTTGCTGGCTTTCAATCAGGCCAGAGGTGACACTCACAAAGGTGATGCTACAGCTAACACCTGGTCCCATGAGTCAGGTTTGAAATGCGGGGCGTACTGGGGCCCTAACGAAACCAGCTGTGCTGAGGGCTTAAGTCTATGCGCTTTTCTCACATGATCAAGACTGACTCACTCTGCCCAGAGATCATGACATCAGGCATTGCATCAATAACAAAACCAGACACCTAATGTTGTGTTGTGTTGTTTTGTGTTGCAACTGGAGCCAGCTGTGCTGAAACACTCTTTTCCGTTTTTACCTGGACCCCCCCAACCCCCAACTCCCCAAAAAATGTTTTCATTAAACTACAAATCCTAAGAGACTATGCAGATGACCGGTTTATCCAACCTTTGTACAACACATTAGAGGTGGAATAGCGTGTGGATGTGTCCAGTCCAGTGCTTGTGGAGGGAGAGAGAACACACCGGTCTTTGTGTAGGATGAAGCTGAAGCCCAGCTCTGGTCTGTCTGCCGCTGCTGCTGCTGTTGACTGGATCCGCTACGTGCACCCCTGCTTGAGATCTCCACACCTCACTGAGCGAGAGATTGGGGAGATAGGAAGAGAAGAATGAGGAAGGAGTGAAGTTGTTGGTTTATGTTTATGTGTGTATGTGTGTGTGTGTGTGTGTGTGTGTATGTGTACAGAGGGAGAAAAAGAGAGAGAGGGAGAAAAAGAGAGAGAGAAAGAAAGAGAGAGAGAGAGAGAGAGAGAGAGAGAGAGAGAGAGAGATGCAGACAGTATGTCAATCATCAAAGGACTGAGCTTGTTTAACGGCTGCTTCCTCCACTCTAGAAAGACACCAATGCTTCAGTCAACAGCTCTTCCAGAACAAGATGACAAGTTGGAGTTTCACAGAGAACAGGTGGAAATGTACACATGCAGGTATGCAATGCAGACACATAGAATGAGATGTACACATGCAGGTATGCAATGCAGACACGTAGAATGAGATGTACACATGCAGGTATGCAATGCAGACACGTAGAATGAGGTCTCAGGATCCTAAATGACAGTCTCTAAATGACAAAGTGCAAGGCAAAACTAATATCCTGCTTGAAGGCTTTCATGGGAAAAAGAAATCAACTTAGCAATAGGAGTTCAGCACGTACACACTACAAATGACATGCACCACAAATACATTACTGAAGCAAAATGCATGGATGTTTTTAAACTTTAATGCAAGCAATCACCCTAACTTTTAACTCCAAATCTGCTCCTTTTAGACTTGCTGAAAATCTTGCTGGGGAGCATTAACCATCTGGCCCTTTTTTTTTTAAAAAAAAAGGATGCTTGTTTCTAAAAAACAGGCAAAGTGCGAGAAAGAGACTGACATTTCCGTGTCACAGAACCTGTATGCATCATCGAGTATGAGGTTTGCACTGAGAGCTCTTGTGTAAGCTAAATTTAAAATGAGCTGTGATGGTAATGGTGGGGTTTGGTCCTTTGATGTTGGCCCGAGTGTGTATGGTGTGGTGTGTGTAAAAAGGCTTTTTTATTGAGGGAAAACTGAGGAGGCATCTGCTGTCCCCAGGCACTGAATTGTTTGCACATTGAGCTTGTCCCTTGCCAAATAGCTCAGAGTTTGCCGAGAGGATTGTACACACATACATGCATGCATGCACACGCAAGCGGACAAATGCACACACACACACACACACACACACACACACACACACACACACACACACACACTGCAAACGAACTGACACACACCCCTGAACAAACATGCACACGATCTCAGAGACACAGACACACGTATACATACAAAGACAGACAGACAAATACACACTTACACACACACTCCACGCTACCATCCCCTCCCAGAGACACACATGTGCGCGTGTACATACACACACATACACATGTGCACACAGACAAAAAAACTCACACATATTCACACTGACCCACTTACACATACTATTAAAGAGGTGCAGTGAAAAAATACCCTACGGAAGAGAGCACAGCGACAGACTGCTTATTTGACTTGGCACCCTTTAGTACTTGGGGTGGGGGGTATATTTGGCTCTGTCTGAATGCACCTTCTTTTCAGCCCTGCAGGGCTCTTGCCTCTCACCTCTTCACAGGGAATGGCTCCTCTCGCCTCCTCTCTTCACTCCTGGCCCCAGGGTTGCTCACACAGACGGGACTAGCTGGAACCGACTGTGGTGAAGTCACCATTTGACTGTCTGTGTGGTTGTTTGCGCTTGCCTCGGAGTCCTGCTGACTGTGGGATGCTCCAGCCAGGGAGCCAGGGGAGGGGAGAGGCGGTGAGTCCTTCCCCAGGGAGCTGGAGCCTGAGCTGGGGAGTGAGGCCAGTTGGTCTCTTGCTGAAGAGTGTAAAAGGATGGATAAGATTAATATTTCATTTCATTTGCATCCTGTATGTAAACGCGAACTAAAAAAATACTCCAAAATAACCTACAATCCTGCTATAGAAAGAAAAAAAAAATCCAAGAAGAAAGAAGAAAAAAAAGTGTGTTCTACCCATCTCAAAGATGATCTACGCTATTAGTATAGGGTAGGTTAGTCATACTACACATATTTTTTACAGTATACTACAAACATTTTTGTTGCAGCACATGTGCCTCCTTGTAATCATCCCCTTGTGAGGGATGTTGCCATCGCCAACCATAATTTACCAGCTGGGCCATGAGCTAGAGCTCCATATGTGTTTGACAGGAGACCTCCCTCATCCCCCCCAGTCACTGAAGCACTGAGTTCAGAGCTGTCTCTCAGAGGCAGACGTTGCTCTGCTGAAATCCTCCCACGGCCTGGCCCCCTGCTCATAATTACAAGGTGGCAAAGCCAGCAGCTGAAGCATCTCCCTCCCGTTTTTCGCTCTCTGTGGAATCGAGATGGGTAGGTGACAGATCCTGGGAGAGAGCCGAACCCCAGTAATGAGCATGCACATCACTCCACTGCTGCCAGGGTGTCTGTCACATTACCCCCCCCCCCCCCTCTTCCACACACACACCAGCAGACCAGACGTGTGTTCTGGATAGGGGCGTCTGTCTCACTCTCCCCCTCTCTCCCTCTCTATTTCTCTCTGTCCATCTATCTGTCTCTCTTGTCCTCCCTGTG
Source organism: Tenualosa ilisha (assembly GCA_015244755.2). NCBI lineage: Eukaryota > Metazoa > Chordata > Actinopteri > Clupeiformes > Clupeidae > Tenualosa > Tenualosa ilisha. Next base: position 8,870,092 of record PYXC01000584.1, read on the forward strand.
AATCTACACACACAAGCATGACAAGTTCACATAGACACAAATGTGGTTATGCAGAGAAAAGGGGGGTTGCTACCATTATATAACTACCAGATGACACATTGAGTAACCACACACACACACATACACACACACACACACACACAAACCTGAATCAGATTCCAGTCTGGGGCACTTGTCCTTCTCTTGACTGGAGTTCATCTGTGCAGAGTCTGACGAGATTCCATATTTGACTCCAGACGGCTTGTCATTCTCAGGCACCTGTCGGACACACCAGTGTTGTCAATACCAAAACACAGGTTTGGGCTAGTACACCTCAAAACAGTATTAAGACATAGGTTGACTGGATAATCCCCCCCCCCCCCCCCAAAAAAAAAACACTTCTGCACAAACCTGCAATGACTTATTCTCATTCTCAGTCTCAACTAAGGTTTGAGAACACATCTGGTATCGGCCAGGCTACCCCAGCAGCTACCACAAAAGTGCTGTGAATAAGGAACGCTGAGAATGAACAACTGACCTGTTTGGCTACAGGGGGCTTCTCTTTATTTTTGGTCTTCTTACGGTTCTGCTTGTTGGCGAGTGGGTAGACCACTAGCTGCTCACTCCATCTGTTGGTTGGGACAGAAAGACGGACACGAGAAATGGTGACACCGAGACGACAGACACACCAAGATGACAAGAAGCGGCTCGTAATGTCAGTTGAGCAGACCCAAAACTTTTATTGTCGGTTTTGAGAGACTGGATAAATTGGATGTTGCCCCACCTCACTGAAGAATGCATTTGGCTAAAACATTTGAGCTAAACTGTGCACACCCTGTCCATCAAATATTTTTAAAAGTCTTTTAAAAGCCTTGTACTGTAACCACTGGGTGTATAAAGGGAATAAATGTATTGGTTTCCTGAAATCAATTGATCATTTATTGAAATGAATTAAATATTAAACAGTTTGGATGAGTTCACATGTTTTGGGATGTGATTAAAGATTCGTAAGAGTAGAGATGCTTTATGAACTCTGATTTATGATGGTCATCAGCTGGATATGGTCCAAGACCTCACCCATTTATAATGTCTTTGTTTTCTCCACGGATGTAGAACTCCTGGTCAGGGGTGACGATGCACAAGGCATTCCTCTGCCCTGTCCTAGTCTCCGCGTCAAGCACATCTGTGCACAGGTTCATGTTCACGGTACCTTGTGGTAGAGTGTTTGGCTGTGAAGTAAAAAGGACATGCTGGTATTTGATACTGAAGAGGCCCTACTATGAGTGGAATGCAAAATGTATCTTCCATCCAAGAACCGATCACCAGTAACATGCTGATGAAGCACACAATGACCCAGCTGAAAGTCTGATGCCAGATTTCTGTTTAGGACAATCACTAGTTTAAAGGAAAGGTCAAAAGGAAGACATAAATAAAACCAGAGCATTCCAGAACAGTACAGACATATTTTGAGAAAAAGACCAGAGAGTGAAGGCTGAGGTCAAAGACAAGCAGTCATGATCAGTGAACAGTCGCTCTCACAATGAACACATCTGGTGCAAAGATGCCTGACAGGTTCTTATATCAACATAAATATAATGTGCTACTAAATTGCACAGAAATGAGATTTTGTGTATGTGGTAAATGTCATCAGAAAGGCCATCAGAGACAAAAATAAGTGGACCTCATACCGACTCATCCAGAGCAAAATGCAGACTGCCATGTTCATAGAGAATGAAGAATCTGCGTTGCCATTTCTTGGGAAACATAAACAAAAAACAAAACAAAACAATAAACACGGTTTCCTTGTTGGCCATAAGCAGGCCATCACTGATAACAAGAACTTTGATAGATCTTAACTTCTATGAAGGGGTTAGACTAATGAGCTGTTGCAAGCCTTCCTACCCTTGATCGTTGTGCCAGGTTGCCAAAGTCAGTACCCTCTGGAGCAAGACATAACCAACCTCCATAAATTGGTTTGGCCTGTAAAGGGACACAGGGAATGATATGGTGATGCACAACAAAAAGTCAAACAAAGGTGCCTGTTTACTCTGTCGCTCTGTATAGTTGGTGGCTGCTTTAAAATACAGTACCTTAAGTCATCTTTTAGAGAAACACCTCAAGATTACTGTAACCTCTCCATTGTTCAAAATTACAGGCAGCAGTGGACAGAAGATAAGATGCGGTCAAACTTGAATTTGTGCCCGCGCTATTTCATGAGTTGCTATGTAAGGAATGAAGCTTGGTGTCCCAAATTACTGTGGAAGCCAAAACGCTGGCGGCGGCTGCTGCTTTTGTTTGCTAGTAGTGAACAGTGTTTAGGCTACTGAGAAATTCAAGACAAGGTTTCCTCCAACTTTATACAAGCTTGCAAGGATGACATATGGGTAGAGTTGAGATTCTTTACAAGTTTTCTGGCGTACGCCTACCTCACCGGGCAGCACGCTTTTTGCCACTTTACACATCATGTCGTTGAGCAACGTAACTACATACAGGTGCTATCTGATCTGTCAGGTAAAGCCTATAGGGAAGACGCTTATTTTCAGTGAAAGTTTTGCTAAATTAGTGATTCAAGTCGAGCATACTTGACTAAGAAGAGCGGAATTACTCACATAGCCAAACACGAGCAAGTGAGAAGTGTTGAAACTGCATCCTGTTCAACGGTGTTTATTTTGACTACAGAATTGTAATACAACCAGACTACACAGATGTTTGCAACTCATGGCACCTCTGTTATTAAGCAACCAAACCGCAAAATCACACCATCAGGTCTAAGTTGTCAGTGACAGGAGATTTAACATACCTGATTCAAATCTTCATTGGTTCTCAAGTGTAGTTCACGGGATTTAAAGCAGTTTTGACATTTGCTTTTATTGAAGATGTTCGCTTGAAATTTATTACAAAACGAGTCCATTTTCATCGTTGACATGTCCTCGCGGTAATTCTTCTAAACCAGCAGACAAGACCTTCCCGATGAGGAGCTTTTGCCCACACTGCTCTGTATGACGACCCAACTTCGGGGGGATGTCTACTCATCGGAAGCATCAGTGCACTAACTTGAACTGTCCGATTTTTCCTTAACAAAATTTTCAGTAACTCTCGCCCCCCACCGACCGTATGCGGCATTGTCCCAACATATCACACTAACTTGACGCAGCTGATACGTCGGTACCCGTGATATTCTCATCCTTTTAAATCTTTCGCTATGGACCCCAATTGAAGTTAAATAATTCAATACTTATTAACTGAGTTAATATTTTATTTTTTCATTGAAGACAAGGCAGAGGCAGATATAGAGTGATTCAGAAAATACTAAAGCGTTCATTTTGCACACATTCATAATGAACAAAGCATGTAAAAAGCATAGTGGTCAATTTTCTAAGCATTTCATTGATATCTTTCCGCTGGTAACATCAGTCTTAAGTGCTACTTCAATAATTCTTTGAATAGGCAGACATTGGCAGCATCTTTTCAGGTGTAATGCAAACTTTGATGCTGCTACCTTTGTAAAAGTCTGCAATAAGTGAAGAGGTCCTAAATACTAAGGTCAATAAATAAATCCATAGAAACGCAAGAGCCCAGTTCTAAACGCACACGCACAAACACACACCTACACACACAGACCAACATCATTGACCTTGAGATATTAAATGTCATACCCAATCATAGAGCATCATTCTAAAAAAGAAAAGACAAAAAGGAAAAGAAAAGAAAAATAAGGGTACATGTGTTAATCAGTAGCATCTGAAGACAAATGTTTTGTTAAATATTACAAATATATGTACCTTTGTATCTTTAGCTAACATAAAAGTACACAAACTGTAGCTTCAGAGAAGCACAGTCATATGTGTGCTTCTCCATCCAGAGCAGTGTAAATACAAATCTGCATTATTAGGGAAACTCATTACACATGAAAATTTAACATTTTCAAGAAAGCTGAATCTAAATGATGGGCTCCTAAAAAGAAAATAGCATTAATTGGTAAATATATGACAGTTACACCCAGGCATACCCAGGTTACACTAACGCAAACATAATTACGCAGTTCCCAAAAATTTAACCTGTCTTGTAGACTTCACAAAGCACAGTTTCCTTATCATTATAAAGCCTTAACTGATAGCACATCTAAAGCAAAAGGTAAATGACATGGTTAGAATCCTCAAAGTATTATACCTTTGTATATTTCTATAAAAATCTTTGGATGACATATTCCTTTTGAATTTGAGTTTTCAGTGACAGTTGCAAATAGCTTGCGGATAGAGTGCAAGGGACTGAATGAATGTGTAAGATGTGAAAAATCTTCTGTTTGTTAGATGTCACACAGGGGAAGGCAGGTGTCCACATGTGGCTCTGTCTACTCAGCTTACACAGACTTTCATTAGAACTCATGTCTGTGATACATGTCGGGGTCGTAGTATTTGGTGACGACCATCCTGTTAGCAAACTTGCGTCCAGTCAATGCCTGCATGGCTTTTTGACATTCGGCTGAAGAAGCATATTCCACAAAGATCTGTGATAAAGAGAAGTACATCAGTACATCATCAGAATAATAACTTTAAGTCCATGTTACTTTGAGTGCGCATGTAAATGCGAGAGAGAGAGAGAGTCTGCTTAAAAATAAACGCAACAACCAACAGTGATAACATTCTCTGAGTTCTCTGGGACCTTCTTCCTCCTGGGAGGAGGAAGGTTCCAGAATATTCAGGGAGGGCCATGTCGGTGGCTGACCTTTCCACAGCCTGGGACCTCCACTCCGTCAACGGGGCGTGGGATCTCGATGGAGAGCACGGTGCCGTACTTGCAGCACTCCTCCCGGATGTCCTCCACGATCTCCTCATAGTCCTCATCATCCACCAGCTCCTCTGGCATTACCATATTGAGCAGACACAGCACCTCTGTGGGCAGGCCCGAGTTCTGCAGCTTCTGCAGGCCCGGCACCTGCAACATCACCGGCGTCTCAATAATGGCAGTCTGGAAAGAAACCAAAGAATAATATGGGGTAAAACAAGAGAAACTGACAACAGGAAAGGGGAAGAGCCTCATATTGCAAAAAAGATTAGATCTCAGGGAAAATGAACTGATCATCAAAAGTTTAGATCACAGGGAAATATGAACTGATCATCAAAAGATTGGATCACAGGGAAATATGAACTGATCATCAGGGTACTGTACATGGAGCAGGGGACATACCGGATTAGCGTTCTTGGCCCCCACACTCGCCCTCTGGACAATCAGCTTTTTGTCACCCAGCTGCATACCGTTGAGACCAGCCACCGCCTGCAAGCACAACCCACAGAATCACTGGGCCGCACAATGACATTAAACCAAAAGGTCAGCACTGGGAACAGACCTGAAAACTGGGTTGAAATGTGGTCCGAACATACCTGATCAGTGGCGCTGATGTCCACATACTCGCAGAAAGCGTAACCTTTGGACAGTGACGTGGCACTGTCTTTGACAAGGTTGAAAGCTTTGAGCGGACCGAACGATGTCAAGAGCTCCTTAACCTGCACAAGAAAGCAGGGGACAGCTGGTTAGAATAGGGGAGGGCACCAGCGCAGGCTGCATGTCTACATACTAGACTGTCTGTTTCAAGTCTATGAGAAGGGAAATCAAGAAGTGAAATGAATTTGGAGCTGTGCAGAAGGTGTATGGTAAAAATCAAACACTGCACTGGACTGCCTCGCAGATGAGTTCACTAATGAGCTAACTTAGGAGCCTCTTAAGAAAAGATGTGCATGAGGATAGTGGGTATAATCAATTGTCTAACTAATATATCACTGTGCCATCACCTTCATGTGACCAGATAAAACTGAAAGATGGAACTGACAATGTCCAAACTGACAGTCTTAAATGGAGGCAAAAAACATAATGGTCCTTGTGGATAGCAGTAGTTAGCAGTAAGGGTAACAGTTTACTCATACACAGTACAAAATGAAGACCATAAACATCACTCTGCACATGTAGCTTTTGGCAAACGCACTGTCTAATATGCAATACATGTGAAGCTTTATATTCACTGTGAGCAGTTGCTAAACAAGACCAACTCTAAGACCCCTTTGCAGAGATAGAGCAGAAGCCTCTAGTTAGCATATCAGGGTCATATTGCAGGAGCATTCAGAGAAGCAACATCTTACCTGTCGTACTCAGTAAAGGAAGAGAACCTATAACCTATAACTCACTGTCATGGTTATTCATTCAAGACAGTCCTTAAGCCCAGATGCTCTCACCTAACCAGCCCAGTCGCCCCTTCAGTCACCCCTTCACCCAACCCCATTTGCTACCTAGCCCAAAAACCCACCACCCAACCCAACCCAACCCAGCCCCCAGCCCCAAGCTAAGCCCAACTTGGGTCGTTATCGCGCTCCAAGAGACAGATGGGAAAGAGGAAAGCAGCCAGGGGAGGGGACCTGCTGGCTTTACAGGTGTATCCGTGTGAGGAACGGAATGTCTTACTTGCCTTGTGTTACATGTTGGCATGGCAGCAGTAGGTCAGTACTACTGAACAAATTAAGAGCGGAGACTTAGAACGATCTTACAGGCCCCTAGCTGGGGACAGAGTGGGGGAACAAAAATGAAAGAACTGTGAGTATCAAAGCAGTAGCAGTGACTGCAAGAGACAAACAAAGGAGAAGGAAAAATGATCAAACACCAGGGTTACATTGACGTCCATTTTCTTTTCTTGTCTTGTCAACTCTGACTGTTTTAAACATGACGTGTCCAATCACTGCATTACATGTGCACTGCAGACAACATGACAATCCCCCATCCATTTCAAGAGTTAATATGGAGTACAGTGTGTTTCATGTTGTAGTTAAGGTCTTACCACATTGCATGTGTACTCTTAGTTTGTGTCTCAAAAGTATATGGCAATGCTACTTACTTAACCTACCCAATTGCCTTCAGTCAACTAGTTTTAAACATTTTTGGATTGGAAATGGGTCATTTGTTAAACATGATGAACAGAGAATATACAATGGATAAAGTGAAATCCCTCTATTTACAAGAAACGTGACCAAAGAGCAACCTTAGGTTGAAATATGTCATGCTCAATGTACTTATGTTGGCCTAATTATTTTCAATGCTACATAAAACTAGCATGATAAATATGAATTAGCATTAGGGAATATGGCATTTAACATATAATTGTTTAATGTCTATTGAGACTGTGTGCAAATCAGTGTGCTAATAAGTTAAACTACAAGATTAATGCAACCTTCCATGCTGTGAAACAATACTTTGTAAGTGATGAACAGAATGTCAATGAAATATCATGTGATGGTGAACGCTACTGATCTTTCCATTTTGGGGTTCAAAAGTCAGTCTTTCAGTGGCTGCTTCGATTATTTCACAGCAACCAGCTGCTCGATATTACTTAACATTACATTATAGCTAAAAAGGTTTTAAAACACTCTCCTGAAACAAGCTCTGTGGCATTAGTAAGTTATTGAGGTATGTGGTTGAATTGTTTTTGCAAGTCAGTCTATATGACCTGGGGGTCTGAGGTACTAATGGACTAAATTCAAAGGCCTTAAAAGTCAAGTAAACCAAAGAAAATATGTTCAAATATGTTCTTCACATTAGCACATTGACATGATCAATATACACATGTGTTCGCAGTAGGAGAAATCCAGTGTGAATCAATCCATAGCCCTGTTGTTCCAGCTTACTGTGTGCTGTCTGCAGAAAACAAACTGAAAAATTGATACAACATGGACCAAATAACGAAGTGGCAGCTAACATTAACTGAATTGGGCTTGGAAAATGAAAGTGAAAGTGGGTTTCTCTGCTCTATTTGGTTAGTGTTAGCTGCCAATTCGCTGTTCACTCTATGTTGTATAATATTCTCTCATTCTTTTTCCTACCAACAGCACTCAGTGACCTGGAACAACAGGGCTATGGGCTGATTCACACCGGATTTCTCCTTTAATTGTTAATTAATGTTTAATGTAATTAATTCTTTTTTTAATAATTTGATATAAATTGGACAGATGTGTATTTTAATGCTATTTAAGGTAAATTAAGCACATGGGCTATGTAGCGTTGTAAGACTGATGAACAAAGCTTGTATGTACCTGATCATCATTGAGATAATTGGGTAGTCCTCCAATGAAGAGTTTATGTGGAGAGTCTGGAACCACGGTGGATACAACGCCTGGAGAGCAAAATAACATAATATTAATAATATTTAAAAAGTCCATTATAAAGTGGATAACCTTTTGTCCTCAGAAACTCATTCTACCCTTATGTAAATCAATATTTTGAAAAGCATAACATCTAACATGCATTACAGCTAAATGCGCTAAAGATTCCACAAAATCAGCCACACTAATTTCACAATTCACAAAACCTGATTTAAAAGGATCCTGCTGATCTGACAGCTAAAGCCTAAAAAGCTTCAAAACTTCAGCGCTAACCTGGTACATGAAAAGCTGGTTGCTCGGCAATCCCTGGAAGCGGGCGATAATCATGTGGTCGTCTGATCTTCAGACACTGGCCCTGAAAGGGGATTCCATCAAACGCCATGGCCTGGGTAGTTTCGTCTACAGAACGGAACTGTTTTAGGGAATAAGATATGAAAGTTCATATTTTTAATTATTAGAAAAATGTCTTTGAATGTATATCTCATATGATATATTCATTATCAAATCTGAAATCAAGACTAATCTTACTTCTAAAAATGCAAAATTCTTGTCTTGATTGATCTGTACGGCCAGCACAGGGTTACTGGGGGCTTGGGAGAGACCGGCCAGTCGCATCTGAGCGTTGAAAAACTCAGCCATGGACTCCTGAAAACGAAGATGAAGACCAGGGACATTTTTTAGAGACAATCTGGAGAAAACACTCTGGAGTTCACTCACAGTGCTAGTAACACAAAACAATCCATGCAGTTTTATTCTGTGTGTGTGGGCTCTTTCTTCTCCCAAGAGAGGATGACTAATCCTCCAAGCTTACCTCAGTCACACCAAAAGGAATATTGCCAACATACAGGCGTCGGGCTTGCCTGGTCATCTGACTGCCCACAACGGGCACTTGTGTGGGTGTGACAGCCACTCCACTTGTGCTGGAGGTTGCCAGCAGTGCTATTGTGGGGATCTGGCCAGCAGCTGAAGGTGAAAAAAGCATGTTTAAGGTCACTTAGCTGAAAGGATACAAAAATACATGGCACCCTGCCATTTAATGTACACACACCCCTAAAATATGCTTTGGGGCCATCTTTAAAAGCAATTTCATGTGTTCTCTAATTCCAAGACAGCCGTGAGGACATCACTGTTTCAGTGATTTTGTGATTATTATTGCGTTATGACGTCCACAACTCACAAAGTTTAAGTTTACAGATTGATTTCAGATGTTTTAAAAATGTGTCTGAGAATACCATGATTTTCTAATAAAAATGTTAGCTGAAACAGACACACCTTGCATGGCCTTATACTGCATAGGCGTGATGTGCTCAAAGCCTGGAGGAGGCACATCCCAGTACTTGTACACCTTTTTCTTCCTTGTTCTCCGTGGAGAATAACTATGGGAAAGCGACACATTAAGTTAATGCTGCAAGTTGAGCTGATAAAAGTAACAGATACTGGTGTGGATAAGTGTGGAGGGATCTCTTCATTCCTCTGAAGAAGTGGGCAGTAACTCCTACCTGTGCTTTTTATGATCTCTGGAATTACTCCTCCTGTCGCGGCTCTTGCGGTCCCTGCTGTGACTACGTTTATCCCGACTGCGGCTGCCCCGGTCTTTGCTCCAGCTTCGGTGCTTGTCGCTGCGACTTGGTGAACTGCTTCGGCTTCTTCTCTTGTGCCGTTCCCTTTCTCTCTCTGAGGGGTCATGTCAAAAAGCAAATCGTGTATGAAGGTGGTGATACAGGCCATCAGAATGTCACAAGCATGTGGACGGCTGTGTAAATCTTTGTCATGTGCAGTAATAGGGACATGGACTATATTACACACATTGTAAAAACAATGCAGTAAATATAGTATGAGACTATATGTTTGTCATTGCTAAAGCCAACATATGCAACCAATAATTCGCAAGTGGTAACGTTAACTTAATTTAAAGAAAAAATGACAAGGTACATCAGTGCACGAACACTGTTGTAGGTGTCGCTGATTTCCTCGTCGGAATGGGACAATATATAGGAACAGTCATGCGATGAACATCCACTATGCATCCAAGTGGCAAGTGGCAGCCCGTTATAAGATGATGATGTAAATCATAGGTATTAAGTATTTTTTTAATTTCATGTCAGCGCAGATTTGCTAACTTGTCTGCGGCAATCGAGCAGACAGCAGGACTAGTTGACTTTGAAATTAGCCGGCTAAATAGCGGCAAATGTTTGGTTTATGACAACCTCGTTACGCTATCGATGTTATTAGGTTAGTAAGCCACCACTGCACACACAATATTGGCAAAGACTAACTGTCCATAGAAGAACGTGAATTCATTACTGAACAAGGTTGTTTATTCTGTAGTTCATGTTAGCTTCGGTTAGCTGGTATCTTACGTCATTTTACCAACCAACTAAATACGCTAGTTAGCTTTAGAATCAGCAGCAACCGAAGGGGTCAAATAAAACATAGATGAATATTACACGTGAGAGGATAACCCAAAGACAAGAAATCACCTTGCCGATTTTCGCTTAGTTGTTTTTCAAACTCCTCAAAATCCGACATTTTCCTAGTGCAGATCTAGACTTGGAGTATGTCAGCCTCGGAAGGTCCAGTTCATTGGTCCAGGTAACAAAAAATGCAACCTAAACAGACTTCGTAATACTGTGATGCAATAGTGCAGATAAAGTACAGATCAAGATAGCAAAATACGGTTAAGGCAACATTTGCGGTTCATAGCAAATTAGTGGCCAAATTCTCTAATGTTGCTATGTGCTCCCAAATAGATGAGAAGAAACGCGCATGCTCAACGAGAGCTCTGCAAAACAGCTGATTTGTCTCTCTCTCAAAATTAGATTTGACGGGTGCAGATATCATAGTCCCATTCATGAAAAGTAGGCCTTGGTTTGAATTCTTTGGAAGCAAAGATATTCTGTTTAGCCAAGATATTACTTAGGCCAATTAACAACAACACAAGTTTTGCAATAGAGCATTCGTTATTAATTTGGCTTGTGCTGAACATCAGTTTAGGAGATATGGTCTTCAGAGGCTATGTCTTGGAGCAACTGGTACTCCCATCATCACACTGCACAAGGCATACACATAGAGCATTCAAAAACACTGGTCTCTTCAAAACCATTCCCTAAGAAATGGGACACCCGATGTCCACCCAACCCCCTTCTCTGCTTCAGTCGTAGATATCTGGCCTTGCCATGTGCACAACATACATGGAACATGACTGCGTCAGCTGTGCGCTATTAAAAGACCCTCAGTCCTCCAGACCCCCCAGCACTGCCCTGCCCTGTGTGGCCATTGCTGTCTGGAAAATGGGCAGCTAGAGGAAATATTAAAAGGCAGCCCTGACTCCTAGACATCAAGTAGGTATTTGTACTAGTAGCGCATACTGTGTGTCATGCTTTCATTCTCTGTGAAAGATGTTGAGGTTAAGTGAGGGCTATACTCTCACGGTGAGAGTTGAAAGCACAGACTCGTGTGCATAACTGTGTATATTTTGCCTGTTGCACTTAAGGTCTTGGGATGTAGTGCTTACTATGATTTCTTAAGGAATAGTCTTTAGCTTTGAATTCAAAGATATAGTTATGTTCCCTACAAGCTCGGCTAGTTTCTGTAAATAGAGATCTAGTTGTAGGTCAGTGTATATTTAGAAATGCTTGAAGAATAGATTGCTGTACATGGTGAAGTGTGGCTACATGAATGAAAACCAAAACATTTTCAGTACAAGCTGTGAATGTATTGACCTGCTGTTTGAAATGTATAATGTTACTGCTATAGGCAAATAACATGTCCATTTAGTAGTGTTTATCCATAGTGTAAAATAACTATGTAGGCAGTATAGCATAAATAGGCTAAGCTGTAGTTTATATCAGCAAAAATAATAATGTAATATGAGTGGGACCACAATCTGTCTTTAACTATCTTGAGAAATTCCTCATCTGCCATCTGAGGATTTTTAATTTATTCTCTTGTGAGGGGTTTAATCTCCTGAGGCAGTACAATTCTGGTTAAACCACAAGGGTCCAGATATCACAATGGAGGATGGTCTTTTGGTAAGCATTAATAATTTTCAGATATATTACATTGTCATATCCATATACAGTGTATTGCAGTTAAGATGTTTTAATCTGGGTCAACATTTTAGGTTAAATGGTTACCCTCTGATGTCTGTTGTTATTGTATACATGTGTTCATGGTTAACTTTATATACTCTCCATGCTAATGTAGTATTTGACTTTAAAGTAATGTATTGTATACTGGCAGCTCATTTATATTTCTATAATGTTAGTTCAGTAATTCTATAATAATAATAATAATAATAATAATAGTGAAGTTCAGAATTGTATAATAATAATGTTTTTTTTTTCTTTGATCCAAGGGTATGGATTGGACCACTGTGCTGCTTGTGCCAGCGGTGGTCGTTATGACAGCTGGGTTCTTTTACCTCTACAGCACAGTGCTTAGGTTAATGTCCAAAACCACGGTGCGGAACAAAGTTGTGCTAATAACCGATGCCTTGTCTGGTCTGGGGAATGGTAATGGCTCTCAGAAACTGTGATTGTCATTTTCCTGCTGTGGAGATACTGGCCTGTGGTTACCCTTCAAATTCTGACTCATTGTTTTGCAGAGTGTGCCAAGGTCTTTCACAAGGGAGGTGCCAGGCTGATCCTATGTGGGAAAAGTTGGGAGAGGCTGGAGTCTCTTTCTGAACAGCTGGCTAATGATTGTGATCCCACCCTGGTGAGTCACCCTCACAGATATTTATTTACCCTGACTACACTGTGGTGAGCCACTCTCACTACCAATAATTAAAACACATATCAGAATTAAACAACTATTTGTTTAACCTTTGTTCAAATATAGGAATTTCTTCAGCCAAGATCTTCTACTTAACATGTGTTTTGGAGGGTCTTTTTTGAGAGATGAACTCACCAAATGACAACCGTCATGGTTATCATTAATTGGAACATTCTGTTAAAATGTCTGACCTGCGCTACATGTATAAATGAATAAATGACAGGAGTAATGGGCCAATTAATGAATAGAACAGCATGGAATATTCTACTTAGTTTTGTCATTATCTGTACCACCAATTGGTAGACCTTCCCTCCCAAACTGGTGCTGCTGGATTTCAGTGACATGGAGGAACTGCCTGACGCGATCGCAGAGGTATTGGAATGCTACGGCTGTCTGGATGTTCTCATCATCAATGGCAGCACGAAGGTGAAGGCTCCTGTGCAGGACCTGTCTTTGGAGATGGATAAGGCCATCATGGACATAAACTACTTTGGACCCATAACTCTGGCCAAAGGTAATATACTGTAGCATCAGATCTGTTTAGGCAATCACATTTAAGTAAGCCAGCCCAGTAAGACGGTAAGCAGAAACTATATAAATTGACCGGACATGTGTAGTACTCACCATACCACTATTTCTGAGGCTGAAATCTCTGGAGCTGCAAGAATCAGCTCTCCAGCTCTCACATAAAGGCATTACGTGCCTTTATCTATCTGCCCTGTAACTTGCTGTCTTTAATTGTTACATTAACAAATCAAATGAAAGATAAGAAAAGGATATGAAGCTGAAGAATACAAAGATGATGAACAAACATTCTTGTCAAAACATTGCCCATACATTTTCTCTTTCCTTGTGCAGGCGTTTTGCCCTCCATGATATCCAGAAGGAGTGGGCACATTCTGCTGATCAACAGCATCCAGGGGAAGCTGGCGCTGCCATTCCGTACCACATGTAAGAATATGTTGGAAACAGCACTAGCTTGAGATAGATTTGTATGTCTTACTATGATATCTATGTGCAGGTAATATAATGCATGACCTTAACAAGAAAACTACAGAAATGTCCATAATTCTCTGGGGCGCAGACACAATCACAATCAAGAGACTGTTTTTACACATGGATATTTGTATTATCTTGTAATTTGGCAACTAGATAATACTTAAGACCTGATGCATGCTTAGGAAAATTTTAGGCAATGGTGAACTGTTGTTGGTGCCATTAGTCAGTCCCTCTGATACAAATAGTTCTTGCCCCTGATTGTGATTGGCTGAATTGCATTCAGCTGCTTAGCATCATGCTTGGCTGTTCTAAAATCAGTGAAACCTACTTACTGCATAATTATTTATCTCTTGCCTTGGTCTCCCAGATGCTGCCTCCAAGCACGCAGTGCAGGCTTTCTTTGACTGTCTGCGTGCTGAGGTTCAGGAGTATGGCATCTCTGTGAGCACCATCAGCCACACCTTCATCGGCTCTCCACCCCCAGCAGAGGAAAGCCCAGAGCCAGCATCCTCCTCGACAGGTAGGCCCATGCTTGGAGTTAGTGCTGTAAATTACTGAAGTATTAGTAGAGTCTCTCAGCTTTGAGAGTCATATTTTTAGAAGGTGCTAGATGTCACTGTTTACTATTTTGAAAAACGTAATAATGATTACTAGCCTAAATATTCACCAACGCATAAATGTAATTAGACATGAGTAAGAATTTATTGGCTGAAGACAAGAACCAGACTTGAGAATCTAAAATGTTACTGCTTTCGCTCTGTCTGCTTATTGTAGTTATTTCACAGCTGTCTTATGCCATTTCCCCGGTGGTTATGGCCAATGAGATTGTGAAGACTTTGAGCAGCAAGAAGAAAGAGGTTCTCCTGGCCCGCTCCATTTCCAAAGTGGCCGTCTACGCCCGTGCTTTCTTCCCTAATCTCGTCTTCTCAGTGATGGCCTCAGGAGTGCAGAGCAGTGCTGCCGCTTTGGACCAGGACTTATAACTTGGGCACAACAGAAATCACACTTTTTTAGCCATATGAGATCAGTCATAACTGACAAATTGAACAATGTTTTGAGTTACATCAGCCACAGGCAACACATTTACTGATGTCTGAAAATGTTCTAATGAAATAGGCAAGACAGGTTATTGACTGTGATGAAATGTTACTGAGAGGCTTCACCCTGATATTGTGATGAATCTAAAGCTAATGATGACGGTGATTACTACAATGACACTGAGAATAAACATGTTTTCCATTCAAACTTCCTTGACCTTTTCAGTGCTTTTTGCCCTCTTCAGGTGCTTCAGGCCAAATCTTACGTGTCAGCGTTGCGCCACCCCGTGGTTAGGCAAGAAAGGATTTCTCTTTCTTGTTCGTCCTACTGCGGTCAGTCTGTGTCATTGGAATGTCAGCGCTGTGGAATCGTACTCGCAATTACTGTGCAGTTTGTACGGGTATCGTAAGAACGAGCAGGATTTGGCACAGCATTAGTGTCACGGAGAAAGGTCCGATAGTGACACACGACAGAGCTGCGCAGTGCTTCACTGTGAGCTTGGACAGCACTGGTAAGAGTAAAAGCAATTTGCCTGACAGGCTGAAGCACAGTCTGGGCATACTACTGAATTTAGGCCGCCGTCTGAATGCGTAGGCCTCCCTGGAGCTTATGGAGGCTATAGTCTGCGCGTAATCAAAGTCTTGTGAGTGAAATAAACTAATGTCGCGTATTTCAAACAGGAAAGCCTGACAACGCCATTCTGCGCTATTCTCTATCCAGCAACGGAGAGGTAAACTTAATGTCAACCAATGTTCCCGAGTCTTTCCGGGGCAAAGGTATCGCAGCGCATCTTGCAAAGGTATGGGAACTTAAACTAACATTTATTCAGTTTCAGCTAGGCTACAACTAAAACTTACAACCTTTAATGGATTTTTCAAACAAATTGAATTCTATTATTTTGCAGGCCGCCTTGGACTTTGTTGTGGAAGAAAAGTTGAAGGCTCGCATTTTTTGTTGGTACATCAGGAAATATGTGGAGGAGAATCCTGGGTTGGGATATGAGAAAAACTTAATCGATTAATTTTGTTGCCAATAGGCCACAGTCTAAATGAACCTACCTCTGTATCCAGCTATTTCCCCTAATTATTTTCAGTTTTTAATTTGTCCTTAAACCGGCGATGCCTAAAAGCTGCTAACTCAGGATCAAGGACATAGACATGCAATAGCTGGACTATTGTCATTTTCTATTTAATTGCACAGATTTCTTAATGAATATATAATGTATTTGTGTGATTGCAGATTGGGCTGTAATAAATGTTTTAATTATTTATTATTTCTGACTTTGGAATTTCCATATCCCAGTCTAAGTGATTTTAGGTAACTTATGGACTTAAAAAACAGCTAGGAATTCGGTCAAAGAGTAGTGTCTATTGCCATACAAGCTTAAATGTACCTGTCTGACATTTACTTTTCCAAAATAGAGGCTAAACAATAGCCCACAGAAGGGCACAAATGGGTGAATATGCAGAGGGCAGTCTTCATGGAGAATGTAGTTGGTCATATCCATATTGTATTTTCGGAGTTAGATCAGAGTAATAAGCCTACACTTCACCAAACCTCATATACCACATTCTTCATTTAGTTGTACAGTCATATCTCTGACATTAATGCAGAGTGATGCAGGACCAATGTCGGACACCTTTTAGTTGATAGGACACTGATCCTATCACACCAAACTGATCCCACTAGATTTAACAGAGACGGTGTACTTATTCAATCATCTCTCAAGGACCTCTAGGCCATGATTGGATATATATGCATTAATTCCATGTTAAAAACCCATGAAGACACACTTGATGGCTGTGATTGGTGACCTGCATGCAGTGACAGTGCAAAGATTTTAGTGGTGGTTTTTAGTGATATGTAAACACATCAGGACATCCCCTAGTGATTTTGCTATCTCATTGGAAAGACAAACCCTTGCAAGCATGTAAGATCTCAGGCCCTTTGCACAGACTACCATTGCTGACCAATGAAATCAGCTATGTTATGTGTCTTGAGAAGAGGACAGTTCTTAAGCAGCAGATCAATTTCATTTCCAGGGCTGGAAAAAAAAACTAATTTAGAGACGAGTAGTCGCTGCACTAAATTTAATAACGCAATAGACTTTTTTCACCTCAGCTCAATGCTTTTTCCACTACAAGGACAAAATAGTCCATTCTTCTCTCATCAAAGCTGCAGTGATCCCATATGAATCTCCAAGCCATAGTACATATTAGATATTGATTTCACATGCCTCTGCTTGAGTATGATCTATTAGTGTGTGAGGTGAGAATCCAATAATACCAGCCTGACTCTTGATCTCTGTGTCTCTTCATTTGATGGTTAACGCATTCATACACACACAGCTGTCTGAAGCAATTGAGAGGAAGCTGTTCTGGCTTCCTTACTGATGACCATGAACACTGATGTCTATTAACGTGAGGTATTGAAGAAGAAAGGGTGGAGTAAGTGTGAGGGGTATGAGAGGGGCATGTTCATGGTTCCAAGAAATTTTCCCATCCAATTGAACAGAGTGTTTTACATTTCATACATATCCATAGGGAAAGGATGTGTCAAACTAACAAGCTCAGAGGAGTGTGTGGTGGGTGATATCATGCCATATGACACCAGATAGGAAGGTTAACCCAGGAGAGCACCGTGGCTTTCGGACTGACATTCACATCATTTATATCCCGCTGGTAAATCCACACAGTCATTTCTCCAGCAAAGAAAACTCAGGCAGATTTATGTACATGTGAGGGATGATGACTGTTGACATGATGCCTCCTGCATGGTGATCAGTAATCCTATATATACCCTGTTCTAGGTTTCATTAAACTCAGAGAGAAGGTTTGGGGGAGGGCTGCAGAGGTTAGCAGAACAGCTCCATATTGGCTTATCCACAGTCCTTCAGTAACTCCCTAATCAACAACTCTGTATGGAACAGCTGGATGTTGCAGTGAGTCAGCATGCAGATTAAGTATCCAAATGTTAACACTTGTAATTGTAGACTAAGCACAGAGGTGTACATAGTAAATCGATTTGAAGAAAAAAAATCTGCTAATGTAAGGTCGTGAATCATTAGGTGTTGAGGCTAAAGAGGAATATTTGTAGACTGTGTATTTGATTACAATCCCACAAAAGACTTTTAGTTAAAATGATCTTGCACTGGCCAATAATTACAAATTTAGCCAAGTATCAAAGCTGGTTTAAATGGATTGATATGCAAACAAGCAAAAACAGACATCTATAGCACACCAGTGAATTGGCAGTGATTGGTGGATCAGAACCACATGCTATTCTCTAAAATCATAAAGTTAACCCACACTGATACTGTTTCGTAGGCTATGTTTAGCAGGGTCACTTGTGTGAACAGTGAAATCCCAGTGATCTAATTTATTAAGTACACAATAATTAACTGAAAGGTTATTTGTTTTGTTGCACACCCTTTAGTGATGGCGAAGCAAGTCATACCTGGCGCCAAAGTTAATCTTTTAAGCTCTACTAGAGTGAGTAATATTTCATTTCAATAGGTTGGCCGGGATCACCCATTTCAGTGCTGATAATAAATGTCTATTCATCCCCTCTGAAATAAACCCACCCTCTTTCTAGTCTCTCCAATCAAAGAAGCACGCAAACAGGCTGCATCTCTCTCTGGTGGACCATGACAGAGATTAATGAGACAGATACAACACTACTGTCAGCAACGACCACGATAATGTCTCAGTAAAGTTTGGAGGTCCGGCCTCTCGACAATATATAGGAGATTCTATCGTATACTATGCATGATAAGTGCATAGACACTTTAGTGCGCAATCTAGTGTTTACCCTAAATTAGACTATAATTTTAAATTAACCTCTTTTGACATGAGAGGATTTTGTAATTGATATAATGGGTTATAAGGAATGGCCAAGGGACGTCGTTTTCATCTGGACGCACAAAAACTTATTTTCATGTTTTCTCTGGCGATGGTATGTCTCTGTCTGCGCATTCTCCTCTCAGATCCCGTTCACGTAAGTTACTGGAACGCACAGCCTTCCACCGTTCAACCGTTAGCAGTCGCACAACTCTACCACAAAACGAATGCTTCGGGTGACATACCCACGAACTTCAGCCTTACCGCGAGCACAGGTGCGCCAGGTGCAACCTCTACGGACGCAACGGACCAGGAGTGGACAGCGACTAGGCGCCTTCCTCAAGCGCTCATCATAGGCGTGAAGAAGGGCGGCACGCGTGCGCTGCTTGAGTTCCTGCGACTTCATCCAGATGTTCGGGCTGCCGGTTCTGAGCCCCACTTCTTCGACAGATACTATGACCGTGGTTTAGATTGGTACAAGTAAGTTTTCAGCAGTTTGTTGTTTTACTACTTTGCAATGGACATTTTATTTGGAGTTGTCATAAAGTAATGTAATTTAAGGATTTTTAATCAGGGTTTGCACTCACAGCATGAACACAGCATGAAGCATGATGAATGTATCACTACAGCTGCCATGCAATCCTAAAAACAGAACAGTAGTGATACCCTACAGTACAAACATGCTTCATCCATCTGAATGAAGGATGGATTCTTGTGCTCCATGCTGTGTGCCTTCCAAGCATTTAGTTTTAATGTTCATATTGCCAAAACAGTGATTTTCTCCTAACCAGAAGGTGGTCAATTCTTGGTGAAAACCATGATGCCCATCAAATCACTGTTTTAAGCCCTTAGTTTGAATTACTTAATTTTGCTCCCATTCTGAATGCCTTCATGACACTGCCAGCGAGACATTGTCTGAGCAAAATGCATTACATCACATGGAGTGCAGAGATAGAGGCAGAGCAGAAAAGAAAAATGCTTCAGGCTTTCACATTGTAGCACAGCAAAGGAGCCAGGTTTGAAAACGACTAGCAAAATGGCTCCTATAGCCAGTAGGCTTTAGTGCAAATAGCTAGCCAGTCAGTGGCACACAAAGTCTGTGCGCATCACCGGTGACCCTTTTTGTCTCCAGAGAATATCCGGGAGCGCTCACTAATGGACTTCCCATGTATGTTTGTTCTGCCCCTGCCTTTCACTTTGGCTTTTTGAAATTCCTGTCTTATGCCCAGCATTGCACTGCTTCAGTAGAAGTGGAGGGGCAAGTTTGCCTTCTCTCATCCTGACAGAAGTATGAGGCTACTCTATGTGTGTGCGTGTGTGTGTGTGTGTGTTTGTGTGTGCGTGTGTTTCTGTGCGTATGTGTGTGCATGTGCTTGTGTGTGTATGTGGGTATGTGTGTGTGTGTGTGTGTGACTGTCAAACAGGACATGAGCACTCACTGTGCTTTCTCCTCTATTATTAAATATAAGGTGTCTTTAGTGAGACTGGAGAGAGATGGTAGTAGATTAAATGGGCCAAATGTCTTGTAATGCATAATGTTTAAACAGACACTCATTTGCTCCATGTTTATGCAAAAGAAGACATTGAAGAATGGGAGAGTGCATCACAAGGTTGAGAGTCCTTCTGAAATTAAGATGCTGTGTTGTAAAAGACATAATGCCTACCAATTTTATGTGAGAAACATCAGCGTGTCAGCTGTGCCAAAAATAAATTGCTTAAGAGTTGTTTCCCAAACTTGCTAAAGTTGATATAAATTAAAGAATTACTATATAATTAAATGTTACACTTGAAATGTGAAAATCCTTTGAGAAGTCCTGTAATGTGAAGGAAATTCATGGATGACAAACAGTTGATGATTTCCTCCTTTGTTGTAGGAGCCTGATGCCAAAGGCCTTGGAAGAACAGATTGTCATGGAGAAGACACCCAGGTACTTTGTGTCAGTGGATAGCCCTTCTCGTGTTCACGCCATGTCTCATGAGGTGAAGCTCATTGTGGTGGTTCGTGACCCCATCACCCGTGCCATCTCTGATTATGCTCAGATCGTATCCAAAACACCTGGCGTGGCCAGCTTTGAGAGCCTGTCTTTCCGGAATGGGAGCTCTGGCAGTGTGGAGGTGAATTCCCAGTGGAGTCCTCTGTGGATTGGCCTGTACGCCCAGCACCTGGAGCGCTGGCTCGCCTACTTCCCTCTGGCCCAGATGCACTTTGTGCATGGTGAACGTCTGGTAACTGACCCCGCGGGGGAGATGGCACATGTGCAGGACTTCCTTGGCCTGGATAGGATTGTCACCGACAAGCACTTCTACTTCAACGAGACCAAGGGCTTCCCATGCCTGAAGAAGCCTGAGGGAAGTAGCCAACCACACTGCCTGGGCCTGACCAAAGGTAGAGCTCACCCCCAGATCAAGGAAGAGGTCATCAGGAGGCTCAGTGAATTCTATCGTCCCCACAACCTCAGATTTTATGAGATGGTGGGCCAAGACTTTGGTTGGAAGTGAGAGTCCTGTTGCCTTGAAAGCAGCACTGGCGTACAGATGGACTGGTATTTGTGTGTCCAGTAGAGGTCACTGTGATACCATTCAACTTAGTACAAATCTAGAACAAATCTTAGTTGACGTTTATCTTGCACTGTTTCATGGTCAACACAGGTTGACAAGGAGTGTGATCTCAGTATTGGCTTACATGTGAGTGAAACAAAAATGAGATGATCAACCCATTTTTTGTAATGAATGCATAACCTTCACATTCAATGAATTTACTATGCAGTAGGCATTGGCCAAATCTATATTTTTTGCTATTGTTTAGGGTGTATATATCACCATAACAAAAAATGCTTATTGAAAACTGGTAACACTTTATTTGAGGGGGTCTATATAAGGACGTGAGTCTGTTATAAACCTGACATAACACATATCATGAACATTAATGACACTTCATTCATGTTTATGACTGTTCTTATTAAATTTCATTCAGTTTTTGAAATACAGACTTTGCGATGCAGACCGAATGACACTTAATGACAATGTCATTAATGTTCATGATACGTGTCATGTATATGACAGGCTCATGTCACCCTTATGTAGACCCCTTCAAATAAAAGTGTAACCTGAAAACTGACCCATAAGCCATTCCTTTGACTCTGCGGTAGAAATCATCTCCACAGCACTAAACCTCCCTGTATGTATTCAATTCTGCACTTAAAATACAACTTCAAGTTATTGAAATAAGTCAAGAGTAAACAATGTGTGCGTTGAACCACAAACATGATGAGCTGTGTATTTGTAAATGTTAAAATCACATAGAATTCCTGTATTGTCAAAATAATCGTGAAAATACATGGAAGGCAAATGTTACAAGATAACTGCCTCACAGTATTATAGGTCTGCCATCATCTACCTGTAGTTTTGCTTTATACTATATTCCAATGTTCTGATTTCTCTATTTCATGTTGTGGTTTCCCCAGTAAAGACACTTAAACCAGGAGATGGTCAGTTCATCATGAATCAATGCGACCATCAAAAATAAGTCAGTTTAAAGTATAGCCCTTAGTTATTAAAAAAAAAATGTTTACATCTCACTCCATATTTTTCAGAGGTGCAGTCATAATTATCAGGAAGATCATGCCTGAAGTCTCTGTCCTCTCTGCCTTGCTTCAGTCAATGTCCAGACTTTCAGAATCACGTGTGAGTTTTCAAAGCCTACATTTCATTATTATGTTACAACCATTGTTGAATAACAGATCTTTAACCAGCCATTATGAAACGTCTCTTGTGGTTATGATGGGTGTAACAAAACAGCATATTCAGCAAACTCAGCCCTAGTTTAGGTCAGTCTCAGCAGTACTCCTCCTCTCCTGGATGTTCCATCTCGTCACTCAGATCCAGGTCAAGGAGGTCAGACCGGCCACTAGGGGGTTTGAAGCCGTTGGCGCTAGGCAGGTGTGGTGGTGGCGATGACTGTTCGGCCCCGGACACGTCCAGCTCGGGCCCAGAGGGCATGTACATGTCCCACACGTGCAGCTGCTCGGGCAAGTCCAGCTCCAGCAGCTTCTGCTTGATGCGCAGGTTCTTCTCAATGTGTGTCCGTTTGAATTTGAACTCTATGATGGTCTTGGTGTAGCGGTTCAGCGCCGTCACCGCCGAACCCATGCAGGTGGCGAAGGATGCCCACGCAAGGCTGAGGAAGGAAGTGATATCATTAACCAGCTCTGAATCTCTGTTCACTGGTGTTACTTATCAGACTTCTGATGTTGGCTCAACAAATAAATGATGCGTAAATGCACATCATTTACATATATTTTTGAAAATAAGGTAGTTTTGTCTTGCTCAAGGTTCTGAGAAAAGTTCAGCTCAGCACAGTATTTACAATTCTGGACTGAGGACTAACATGTCAAAAATTTGCAAAGAAAGTGAAGCTTTGCATATTATTTCCTTGATACTAAATCAGTAAGAGGTTCCTAAACACATTATGAGGACATGCTACTCACAGATAGGACCAGCTGTAGTCCCAAGTCTTGGGTCTCCAGTCCTCGGGTCCCATCATGACTGCCAACTGGAAGGCTGTTGTGAACATCATGTGAGCCACCATCCCAAAGAGACCTGGAGGGCAGAGAAACACAGAGCAACATGTCAGGGGTTTGTTTGATTAGAGTTGCAGTTCACAGAAACAACCACAGAGTGGCAGACTTGTGCAGTGCCATCCCCACTGGTTTTGAAACAGCACAGAACTGGATGAACATGAATAAATGAGTGAGCATCCTACAGCCTGAAAGCCATGTAATCGTTTAAAATCCACCAGCCTCCTTCTCACTGCAGACAACATGAAAAACTTACTCCTACACACAATGACATGGTGGCATATAATGCTGCAGTCTGGCCACAGGCTGATTTGTGTTTCAATTGTATCTCCCTCTGGGGCATTTTAAAGTCAGGGGGTATCCTGAGATAACATCTCTGGAAAAGGCACAGAGAGGTGAGCCATGGACACTGTACCAGTAGACTGGATTAGTCGCTAACTGAGGGCCGCTATGAAAAGGACAGAGAAAGGGTGAAACAGAGGGCGAGAGAGAGGGATGGGGCGGGGGTGCAGAGATGAAGAGGGACAGGGAGTGGTCAGTCCTTCTCTGTGTATCACTGACCACCCTCAGCCCAGCCCCTCACTCCCTTCCCTCCCCTTCTGCCTCCTCCCCCCTCTGCCACTCCGCGTCCCTATCCCACTCCAATCCGATTAGTTCTCAAACCGGCCAAATCCCTGGTTTGCACCGCGTGCTGCCAGATTTGGGGCGGACAGCAGCACTTTCACAGCCCACTGTGCCCTGTAAGCATTTTGGCTCCGGCTGAGGGGAGAGCCCCCAGGCAATCTGACAACCATGTCTGAGAGGGACATTTGCCAAGTACACGGCCCAATGGCATTGATGTGAACAATCCCTACACGTGGGTGTTTATTTTGGACAGATGTTTCTTTCAGCCTGTGTGTCACACAAGGGAAATGACAAGAAGAACGTTGTTAAAATCCACACCTCTGTCATATATTATACCAAAGAATGCCATTCACATTCCCACATCTCTATTACGGTGAAATGGCAACATCTACAACTATGCACCATTACTAAATAAGGCTTCACAAGAGCTCAAGAAGAACCTGACATTAATAAATAAAGACTTGATATAACAACATAGGAGGGCATATCAGAGGAACCATATTGTATGTTGTACCAAACATGGCATGGAGCTTAGACGATTTGTCGAGCAGTGATCGGGGTCTGCAGGGGCAGAGTCTCTGTGTTGATTTGCTGGGCGGCGTGGACATGGTGAGTGGAGCGGCACGAGCGGACGGCGGTTGGTTGTGACCCCGCCTTCTGTAATCCCCTCTGTGTCTCGGGGCACTGGCCATGTCTCTCTGAAAGCTCCTGGTTAAATGGGATTTAGGTCCTGGTCAGATGAACACTCAGTATCCCACCACATGGAGCCCAGCAACCTGCGGATGCACTCAAAACTACTGCAGTCAGTGCCATAACTGCAGTGAGGACGCAGGCGAACCACGCTAGCGCACACTTGCACCGAGAGCAATTATATTAGTACTCTAATATAATGTGCTTGACGAGCTTTTTCTTTCAACATAACTCAGCGGCATTTGAGAAAGATGATTGACACCTTGGATAAAAAAGTGTATGAAAAAGTTGTGGAATCCACCTATTTCTTCTTTTAACATACCTCTAGCAAAATGAAAGAGTTTGCTGTTTCTGCCTCTTGAGGTATGTTTTGCAGCCAACTTGCTATCATCCTCAATTCTGATTTTAATGGTTCTGTACCTTAAATATTTTCATGACAAAAGCTGTCACAGCACACCGCTAACACTGGCTCTAAAACGCCACTTAGCATGTTAGCAAGCCGTCCCCAGTGTAAAATGACTCACTCGCTTAACTCACTCCTTACTTCAGTTGTAAATTTTTAAACAAACATGCTCAAACAAATGCAATGTCTTGTGGTCAGTATGATGTCTACACAAGGATCAGTATTGTGACGCCTTACTGAATCCTGTATGATTTAAAGTGATTATCTGGAGTGAATCAATCCGTAGCCCTGTCATTTCACGTTACCGACTGCTGTCAGTTGGTATGTGAACAGAGTTTGGAACCAGGTAGCGAGAAGACAGCCAATGCTACTTGATAAGTGCAAGGAAGTTTTGTTTGTCACTCTACGTTGAACCAAATACTTACCAACAGCACTCAGCAGTCTCAGGGATTTAGGCTGATTGACTCTGGATTTTTCCATGAACATGTGATAGCAGGTACCATATCGTTCCATAAGAGGGAATAAACCCTTTCCGGTACCCCTCCCATGCCTTGAAGGAATAATACATATTATGCTTCCTAGGCCAATTTTTGGATGATTTGGAGTTTATTTAGTTGGTGGCACAGTCATGTCAATCAAAGTGCTTTGAGAAAGTTAGTTATTGGTGATTTTAACCAAAACCATAAAATGACGTGTGCGTGGGCCATGATAGTGCGCCAATACAAACGCTATTTTTTATTTATTTATTGTGCTACCAACTCAATGTATGAATTCCTAATCATCCAAAAATTGGCCTAGCAAGCATATACTCCGGATTATTGCTTTACGAACTACTTCTGCTGTGCATATCACTTTAAACAGCCATATGAAATGTTGAAAAAATTTAAACCCTGTGGGAACAGCTATGACACAAATAATCTATCTTTCCTGAAACGATCCATAACAATTGCTGTTATGTCAGCTGAACTGGTTGTCGACATGTGAGTGATGACAGGTTAGTAACATGTCACACTATAAGCAGTGTGGTGTTATGTAATAAATATTAATAGATAATGTTAATATGACACTGACAGATCACATCTGTCATGATATAACTCTGCCAGGATAGGGTATCTGCCACACTGATCACATTGTTATAACCTATCACTCATGATACAGGCCCTCAGTTAAGTGTTACTATCATTTCAGGGTCTATGGGCGTTACCTGACAAGGCTGTACAAAGGGCAGCAAAGGCATTCAGTTTGAGTCTGTTCATCATGTTGCAGCAGTGGAACATCTCTATGGACATAAGGGCTCCACCCAGGAACAGCAGCGAGATGTACAGACACTCTGCCACAATGCAAAGCCACAGCACTCCTGCAGACAAGGAGAAAAAGATTGAAAGGGACACACACAAAAAGATAGAAAGATAAAGACAAAGAAAGACAAATCAACTGGAAGGCTTTTGTAATCCCTTGTGTTTGAGGAAAGTAATCCCCTTCTTCTCCTGGGGATGGGGAGTGATCAATTCCAGAGTCCCCAATAGGATAAAAGTAGGAGTATAGCAAGCTTCTCAGTGTGTATCACGGAAGCACCTGCTCTCTCTCTTATTCAGTGTGTGTGTGTGTGTGTGTGTGTGTGTGTGTGTGTGTGCATGTGCGTGTGCAGCTCTCTGTGTGTGCACGTAAGAGTTTTTGCATGGTGGATGAGGCCAAAAGCCTGCATCCATCCCATGATTTGCTGAAAAATACATCAGAGTTGATGAGATTATGATGAGTGATGGGATTATTATCCTTATCAATGATATGGGAGTATGATGTGATTATGGGAGTGCATTGAATTTAGTAAAGACAGGATCCCAGTGGGGCATATAGTGTACATTTCAGAGGAACTGCAAGGGGAGGAACACAAAAGTCAAAGATGGAGGTTGCTTAAGAAAATTTGTGATATTTAAGATATTGGGAGACTGGCAGGATATTGGCTCATTTTTTATGAATATACACTTAAATACTTTTCTCAGGGTGTTGTAAACAAAACATACACATGCAGTAGGCTGTATGAACCTAAGCTGGTGTGTAACCTGTTCAAATGAATGCATGAGACCTATGCCTATCATTAGGGTGAATTAATGTCAATTCACTCACCTCGCTCTTGCTCAGGTGCAATTTCTGAAAAGTCTCGGCAAGTGAAACCTGTAAAGAAAGTGCAAATTATTACACATAAAGGTTGTACGCTTACTTTACATCACAGACATTTGGGGCAGTGTTGGCCAACTGGTTCAGGGAACAGACTTGTGACTGAAAGGTGAGCAAAGCACCTGAACTGCTCCTCGGGCCTGTGCTCTCTCTCTCTCTCTCTCTCTGTGTCTGTCTGTTTGTGTGTGTGTGTGTATATGTGTGTAATCACTAACCACAAATGGCTGAAATGCAGAGAAAGAAACTTCATCATGGATTAATGATGTGAGACCCTGACTTTCACGTTGTGGAACAGATTAAGAAACAGTCCACAGGAGAACTTTATCATGGAAGTATTTCTTGTGGCCTGTCATTGTTATAAACATAGACCGACATGCTTGTCTTTTAGATGACTTGTCACTCAAACACCTCAAATCTCTTATCTCTATATCAACGTCTATATCAACATCTACAGAAGGCAATGGTGCTTCTGAGGTACCACATTGTAATCCCATAATGATACTATGATACTGTCCTGTCACTAAATACCAACTGTCATTGCTCTGAAACAGTTTTTTTCCAGGTGTCAGACAGTCTTTTGACGTATCATACACAACCTGAGCATTATGGTGATATATTTTGTACTTGCCCTCTTCCTGATAAACATTTTATATTTTAAAACATGTAATCGCATATGCCAGGTTTATCTCCCAATCTTATCACTCTTATCAATCTTGTCAGAAACAAACTAACAATATATGTGTCAACATGACATTTCCCAAGCTATTTGTCAAATCATGTTTGAAAACCCTTATTGCTGACTTACAATTATAAACTTGTTATATTATAGTACCTGCTACTATAGTCTGAAATTCAGCTATAGGCTATCATTACCTTCTCATAATTATTGATGAAATTGTAAGTGAATGCAAAAACAGCCTATGTCCTGCTATTATTATGACAATCATTATTACCCTTAGAAGCATGACATTTGAGTTATCTTTTGTGTTGACTTAAAACAGATAATATTCAGTTAGACAAATTTGTGTTAGGGTTATACAGAAATTGTGAACAAGTTTGATTATATCAGCATGTTTCTCTTTAACAAATGCAATATTTCAATATCTGAGTAACAAAAATGAAAAACTAGGTGTAAACCAAGGAGCAGCTTCCTTAGTGATCTGAGTCACTGACCCTTCACTTTACAAAACTTTTTTGCTCCGTTCAGTCTAGTTGCTATGTCTTAATGCTGTTGCTAGCCACTGAGTCACCTTACCGACCATGTTGGCGGCCTGCTCACAGGAGAACCAGATGCCTGTGTGGAATTTCCTCATGAGGAACTTCTCCTCACCCGTCTCGTAGATGTACTGCACCTGTCGACTGTCGTTGAGGTTGGAGCTGTTGAAACGGATACAGTAGGACTGCTTGACCGTTGTGGTGGGCCCATCGCAGAAGGGCTTCACCACTTTGCGTGTGCCCTCGCACCAATAGCTGGTGGTGACCGCCGACACAGCGAGCGCGAATGCCACAAAGTTCAGCGTAAGTGCCAGACAGGCTCGTCGGCCACGCTCCAGCCCCATGGCGGCAAAGCCCTGGGCGGCATGAGTTGCCGGCAGGAGAGGAGAGGGGTGAAGATGTTGTGTATGTGTGTGTGTGTGTGGGGGGGGGGGGGGGCGGTGTAAAAGTCACTAATCCCTGTCAGTCCTCTTCATTTTTCCTCCTCAGACATTTGTGTCTTCGGGTCAGCCGCTGTCCTCTCTGCCCTCAGGGAATCAGAAGTCACGCTGGCAACAGTGGCGGTGGCAGTGGCGGCATGCCATTCCGACACGGTCCTAACGGACTAACGGATGCTGGTCTCTTTGCCATTCGTCTGTGCGACTCTGGTCCTTTCCTGCTGCCTGAGCTCTTTTATGCTCTTGCTCATGTCAAACGCTCAGTCCCCTGCGCATCCTCAATCAGCTGGTCAGCCTTATCTCTCACCCACGCCACCCCACCGCTCCACCCACCCCAGCTCCCTTCCACGCCAGCCCGACCCCCCCTACTTAAATCTGTGACCATCATTCATAATACTGGAGGAGACTGATATGTAAGACCTCTGTTTCATTGTTCTAACTAAACCCATAGCTTATTTCTTTGAGCATAGTAATAAAAAAGATTATCGATCAGATTAATCTTCAATCTGGTACAGAGCTCTTGCCAGGAAGAGGGTAAAATTATTATTTATTTGTTTGCTCTAGTTGTCGTTACTACTGTCATGTGTATGCCTCTTATGTGATGACAATGTAGTTTCAAACAAGTTCATAATTGTTGAAAGACTATATATATATATATACACACACATATATGCATGTATGTATATGTATATGTATGTGTGTGTGTGTTGGGGTGGGGGGGTGCAGGTTGAACTAACCCTCCAAAAGTGTGTGCATGTCAACCAAATCCAGTCTGATTGGATGGCTTGGTGCTGATTGACTTACGTGGGATATTCTTTGAAAATGTAGACTAAATGCCCCTGAGACTATGGCTAAGAGATGACAGCTGTCATGAAAAAAACAGATCCTGCCTGTTTCTCAAATGGATTTAGTATTTTACATAATTACAAAAATCACCGCCCACCACCAAGTCAAACCATATTACTCTTAAGGGACAAAATGTAGTGTAGTAATGTGCGGACAGAGGGGAGAGATGGTATTAAATATCCAATTATGGTTGGTGTTTTTCCACTCATGAAAGTTTCTTTACAGTGACAACATTTAATACACTTTCACACAGTCTATCTATACAGTCTTAGCGTTAAAGGGGAAGTTCAGTGATTTTCACACCTCTATTGCTCAAGCTCACTGCGACTTGTCAGTATCAAAGAGGTGAGAAATTTTGGTCCAACCTATATCCTCTCCCTGTAAGGAGAGTTAGCAAAATCAGCTAAGCTACGGGGGCATAATTTGAACTGTTTTTGATCTTAACATGCTCATAATGTCACCCCAAAAGCTACGCAACATTACCTGGCATTTTACAACACAGGACTGTAGCATGTATGACTCCAAATATAAAAGTAGTTAAAACAGTGTGCTCCTTCAAGCAGCCACATACCGCTTTGTTTACCTGGGTGCTTTGTACATCTATATTATCCTCTGCTCTCATCAATGACTGCACAGTAACTTTCATGATAGCCATGACTGAGTATAGGATTCAGTAGTCTTCACTGACCATTTGGCTTCACTGACCGGGCCTACCTCACTGAATCTTCTCCTAAAGTTCTTATAAAGGCTCTGTTCAGTACAAAGCAATCACTGGAAATAGTGTGAGACATAAAGATGGTATCTAACTATCAGTTAGCCAATGTAATGCACACATTTGACCTCAACGATCCATGTCTATACAGTGCAATAAACACATTCATTAAGGGTTAATAATGTATTCACAATGTCTTGTAATAATTGACATGTTTATATACCCATTCATAAACATTTATGACTCCCTCATTATAAGACCTTATATTCTGGTGTATTACAATGCATTTTAAATCTTCCTCTTCTTTAAATCTAAGTGCAGTCATAGAACTTTTTATGAATAATTACATAGACTTATGTCAACGTCTAAAAAGCTTTATGAATACCATTACCCCTCAAGAATGTGTTTGATGCTGTAGTTAATAGTTTATACAGCTTTACGTATACAGCATACAGACTCTCATCAGTGGGGGTTTTGCCTGTTTTATCTGCCGTAGCAGTTTGCAACATGTCCGCCCATCACATTCTTCTGCCCACAGCTAATCCTGCTCATCATGCAAGACTTCTGGAAACATGGGCCTTGATGTGATATTTCGCTTGAGTAAATAAATAAATAACAGGTGGCTTGTGTCACTACAGGACTTTCGGAGGCTCTGACATATAGATTGCGTGTCATCACCGCTTGTAAAAAGTGACTTTCTGAAAGCGACATGCATTCCCATGAAGTGGCAGTCTGTCTGGGGCCCTTGGCATGAAGCTTAGATATTAGTGATAGGCTACATGGAGCGTCTCCATGTAATCTCCCACTAAGGTACAGCTGTATGGGATTGTTGTGTGCCAGTACATCTGGATTACAGTGGCCAGGTGCTCGATCAGATCTGAGATTTATTGGGTGTTTGTTTAGTGAAATGTTCTGGAGTTCTGGAGTTTTTCCAGCATTTGACAGAAAACAAGGCTGAAACAAGGACGTGTTTATATAAAGGTTACCTGCTAAAGCCCGCTTCACTGGGACTCGTAGTGACTCTTTGATTTGTTTAAGCTCTCACATAATACAGATAAGGGATTTTCTATCATGTATATGGTCTTGTAACCTCAAATTAAAAATGGTCATGGGTTTGATGAAACACTGCAGATGAATATAATAATATGACCTGTTTTGACCTTCAATATGATGCACAAATAACTCTACAATGACTACGCTGACTGAAAACTTACTTGCTAATATTATTTAAATTGGTTAAAGGTACCCTGCTATACATCTATGGTATTTCATATTGTTCTCTGAGGTCTCCAAAGATGGTATGTAACTTTAGTTGAGCAGAAAACTGTCCAAGGAGACCTTAAACAATGCTATGCAACCTATTCAAAAAGCCCCAGAGTAAAGCGACTCATTTTTCCACCTATGATAATGAGCTGTGCTCTGCTCATGCCTCTGCTCTGCTGTCATGTCAGTGTAGCCAGGCATGTCGAGTGAATAGGCTATTTACAATAGTTTGCTAATGTCAGAATTGCAAGGGATTAAGAACTAAAAATATTGGAATATTACAGTTCAGAGGAAATGAAGGAAGACATCATAAGCACATCCACCAATTGCTTGGGGACTGTAAACAGACACTTTGCAACGTAAACTTGTAATGCGCTGGACACAGAAATAACAAGGGACTTCTCCAAAAATTCACTGCAGCCGTTTGTCCCTAACGTATGTATTTCATGGATATCAACTTTTTGGATCGGCCTGATTTGTCAGCTTATTTCTTTCCATCGGCTATTGCAGACAGCAAAGATTTTATTACATTTTCACATGCACCATGTAACTCAAACTCATCATATTTCAAAACCAACAGGTAAAAATGTTTTTGCATGGCAGGGTACCTTTAACCTAAACACCTCTTTTATCCCAGCATACCTAAATAAGTAGAAGGTGCTCATGTTAATGAGCCTCGTAAGTATCAGTTTATAGCTACTGGCACACCAAAACAACCTGACTGCTGAGTCCACCCAAATCGAGGAGGTAAATTTCTCATATGGAACTAGTGCAATGGCAGTGTGTGTGTGTGTGTGTGTGTGTTTATGGTGAGAGTAGGTTTGGCCTGTGTGTGTGTGTGTTTTTATGGTGAGAGTAGGTATGGCCTGTGTGTGTGTGTGTTTTTATGGTGAGAGTAGGTATGGCCTGTGTGTGTGTGTGTTTTTATGGTGAGAGTAGGTATGGCCTGTGTGTGTGTGTGTTTGTTTCCCTGAGGGATTTATGCAGATGTGCCATCAGCCGTAAATCGCCTTGTTGCTCCACTGCCCTGTGACGCTGAGAGGGATCCAAACATAGATAATGTCTTCTAAGAGGTACGTATAAGATCCTGCCTAAGCTGATATGCTAAACACACGCTGTGTGAGGATGAGTCGTACTATGGAGTAGCCGAGTGTGGCATTTGATGAGAATGCCAGTGTGGTGCCACTTTGATACGAGGGACATCGGGACACGAGTATGGGGACAGGCACCCCTGTGACCCCTTCTGTCAGTTACAAAAACATCATGCTCATTGTCAATGTGATTCACAGACAGTGACGTAACTGCCAAAGAACTGGCATTGTGGCATCACAGAACAGACGGCTTCGCAGTGATTCTCAGCCACAAAACAGATTGGGTATGTTATCAAATGAGGAGTTTAATTATTATATTAACAAGACTGGTTACATAATGTCAAATAGTTTGTGTGTGCACAAGGCATTTACATAATCCTTTTGAACAGTTGAATTATTACAGGGATTAGTCTGACTTAGTCTCTATCTGTCCATATATCCATATGTAGATATATCTTATTCATGTGTCTATTATTACCTAAATGTTTATTTTACATTGTGAATGCATCAAACTAAAAGTTGCCCATTCAAGGAATCGCAGGTGCTTTAGTCCTCATGTTTTCTCTAACTGCTGATTTGTCATCAGCAGTAAACACCTTATGGTGTTGTCGCTGCCACTGACGTGGAAATGACAGCAGCAGCAGGTTAGGTGAGGTAAGGCATGGGCTCTGAGCCGTCTCAGGCAGGAGCATGCAGTCCTAGTGCATTGGTTCTCAAACTGGGGTTCGCAGCATATTGGCAATAAAAAAATAACAGAGATGAGGATAGAGCCCAGTCACATTGTGCTCATTACTCCCAACCAGCATAACATTAGTGACAAATTAGACTACATGATGCATTACATCAATCTGTTAAAACACTTTCCTTAGGCATTAACTTTAACTGCAAACAACATTAATATTAGTTATTATTACTTGTGTGACACAAACAATATTTAATAACACAGTAGGCCTGGGTCTGACAAAACAAAATCAATCCTTTTAAAACTGCACCTGCACTGTCAGGTTTTGCCAGATACAGTAGCATGCCTATTTAAAACTGTTGTGGTATTAGCAAAATATGTTTTTAGAATAAGAGTTCAAAATCATCTGAATGAACAAATGGATATAATCTTATATGGCTACAATTTTGCTTCGATGAGGGGTCCTTGAAAAATATTCTGCTCCATAAGGGGTCCCTGTCCCAATAATGTTTGAGAACCTGTACTCACTAGAGGTGCCTCATCAGCGTTAAGCTCTATGGACTCTGCGAACACACCACTAGTTTCAGTCTGTCTAAGGGGAATTTATGCATAAATAATCTTTAAAGGGGGCATAGAATGGATGAAAGGAGTATTATACCTTGTTCTCTGATGTTAAAATAGGATGTATTCAATGTTCATTTTTCAAAATTATTTAATTAATTAATTTCACAAGCCTAATTAAAGCCTTATATTCAGGCTGGGTATTGAAATTTTCCTTTTGGCTAAATGCCACCCTCTTAGGCAACCACAACTGAACTTCAGTTTCTTTGTGTTATTTGACATCACAGTACGGTTTCTTTTGATTTGCCCATCTTTTAGTCGCTATTTCTAAGTTAAAGGTTTTCATATTAAGGAGGGCACAACCATGTCTCATGTTCAAGGTAGCTCTTTGGTCATGCACAACCTCTCCTGATTCATCAAAGCCAAAGCAAAAATGGTTTTCCATTCTATGTCTCCTTTAATAATAAATATGAATATTGGGTGAGTATGCATTTTGTCAAACCACTTTGTTGATATTGATTCCTCTTTCCTCTTTGTCTCATTGCTGGTTGGTTAATATTTATTCATATATGTAGTTAACACATGTAAATGTTGAATTTAACTGTTGAATTTCAGTTGAATCCTTCAAATGTTGTGAAGGAAATTATAAATAATAAGTTGAAGTATTACAGTTCCTTCAACTTAATTTGTCGTCTCTAATTATGTCAATGGGTTCTTAAAGTAAAGTAGTAGGGCCTCCAAAGAACTGCACTTTCTTGTGCTGATCCATTCAATTGGACTTACGCTAGTGGGATGCTGAATTGAATTGTGTCTCAAAAAACTAGGACACAGACCACCGAGTGGAAAAGCTCTTTTATGGGAAAGGGGAACTAAAGGTTGAGTTATCTAGACCTGTTACTTCACTAAGCCTTCTCCAGGTTTCCATTGGACTCCGTGAGATATGTAGCATAGTATATTAGTTAATATCTGGTTGGGAGCCTAACTTGCTCTTTAAGTTATTTTATATGACCTGTACACAATGTATACTTAAAGCTGATGGAGCTAAAAAGCAAAAAATCTGATCAGTTATTTCATCCATGGGCACAAAATTGACCTGGCGAGAACAACACATCAGTCCCTCACAAAATAACAAAGAAAGTTGGAACGCTACCTTCAAAAATGTAACCTGGCAGAATTTGCACATTGTATCTCTGAAAAGTTAAAGTTTAATTTAGTTTTCTTTTTTTTATTCAGTGGGCTGCCAGCATTTTGCCTTGGTGCAGACCTCCGGGTCTGACCCAATACAAATTTCAGACGGTCACCACCAAAATGTAATCATCTGTTCCTTATTCCAATAACCACACTGTCTGAAAATCTCATCCATATCTGTTCAGTACTTTTCAAGTTATTTTGTACACAGACAGACAAACAATCAAACGCTGGAGAAAAAATAACCTCCTTGGTGAGGGTAATTATTATTTACTTGACTTATCAACTGACTTCTCATACTTCTTAAAAACATGGGCATCCCAGACAGCACTTTCGTGGGTTAAAGTTTACAGTTTACCTCACCACAAGGGGACCCCAAGGCTTGAAGCTGGGGCACATTAACATTGCCATTAACAGAACTGCCTTGAGTTTCTGATTCTCTGCTGGCACGGCCTCTCATATCACTGAAAGGCACACATGTCTATCTCTCATGTCCCACCAGACACCTTAATTTCAGCTCACATCTCAGTGTTTTCTCATGGAGGAAAAAACATCAGCTGAACCTCTCAAAGACTGAATTTATGGTCACTCCAACCAAACTAATTATACATCACAACCTCAAAACTGATTCTCCATCTCTTGCTGCTACCAAAGTTGTAAGAAACTTTTCATGATTCAAAAGTTTTCATGATGGATGGCAACAGACCCTATCTGACCATGTTGCCTCAGTTGCCTGATCATGACTACTCAATAGACCTATAAGAAAAATCAGGTGATTTCTACCTCATGGGTTGACTACTAAGACCCTTCTTATAGACCTCCCAGGCCTATAGAATGAAACTCTTGCAGATGATCAGGCCTTCAACCATCCCAAACGGGTCCATTACCCCACTGCTCATTGAGCGCCAGTGGCTTATTGTAACTGCACATATGCAATTCGAACCACCAATGCTCACATATGCAAATTTTTGGTTCCACACTTCAGTGTCTCCATAAAAGCATATGCTACCACCTGACTGATTCCATCCTCCAAAGAATACAGCTTGGTCCTATCATCTCCTGAGTACCTCTTGAAGACTCAGTTCTTCTAAGAGTACCATCTCGCTATGCTAACAACCCAGCATCCAGCACAGATGACCTTATTCTCTATTCTGTCTGTCTTACTCATTGACTTTCCTACATTCTTTGACTTAACTTGAATAAAATTTTATGAAGGGTGGTGCATACTATTGGACTATTGTCTGCTGTTCACACTGTACCTTAATCACTCGCTATTTTTTGTAAGTTGCTTTGGATGGGGAGGGGGGCTTGGGCTAAATTAATAAAAATTAACATAAATGTAAATTTATTACAAAAATATTGCATTAAATATATTTGTTAATGGAAATAGATTTATGGATGTGAAATACCTGATAACACTTCAGGTGAATTTAATATTTAATTTCTGATAACTTTGACTGAAATATCTTGAATGTAAGTGTGCATTTATGGGCAGTGAAAGTGATACACCATTTATGTCAATCATGACATAATCCAGCAAGGCCAATACTGAGCCTTGTCAGGCAACCAAACAGCAAGCTGCCAACCAAGTGTGTTCCTGTTGCATAAGCTCAGAAGTGGACTCAACTGTCGGCTCAGTCCACAGGCGACCAAATTAATTTCTGTAAACGAGTAGAAGCGGTTGTGTGTGGGATTAGAGCGGCCTTGTCGACAACATGCGCCTCTTCCCAGTCATGTCTTAATTACCTGCTCTCACAGTCGTCCAATTACCCCAACAGCAGATGGCCCAGTGATCTGCCTGGGACTAAACACGCACGGCCCACTGGCATTGACAGCCACTGCAGTTTTCTCCACTGTGTACAATAATGTGTGAGTGTGTGTTAGTGTCTGCGTATGTGTGTGAAATCATATTTACATCTATCATGTGTATGTGAGAGAGAGACAAAGTATAAATGATCTCCATCCTGGGTGATGTTCCACCATTTACTTATCAAACCATCTGTTCCAAAAAATCTATTGCAAATCCAACATTTTAATTTGTTTTTTGGCCCCAAACAGATTTTTGACATCACATTGTGTGTGGCACGATTATCATGTGCATCACTAAATGCTGTAACCCCACAGTCCCTTGGCCTTGGTAGCCTGTGGCACAGCACAAACTATGATCTCTGACTAGATTAGTGGGTATCTGGTTTGTTTACATGTGGGAATATGGGTTGTACCGACCGTGTGGATTGTTATTAAACCTCCATCATAAACAATTTAACATTCTGTCCTGTGTAATAACGCAACAGTAGTTATATAACTGTCATATTAATTGTGCCAAAGAAATAGTGATTAGCTCCCAGTTCTCCCATTCAGTTAGCCACAATAAGAGCATGCCCTCCAAAAGGTGTGACATAGTTAATTAATCCTCCAGAAAGCCTGTCTGGATTTAAAATGAGATCTTTAATCCTATTCAGCACTAAGATGTGCAGGCACTGGTAGAGAAAAGAGTGGGATGGGCCTTCACCCATACTAAAGACAAGAGAAAGAGGGAGCACAAGCACGCACGTGGAAGAACTGAGGGAAGGAAAGAGCAAGAGAGTCAGAGAAGGGAGTGAAGGAGAGAGAGGGGGAGAGAAAGAGAAAGAGAGAGAGGGAAGAGGGAAAAGGAAGAGGACCGCAGAAAAAAGTTACTCTCCTCTGACACACACAGAGAAAAAAGACAGCTGCAGACAGAAGATGGGAAATAGCAAAAGCAGTGCTCTGTCCAAGGAGATCCTGGAGGAGCTGAAGTTGAACACAAAGTACACTGAGGAGGAGCTCGGCACCTGGTACCAGAGCTTCCTCAAGGAGTGCCCCAGCGGACGCATCTCCAAAGAACAGTTTGAAAACATCTACGCAAGCTTCTTTCCAGATGCAGACTCCACTGACTACGCACGCCATGTCTTCCGCAGCTTTGACACCAATGCAGATGGCACGCTGGACTTTAAGGAATACATTGTAGCACTGCACCTCACCTCGTCTGGGAAGACCACGCGGAAGCTCGAGTGGGCCTTCTCGCTTTATGACGTGGATGGCAATGGCATCATAAGTAAAAATGAGGTCCAGGAAATTGTCAAGGTAAGAGAGATGGTGCAGAAAATAAGTCAGTCTAAACTGTTGGTAATAAATAACTCAACTAGCATTGGTGAGCAATTATGTTTTCAAGCAGTTCTGTCTATATGTTAGTAATCTGCACTACAAAAGACATCATTGTCTGGACAAAATCTATAGTCTTACTAAACCTTGATAAAAAATCTATTTAAGAGTATGTTCAAGATCCTAACCACAAATGACTAACATCTCACATGCCACATACTGGCAATGTTCATGCACACAAACACTTTGCTCATGGACTGGGTTTGCACTTAACCAGGGATTCAAAATAGGGTCTTAGGGTGTTTTCACAATCAATAGCCTCATTTCTTGTAGTTTTCACTGACTGCAATGTCATACAAGATGTTTGTTACGGAAATGAATTCTGGTTAATGAGTAGAAAAAACTACAGCATAGCTGTACAAATGGAGGACGGTTGCAGTTGGGCACTTCTTGTCAGAGGCACTGCAATAGGATCTGCTTGATCCCACCGGGGCTGAATTAGGTCACCCACAGAAAAGGTGCTCAAGAGAAGAACTGCTTAACTAGCTAATTAACTCAATCTCTTTGCGAGGAGCCGACTATGCTCCTGTTGGATTATTATATTGCTGCGTTCTTCATATGAGATGGCTGAATCAGCTGATATTTGACCCATGTGACAGCGAGTGTGTGTCACGTTGTGTTTTGATGCAGGCGATATTCAACATGATTCCAGCTGAGGACCAAAAACATCTCCCAGACGATGAGAATACACCTGAGAAGCGAGCAAATAAAATCTGGAACTATTTTGGAAAGGAAGATAACGGTAATTTAAGATATTTGTTTTACAGCCTCATAAAAGTAATGCTATCAATTCACACAGTAATAATCACCATAGTAATTAATATGGTTATGTGGTCCTTCTGTGGTCTATGCTTTGGTTTTGGTTATATATTTGTCCTCAGTTCAACATTATGTATAAAACTCTGACATAAAACAACAATTTTCCCAACTCAAATTAGTACACCTAATAGAATTGATTATTGATTAGAGTTATTATTAGTCCTAATAATGTACTTTTTAATTACAGATAAAATTAAAGAGGGGGAGTTTATACAGGGTGTGCTGGACAACAAAGACATCCTCCGGTTGATGCAATATGACGAGCCTCAGAGGATCAAAGACAAACTGAAGGAGAAGAAACAGTAAAAGCCACGAAGCGTGACTCTGATCACTTATCCATCTTCACAGTAAAGACTGTTCAAAGCCTCATTGTTTACACACAGGGAAAACACCTACATACATGCATGTATATATATATATATATATATGTATATATATATATATATATATATATATATATATACATATGCACACACACCCTGATGTTCTCCATAGATCAGGGACCTGGATGTGTGCAAGTCTGAACACCAGCACAATCATGTATGTGTTCATTTCATTTTTCCACGTAGCACAAGGTTCCAGTCTCTCAAGACCTGGTTTGACCACAGCACACTCTGTACCTATGGGGTTTTTAAAAGGAGAGGTCAGGGGGCAACCCTAGGGCAGAGGGCCTAATCAAGCTAAAGATTTCTGTTCATGCTAGTTCCCAATTCATGGATTCATAAGACCTCAGACCACTACTCTGATCACAATCTTTAACAACAGTACCCTTAACTGAACGAGTGATAAGCTCAGGTACGTAAATGTATTCTTTTAGAATCTGTAATTTTAGGTTGCTGTGAGCAATGGTTTTGTACAATTGTCCTGAATTGATAGCTGTTCATGCTGTTGTTTTGAACTCTGTATATTGAACAAAAGAGATCTGCTCCTGTAACTGATTGATACAGTGCGCTTTGTAGGACTGTTTTGATAGATATTTGTTGTCAGCGGTAGGCTAACATACAACCTTCCTTCACCCACCCAAGATCCACCTGGATTCCTAGGTGCTGGTATTGACTGGTCATGTACATTCAAATCTCTGCCTCCCAGTCCTGACACCTTACTTGCCTTGTTAGATTGACACAAACCACTGACATTTCAGCAACAACGCATCTTGCTCAGGTAAGATGCAACATGTCAAGTTGCGTTTTGCATACTTTTACCAAATTCACGATGTAGGTTTGGTGTCCAAATTACTGCTTGTCAAAAGTTCAGTGAGGATGTGTTATTTTTTTCCAGTTTTTTGGATATACATGTTGCTTTTAATAAACAATTAATTCTGTCAATTGTGTAATTGTGTTTGTTTGAAAAGAAAAACTACTGTAAACATAAGATTGAGCTATTTCTAAATGCATACCTTACATGTTGGTCATCGAAGAGGCTAAATTAATTACTTTTAATTTAATTAGCTCAGATTGGCAGATGTCCACAGGTGAGATGTTTGTTGTGTGTGCAGTTAATACATGCAATTTCTCTTTGACAAAGACTCTAAGCTTTAGTGAAGCTTTCTTTTAGGCCAAAAATACCAGGCTTAATCATATTCCTCTGAAGGGTAACTGGCATGTAATAATGCTTGTCCTGGTTCAGTGACTTTCACTAGCTAATGGCAGCCAGCCAAAGGAGCCAGGTCAAAAGGTGGACTTTCATCTCCTTAAGGGAGCAAATCCTATTTACTGAACTTCCAAGTAACCACAGGGGTTATCCATTTGTTAGGATGGCCAACAAAATGCAGGGATTTGAAAACAAGGTACAAGGTACTGCATCAAGGTACAAGGTACAGGAATCAGACTACTTACAATAGATGAGACCTGCAGTTCAACCTGGAACATTGCAGGTAAACAGGCACAAAAATGAACAAAGATTTATTACTTTTGTATTCTTTTTATTGTGGACAAATTCAAAACAAACTTGACAACTTGTTGTAAACAGCTGAGTTAATGAACACTGTGTAATGAGTGGAGACTGTTCACCAATTTAAAATCAACATTTTTCAGAGAATTGTAAAAATGCATTTACAAACACATACATTTAATTGAACGACTGAGGCAAAAACACACACAGACCACAGTTCATTGACCACACTTACCAAACACAACAATGCAACATGGAGGATATACTCAGAGAAACATCTCTTTCTGAGAGATTTGGACTGTAGTTAACAACAAGTCAACTCAAACATGCCCCAAGTACACAAAACTCAAACCAGTTAAGGAGTTTGTGCTGCCAACCTCTGTGTAGAACAAACATACTGTAAAAAAAAATCCCAAAAGTAGAGGTCATGTTAATCAACCCATAACAGCACAATTGATGATGGGACACTTTTTGAGGTATCAATTCAGCATGGTGTCAGAGGTGATGTCAACAGTGACATGCTGTTGAAGTAGGTAGAGTGTAACACTGACGTTCACTTACACAGTCATCCCCACATGCACCCCTTTAACTCTGCTATCTTCAGCTCTGTGTCATTATCAGGTCTTAAATTGGTCAAGTTAGAGTGTTGTAAGCTGTTGCCAACACTGCATGCTGTCCCATTTATTTATTTAGCTGAGGCTACACTGTGATGGATCCAAGGCACAGCATACATTGTAAGCATCTCCAACCAACAGGGCATGGCTGCTGCTGAATCCTGCATCACACACTGTTTTGGGTTAGTAAGGTGTGGTTCTCAGTCAGCAGCAGTGGGAAGAGCTCTACCAGCATCTTTTCCGCTCTATATCCAAAACTAACATGCTGTGGCAGGTGACATAATTTCAGATGACATAACAGATAAGCCAAGTGCTATCTATGTTTATGGTGATATGACACTGTTACGTTTGCCAAGTGCCATCACTCCATGACATGGTTATGCTGGTGTTGTGACACAGGATTCAGATAACATGTTATTGTGTTTTTTGAATGCACTGCATGGGCATAGGCATCTGATCAGTGGGTGACAGAAAAATGTTGTTGCCATTGTCTCTTACTTTTGTCATTCCATGTTAAAACAAAAACAAACAAACAAAACACTATGTTTCAGTGCTGTTTGCCAGTTTAATTAATCATTAGCATAGCAACCTAAGCTCACACATTCATTTGGGATTCCCTTATGCTTTCACAAGATAATATCTTTATGAGCTGAATGAAGAATACACACCTAGGTGAAAGGCAGCCTGTAACCCATGACATGCCTACGTCAAATCAAATTCTCCAATTGAAATTATGCTTTTTTGTCAAAGAGCAGCCTCAGGAACAAACCAAAACAGACTTATTGTAAACAGATGTTTTAGGGCCTTTGGATTTGCATGAGAAATCTGGGGTGTCACAAATTTGTGCCAATATAACTATTTTGTTATTTTTTTGGAAATAGCAGTAATATCAGTTACGTAAACATGGATACCTAATTTATAGAATTTGTACAATAGTATTTATAGAACAGGTGCGCTAAAAGCACACCCCTCTGAGAAGAATAAACAAAACAAAAAAAATGATTTTGATTAAAAATAAAACACAAACTGTATTTACAGATACATATGAACATCAATTCTATAGCTGTAACATAGAATATATCATGAACATTCCAAGGCGTTTGACCTTTAGGCACTAAAAGGTGTACATTGTAACAAAAGCCGCCATTTGTAAGTCACATCTGCTCCACCTTTAACCTTTGAACTATCACCTGGGATCAGGTAACTCACACATGTGATTAACATGGATAACATCACACTGCTTCCTGCGATGTGGCCTTGTGCTAGAGTAGCATCTTCCCAAACGGTAAAAAATTTGCCCTCAGTGAGTTACATTCTGATCTAACAAACAAACCGTCAACTGAAGGGCCACATCGTTAATCTAGGGTGTCTGACGAAGTTTGATACTATGTTTAGGATTAATGTGGTTAGCTTGGGCCACAGTCCCGTGTCAATATCTCAAAGGTTTGTTTTTGTTCACAATTAATCGGGTTAAGTAGGGACAGTCAGCCAAATTATTACATACAGGCCAAACACAAACCCCTGTGCTTGATTTTGATTGGAGATTCATGGCTTGCCATGGCTTATAAGGGAATCATTAAGTGATATAATGAACAGGAATCTGTGTAGTCCCAACTTATCAGTTATCACACTTAAACTACATGACTGCATAAACTGTTCACAAATGTCAAAATAATGTTCTAGTCATGTCCTCACAAGGGTTCACGTACTGTACATTCCTTTACGAAAAATTCTTATACATCTCTCAGTAAATGAAATCTATATAAATATATAATATTCATGCATAATGTTCTTTTCATATTTGTGTTTAACATTTATCAAACAGCGAGTCTGCACTTAGTTTGATATTTGATTTCAAGACAAATAGTTCTCCAAATAGTTCTCTGTATGCATGAGGCAGGCTGTCGTCCAAATCATACAATTTGACTTTCTATGTCTGATATCTGCTGGTGGTCCATTTTGCTGTGTGATGGGAACAGGAAACCTCAGAAAGGTGGACAAAATTAGTCAAATGGGAAATATTAACACCCCACCCCAAAAGTATGCCCAGCATCTGGAAATTCTGTTCATTTCACTACGGACAGGCTTATTAAGCATTTTTATTCCCAAGCTTATCTCTGGACAGAAATATGTAGTTTCGTGTTTGATAAATATTGGAAGAAAGAAATTAAGAAAGACAGAAAACTTAGAAAGAAGCTAAAAAGACTGAAAGAAAGACAGAAAGAAAGGGGAGAATGAGAGACAGAAAAGGAGAGAAATTATATTAAAGCAAAATTTTATTAAAGCAGAGGCCCTTAAGTAAAAGTAGGGTGTTAGAAAAACATGATGTGAATACCAGTTAAATCAGCTGAACGGACAGTCCAGTAGAGGGCACCTTTTGCTCTGCATCAAAATGCTGCTGCAGTCCCACACAGCCACCAAATGTATTATGGGAAATGAAGTCCATGCTTACGCTGGTGGATGCCATGTATGATTAGAGTA
Organism: Tenualosa ilisha; assembly: GCA_015244755.2. Lineage (NCBI taxonomy): Eukaryota > Metazoa > Chordata > Actinopteri > Clupeiformes > Clupeidae > Tenualosa > Tenualosa ilisha. Next base: position 8,914,315 of record PYXC01000584.1, read on the forward strand.
GAGAGAGTAGAGCCTACAGAGAGGCACCAGGGGAGGCATGGGGGGGATCAAGAGGGAGCGGGGTGGGGGTGGGGGTCGGTGGGGGGGGATTGTACCTGCATGGGTCACAGGCACTCATGCACACCAGACCCGATTCCACCCGACTGGCAGGTCTGTGGTACCAGCGGGGATGGACGGACCCACTAAATGTCCATGTCCACGGGCCTCACCTCGCCCGTCTTGTGCTCCTGCACCCACAGCTCTCTGTCTTTGGCTGGGTCCACACTCTGCAAGAGCTGGTCAACAGGCTCCAAAGTCTGCCAAAACACAAGACATCAACCAACCAATCAATCAAACAAATCAAATCAACTGTCAGTCAGTCAATTAATCATTCATCACTGAATTATTCAGTCAATTTATCAGTCAGTCAGTCAATCACTATCAAAGGCTAACAAGGGAGGCTGCTTGTGCACTCTGCAGGCGGCCTTGTTAAAGCATTACATTCTATGCTCGGCAGAGTCGAATACAGAAAAAGCTAAAGGTGACCTACAAATCAATCAAGTAATCAGTGAATGAGCAATCATTAGTTACGCTTTCAGCACAGCAGGCCCAGTGCAGGTGGAAAGTGAGCAGTCTGCTGTGGTGTGTGTGTGTGTGTGTGTGTGTGTGCTTGCAATGTATGTGTGTGTGGTGTGTGTGTGTGTGCTTGCAACAGATGTGTGTGTGTGTGTGTGTGTGTGTGCTTGCTACGTATGTGTGTGTGTGTGTGTATGCGTGCGTGTGTGTGTGTGTGTGTGAGTGGATTGGGGCTGCTTTTGGCACTAGGTCTCCTTCCCTCCAGCAGTCACTATGAGACAGAGAGTCTGACAAAGACCTTAATCAGTCCAAGTCACATTCATTCCCAGTGGCCACGGGCCAGTGAAGGCTGGCAATTCTAAGGGAGGCGAGTGTGTCATGAGAGACCTTCTCTCTTGTACACTGGAGATGCTCTCACTACGTTTTGGGAGGTCTGTGGAGGACATGCTCAAATCTGAATGGTGACTCAGCAACCTCCCAGAGGATCTGAAGATAAACCCCAACAGTGAGTCAGCATGCTTAGATTGTTTCTGTCTCGGTCCCAGTCTCGGGACATTGCCATTGTCTGCAGTCTACCTTAAATCTCGACACACACCTAGCCAAAAAACGAACAGAAACACAAAGAGACTGAGCTTCATTAAAGTTAATGTCTGATGGCATTGTTTCAGCACCACAGAGGCTAATGTTCATGTTAATGTTAATGTTGCTGCATCATCTGGGAACGTCTTTGTGTTGATCACCCTAAGCCTCCACAAAACCTATGAAATCGGGCCAATGGCCACTGACTTTCTGTTGAGTGCCTTCTTCGCACACTGCCAGAAGCCTGTCTACCACAGCAGTGTCTGCGGTGTTAACGCACTTTGCAAAGTCTACGTGGATTTCTTGCGTTTCCTTTGATGAGCGTCACCTAAGTTTTAAAAGCAAATGATTCAGTAATGCAATACTTTACACGGTCCATGCAATACTGCGCACCAAGTGGCATAAAAATACCCATAAAATCAGCAGCTGTGACACCAACCATGGACAGCTATCACGCCAGTAAAAAGCACTCTGATTAACAAAGCACTGTTACAGTAATATATTATTATATTATGTTTATTATATATGAATACATGATATATATATATATATATATATATTTATGAGCAATCCCACACAAAACTGTCACGTCCATAATGCCAACACAATGCCATGGTATAGTATGATGTGAATGATGATTACATAAAGTTTGAGCATTTACTCTTCTTGGTTGTAGAACTAATGTTATGAAACTTTTCACATAATCATTCACATCATACAAATACGATGGCATTTTGTTGCCGTTATAGAAGTGACAGTTTGCATGGAATTGCCCTTATATATGATATATAATGATATACGCCTAATTACCACTGTGAAAACAGGATAGTGGTAGCAACATAGTCACATCCACCTCAAGACAAGATCCTGAAATGAACTGCACTGGTGAGTGTGAGGGAGAGAGCTTGGACTCACGCTTTGGTTGAACATGTCCGTCTCGTGCCTGAGTGTGGTGTACTGGCGCAGGTGCTGTTGGATCATCTCCACCCGCTCCACCTCCAGACGCTCCAGCTCCTGTGCAGAGAAGAGTCCACAGGGCCCATTTATTTACATGGCAGGCAGGCAGGGGGCAACGCCTGACTGTTAACAGGCAAAAGACTCCAGGCTATCTAGCAAACTAGCTGACTTCTCAGTGTTCTAAAAATTATAAACAAGGTCTCACTAAATGTCAATGGCTGTTATGTCTCTCGCTAAATGTTAAATAAAACACTATAATTTATGATATTGTTTTCTGCTTCATTGCTCTTTGCGAAGTATAATTATTTTACAAACAGTCTCACTGCCTATTCTCAAAGCTGACTCATCAGTCAGGTATTAAATTAGCAAATCGACTTTGTTAGCAAACTGACTTTAACTGTTAAGGAAATCGGCTTTACAGAAATAAAGACTTACGACAATTAGTCAAACAGGGGGCCACACTCCTAGAGAGCAGAAATATTCCAACTAAAGAGATTTTTATGTGGCACGTACCAAGCTTGAGGTGACCATCTCCTCAAACCACTTGGATTGGGCCTGATTGTAGAGGTCCACACAGCGCATGAGGTCATCTCCTGTGAGAGGAGCAGAGTGATAGTGTTTGGAATAATGAGGCAGTACCCCTAAATGACCACCAGGAGGCATCCTGTTGCCACTGAGCTCAGCCTGCCCGCCAATACAGCGCACAGCATTTAAACAGGAAAACTGCAGTATCCAGTGTGTATGCTTGGGCAAACAAACATATATTACAGATAGCTCAAGAGGGGGGAGTGGGGGCAGACAGAGCAACAGTGAAAAGAAACAAAGTGAGAGAGAAAGGATGTGAGACAGAAAGCGACAGAACAAAGAGTGTGTCTGAGTTTTTTTTTATGAGGGTGTGTGTGTGTTTGTGTGTGTGTGCTTGTGTGTGTGTGCATGTGTGTATGTGAGAATGTGTGTGTGTGTGTGTGTGAGAGAGTGTGTGAGAGAGACACAGATGCAAAAAGAGACAGAATGAGACCGTGTGTAAGTAAAAGTAGAGAATATGAAAGAGAGAGAAAGAGACAGGATGTGTGGATGTGTGTGTGCATGTGTGTGTATGTGCGTGTGTGTGTGTATGTGTGTGTGTGTGCGCGCATGCATATGCCAGCCTGCGCAGGCGGGTGGGAGAGCAGCCGACCAAGTGAGGATATTCGCGGAGGAGAAATCAGCCCGTCTCAAATAAGAACCCATTTTAATCTGTATGGAAATGAGACACAGACCCCCTTGTCCAATGACGTGCATTCGCGTCGCCCCCGTCCCTGTCCTCCGCAGAGCAGAGCAGACTCTTTATTAGTCTACACGTCTTTCCCCACACACTGGGCAAGCAGCAGCAGCAGCAGCAGCAGCTCTAATGCACGGCCATTGATTGGGTCAGCCTGGGAACTGTGACTGTGACTCCAGCAGGGCGAGGAGGAGGAGGAGGAAGAGGAGGAGGAGGAGAAGATGGAGGAGGACCTGACAGCGATTGGGGTGGAGGGCACGGGGGGGACAGACATAAAATGAGACATAAAACCAGGAGGTCGTGATGTTTTGGGGATAGTGTAAGAAGAGGCAGGAAATGTGTCTATGTGTGTGTGTGCGTGTGTGTGTGTGTGTGTGTGTGTGGTGTGTGTGTGTGTGTGATGGTAGGGGGCGGGCGCTTAGGGGATGCTCTCCTGCAAAGATGAAGTGATCCCCAGACAGGAGTTTACACAATCTGCAGTATTTACCCCCACTGTCTGAAGGGACTGTAGGGATGGGGTGGGGGGTGGTGGTTCAGGAAAAAAGAAGTAAAAGGAGAGAAAAGAAATTCTGGATCATTTGTTTCTGACATGTTTCTGTTTGCAATTTTGCTCGTTTCCTGGTCCAGTTATGCGCTGGTGGGAAAGTGCATGCTTGTGCAAGCAAAAACATATGAGACAAATGGCCGTGTTCATGCGCTGGGGTGCATGTGTCAGAGTGGGTGACGTCATGTTTATGTATGTACAGTATGCACGCACACACACATACACACACACACACACACACACACTCCATTCCTGTGCAGTATAGGTCAATAAGTGCATTTGTATGTGAATGTCTACACACACACACACACACACACACACACTCCATTCCTGTGCAGCATAGGTCAACGAGTGCATGCGTGTGTGAACACACACACACACACACACACACACACACACAAACACACACACACAGCTTGCACGTGTTTATCACCCAGCACATGCACATGGATTCCCTCTCATCAGAGCGTGTGAACCACACACCTCCTCCTCCTCCCACTCCTCCTGCTCCGCCACTGAGCTGGGCAGGGATGGAACACCGGCACAACCGGCACTGACACCGTCGTTGAGGGTGGCCAGCAGATTTGCGTTCCGGGACGCGGCTAACAACCCCCCCCCCCGACGCACACACACACACACACACACGATCCCGCAGGGCCCATTAGAACCATAAAAATAGATCCATGCAGCCTTTCCCAACACTGCTTGGACTGAACCGCTACAGCTCAGCTCTCCTCAGAGTAGGGGTCTGAACCTCTGCCAAGGACTCCTCTCTCTCTCTCTCTCTCTCTCTCTTTCTGTATCCTCTCCTCCCAACTTCTCACATTCTTTTGGTCTCTCTCGCTTTCCTCACACTCTCTTCCGCCCCCATCCACTCTCCTTTCCTCTCCTCCCTTTCTTTCTCTCAGTTTATCATTCCAACAGTATGCTTTCCACCTTGTCCATCACGCCTCCAGTTGGTCCATAAAAACACTGCGGGAACTTTTCTTTCCCTCCTCTTCCTTTCAATTCTCGCAATGCAAGCACTTAGAGAGAGAGAGAGAGAGAGAGAGAGAGAGAGAGAGAGAGAGAGACTGCTTGTGTGCCAAGAGTGGGCTCTGGGAAGCAGCTTATGCAACACAAAAGATGAGTTCACTCCCAATGATAGTGAGGCTTAGTCCTGCGGAAAGGCGATTCAGGGGCTAGATGAATGGAGGGAGAGAGTGACGAGGAGAGGAAGAAGGGGAAAAAGAGAGTGGGAAAAAGAGGGGAAAGGCTCAGGAAGAAGGGGCAAAAAGAGATAGAGACAGATGGTGAGAGGGAGAGAAGAGAGTGAAGAGAGAATAAAAGAGGGAGAGAGAATGAGGGAGAGAGAATAAAAGAGGGAGAGAGAATGAGAGTGAAGAGAGAATGAGAGAGGCAGAGAGAATGAGAGAGGGAGAGAGAATGAGAGAATAGGAGAGGGAGAGAGAGAGTGAGAGAGGGAGAGTGGTAAGGACACAGAGGAGAGCAAAGAAATGAGGATGCTGTAGGTCTGAGTTTGTGGGCTGTGAACACAGCTCAACCTAACAATGCAGGATCCTATAGAGCTCAGCTGGACACATTCTGCCTCCCTGTCAAACGCACCTAGACCCTGATAATGACTCCCTATTGGCTGCAGCAGCAGCAGCAGAGTCGGGTAATGGAGACCAGCTGAAATGTTGTGCTGAGTTCTCAAGCGCAGTGACTACGGGCATTTCACCATACACACACCGCAGACTGCTGAACTCACCAGAAATGAAATATTACACTCAAGACCACTAACGTCAAATAATAAATGAACAGAAGAAAAAAATCATTTCAAAGTTAGAGGTGTAAAACACACTCGTGTTTGGAAGAGTGGCACAGTTCCAGGACACCTGTGGGGAGGCTATGCAGACAGCCAAGGTGTGAAACCCCAACTCATATAAGACAGACCCACCAGTGGCTACTGAATTTTATTGGAACAGCTTGCGATTCTAGTGAGAGGTGTCATATATTTCAGTGAACCAGAAAATGTGTGGTCTCTGTCCCCAGGCACTTAGGCATTCACCACATGATTTAGCAGTTCTCTTAGAACATGACAATGACCAATGCAAGGCTATAGAAAATATTTCACAAATCACACAAAATCATGTTCATGGGACACAGTGTGTTAAACCATATTCAGAGTCTAAGGACTTGTATGTTGGGAGAATGCCATTCACACCAATTTACAACAGTAACCAAAAGCATTAGGCTCAAGCAGCGGATACATGGTTAAATCAAACAGAAGGTCTGAGGAAGAGTAACTGTGTTTTGCACAGTTTTCACTATCACTCTGCATTCCAGTTCCTTGCTCGGCCCTCAGGGCTTTTCCATACCTTCTCCTACGCTTTAAGCTTCTGTCACACTCTCAGACTTCAATGAAAAGTGCCAAGGCCACTCACCAAAAGTAAACTTTTGGGAGTGTGTGTGTGTGTGTGTGTGTGTGTCTCACCCGCTTGTGTGGATTTGCGCCGCGCTTTCTTGATGTCCTCCTCGGTCTTGTTGCTCAGCTTGATCTCCAGCTGTTGGGTCTTCACCTCCAGGTCTTTCTGCCGGTCGGCCAGGGCTTTGCGGGCCTGAGAGAAGAGGATGGGGTTCCTTAACCCTCCTGAACTCACACTCTCCCAATGACACATGACACCCTGCTGAATCTTCATGATAGCTCCTTAATCAGGGGTGACATGTACCTTATCAACTGTCCTCCAGATCAGTCACAGACTCACTATTTAGTACAGACAGGAGACAAGAACAAGAGGACTCCATTCTGCCTCCCATGAAACCCCAGACTAGACCCGCCTCATTCACTGGTATCTTCCTAATAATTTTCTTGAATTCAATTTGTTCCATTTAAAACTTAAATCCTGTAATATTTTACAGCTATAGAATTGATGAAAGTACAACAGTCAGCTACTTTGCACAAACAAGTCACTGCTCAGAGTACTCGAGTGTACATAGATTTTGTTTTTACCTGTGAATGAATACCAGATATACATAAGAAAGCATCCAAAAAAACTGCGCAAGCTGGGTTTAAAAACAAGTTTTTTCCTTAACAGTTTGTCCCCTATTCCTGAAGAGCTCCATGCTCCTAAATCACGACCGCCTAATTTTACTTTATATTATTTCACAAATGTCTGACACCATTATGAACCATTAAATGAACCATTATAATTGGCTCATTGTCACGGCTTAATAATGGCAATCCTCATTGGTACGACAGACAGCAGCGCAAATGGGATTGAGGCATGTACCCACACCCCTGCGGAGCCCAAGTCTCCAGGCACCTGAGCCACTATATTTACCCTTCATCACACCCTTACTGTGTAGCTGAGGCCTCTTGTGAGACGAGGCTAGAGCCGTTTGACGGTTTGCAACTAGCACACTAGCACAGTGTGACGGGGCGTGACAGACAGGAGTCTGAAGATGAGGTGGCACCAACAGCCCACAGAGAGCTCCTCTCGGCTCAGTCGTGACCCAAACATTCTCTATATATGCTGCCATCCATATCCCTAACCCTAACCCTGGGAAAAGTTGGAGGAACTGTAACCAAGGCTGGTGAAGACACACTTCTGAGGCTTCAGTTCTGTTATCTACATATGACCCTAACTTCAGCATTTGTCTACAAATAAACAAAATAAATAAAACAAACAAATAAAAGACTATGGGTCTGTGATGCAAATCAAGCTGATAAATTATTCAAACTTGCTTATTAGCTCATACTTTCAGACAGACAGCCTGTGCTATGGAGGCAGTGGTTCCCCCACCTTCTCTACGCCTGCGTAGCGGCTGAGGAGCTGCTTCCTGAGGTCGGCGATGCTGTGCTCGTACTTCTTCAAGTCCTTTTTGAAGTTGTCCCCGCGGAAGGTCAGCAGAGGCTTCTCCACCTCGGTCTGCAGCTGCAAAGGAACACACGAAATGTGACACTGGTCATATTTTGGATCACACACACACACACACACACACACACACACACACACATAGATTCACTTGACTTTCCTAGCCTGTGTGTATGCATGTGTTTATGTGTGTGTGTGTGTGTGTGTGTGTGTGTGCGCAACTCAAGTGCCTCTCCTCAGACATAATGTATTAGACATTTGGGGCTGTTGGGAACACCAAGAATTTAAGCTTCATTTGCTTTGAGCTGAGCAGCACTGTGTTTAGACTGAGGACAGCACTTCTGCTTCAGCAGTAATTGCACTGCTTTGAGAGACAGAGAGAGAGAGAGAGAGAGAGAGAAAGAGAGAGAGAGAGAGCGAGAGAGAAAGAGAGAGAGAGAGTTCTTTTTTTTTTTTTGCTTTTACTTGGTTCACAATGAAAGTTCATAAAGAATGCCCGCAGGAGGGAAAACTTCAAATGCGCCATGACCCAGGGATGCAAACTCAAGAAGAAAAATCAAACGCTTCCACAGGCAGCACCTTCCTTCACACTCCTGACACAAAAATACACCCACTGAGAGGCTGACGACATTTTGACAAGAATAAAGCCCAAGTGTGATTGCATGTGCAACATTTTCTGAACAGGCTGTCAACATAAAACTGCACCACATACCGGTTAAAATACTGAACATGTGAGTGCAGGTACTAAATACATACATGTTTGAATGTATGTTTGGGTGAGACAGAGAAAAAGAGGGAGCGATAACAAAAAGGAAAGAGGGAGAGAGAGAGAGAGAGAGAGAGAGAGAGAGAGAGAGATCAAAGAAAGAGCAGTTACTAACTGAATGTATTTAATGTGGACCAAACTAGCTTCCATGGATAAGAAATTTCTTTGATGGCTGTATCTGCATGAGTAATTGAGAGCCTTAGGAAGCTTAGAGGCTTCAAAGGCCCCTGGCTATCCCTGACTGCTGGTTGTGTCTGGGCCAGGGTACCTTGGAAGAGAACTTGAGATGGACCTCAGCTTCATCTGCTAGGCTCTTCTTCAGCTGAGCCCACGCCTCACCCAGTGTCCTGGGAAAAACAAGTAAACAAATATGTCAGCTGGCCAAGGACAGCCAACTTACACATATACGCACAACTCCACAACACACACACACACACACATATACACACACATACACACACACCTATACATGCATAAAAAGCACGTAACCTATACATGCAAAAATACACCCAGGCATTCAGAAATACATATAAAACATACAGATATAGACACAGACACATGCACACATTAACACACACACACACACACACACACACGCACGCATAAAAGCACACACACACAGACATACAGATGCTTGAGGGTAACTGGCCAGATAACCGTGACCTTGTGAGTGCTCACCCTTCCTCCTGGGCTGCCAGGGGACTCTGGGAGAGCTTGGCGAGGTTCTTGGAGTACTCCTCCTCGATCTTTATCCTTCAGAGAGGAGACAAGAAGATAAAACACACACACACACTCAGTGAGACACACACACAGAAAGAGAGAGAGAGTAGGATAAGGAGAAAAAGAGAAAGATAGCAAGAGTAGAAGAAGGAAGAATGGGTGTGTATGTGTGTGTGTGTGCGCGTGTGCTTGGGTGTGTGTGTGTAGGCATGATAGAGAGAGAAGAAGATTGCACACTTGCACTGACAGTGATAGTGAAAGAGAAAAAGAGAACGACAAGGAAAAAGAGAGATAAAGATAGGGAAGAGGACAAATGTGTGTGTGTGTGTGCACATGTGTGAAGGTGTGATGAGAGAGAGAGAGGTATTGACGGGGTGAAAGATAAATAGAGTGAGAGAATAAGGTCCATTTAAAGGGAGAGGGGGAGGAGTGGTGACCTTATTGAGGAGATCTTTAATCTCGTCTCCCAGGCCCCGGGACCCATGATGGATGATGGCAAGCCTACTGCCTCTCCCTCTCTTTCTCTTATCCCTACATCCCTCACTCTATCACACACACACACACACAATCTATCTCTTTCAAGTCTCACATACTATGCATGCCACATTTCTCCCCCCTGCCTCTCTCTCACTCATACACAAATACACACACACACACATACACACACACACACCCTTTCCTTTCTCTCTCAGTGTCTTTCTCTGTTCAAAGCCTCTCAGTAAGGCCAGCAGCAGTGAGGCCATTTCTCCGCTTCAGACAGCCCAGGGTCTGTGCCCCACACATCACCCCAGATTGACCCTGAGAGGAGGACAGAGGGCATCAATAATCCTGGCTAAATACACACACACACACACACACACACACAAACACAGCGTGCAGTGTTTACTCCATGAGAAACCTAAAGGGCCAGAGAAAGAGGACAATATCGAGTCTCTGGTTATATTCTGGAAAGACACACACACACCTTGTGTGCAGACAAGGGGGCATCCGACAAGGGTTACCTAAAGACACACAGAGCAAAGGGCATATGCTGTGGGGGTGGATGTCCTCAGCGCTGGGGTGTCACTGCGGGGGTCAGGCCATTGGCTTCAGGGTCAGACAGCAAGGAATGAGTACAAGGCCACTGAACTAATTATGGAAGACTGTGAGGGAATTGGACTGACAGTGATATTTCACAGCAAGGGGCTTGATAAATGGACCAAATTTGTGTGAACGTGTGTGTGTGTGTGAAAGAGAGTGTATGAGCCTTTCGGTGCATCTGAGTGTACATACGTGTGTGTGTGTGTCTGAATGATCCCTAGCTGTGTACATTTAAGCTTAGGTTGGATGGTGGCAATATGTATATGTTTTATACATATGTTTTTTTTCATACATATGTTTTTTTTCTTGCGTATGTGTCTGCACATGTGTCTGCGCATGTGCGCATATTGTGTATGTGTTTGCAGGATCCACTTCATCTGTGTATGTGTATGTGTTGAAAGGTAAAAATAACTTGAATGGTAATATAATATTTTCCTGTGATCTATTGCATGTTTTTTTCGTGTGTGTGTGTCTGCGCGTGTGTGTGTGTCTCTGTATGTATGCATGTGTCTGCATGATTCTTTTCATCCGTATGTATACATGTGCAAGGCATTGAATAGTGAAAATAACAGCATTTTCCTGTAGTCTACACAGTATGTTTTTTTTTTCCGTCTGCCCCTTTCTATCCCTGAGGATCAGGCAGGGGTTCAAAGCCAGGTTACTCAATAATCAAAAGTCTACTGACAAAAGCCCTTTCGTCACATCAAGGCACTATAGTGTTTTTTCTCTCCCTTGGAGTGCAGCTAAAAATGCAATAAAGGAGCCATTACTGCTAGTTCATCATTCCTCACTTTGGCCAGACCAGATTTATGTTCCCTGGGGTGCGTCCCAGTGCTGCTGTAAATCAGAGAACTACACAGAAAACAGCCGAGCCGAAACTTTCACAGTTAATCTGACTACGAGTCAAGAGAGTGTCGCAACAGTGGTGAGGGAAGCCAGAGACACCAACGCGATGACAAGGGACGGGACACGTACTGGTCCATAAGGATCAGATGGATCAAATACCATGATGACACAGCACTGAGATGACTGGGGCATTAATCACCAAAATGTTCTGTGTCGTGACAGAAGTCTGCTCGGAGAATACTCAGTAATATTCACTGTGGTTTGGTGTAGAAATTGTTTCAAAAAAAGACAAAAGTCAGATTTGGTTTGGGACTAAATTAAATGTTGGCTGCTCTACTGCTTTTCATATTCAAACACAAAAGATCTGTCTAATCGGACAATAATCTTCACTAACATCCACTCACTCACACAGCAGTAAGGAATATACAAAGAGAAACTGAGCCCAGGCTTTAAATGCATAAACACTGAATCATTTTCAATTGTTTTCAGAAAAGCTGAGCCAATATAGGAAGAAGGCAATCTTTTTGGGCAAGAACACTCCAGTATTCTATTACACAGACTTGCAGATGCCCTCAGTTCACAATTTCATAAACAGCACCACTTTTACTGATATCACATTTTTTCATGGCACATCATTTTTACCATTTTCACTGGATAGTACAGGGTCTGTCTTATAGACTGTTTCAACGGTAAAACCAAAAACATTGCCATAACGTTCTGTTTTGTTCCTAAACTACTTCCGCTATGTTTACATTACATTAGGACAGCCGTATAAGCTAATTAGAAGGGTCCATTTGGAAAGTTAGATCAGAAACTCTGGTGGAACAACTATGATGCTAATAATCAAACTCTGAGTTGGTGACTCAATATAGGCAGTCAAATTACCAGTAGGAGTGGATCCTTCCCTCTGCAAAGCAGGGCCATTTTATGAAGCTAGCAAGTGGAGGGACAGTCCCCGTTGTGGAATACATGTGGTATGGGATTTCACTTCAACAAATATGAGCTTTTTTCTCATTTTAGGGAAGCTTCATCACTTCACACTCAAGCTCTCACCTAGCTAAGCACCTAGACTCTTCATCATCGGCCTTATCCCACTCTTTCATCATGGGAGCCTTCAAAGCGTGTGTTGTCATGGCAGCCGCTGAGGAGCGGCACCCTGTTGCCCGGGCGATGGGACGCAGGGGGGGTGGGGGGCTGGGGGCGGGGTAGGGGTGGGGGTACAAGCGCCCTACCTCTCGTGGATGAACTCCGCCATCTCCTTCTGCAGATGCTTGCTCTTGAACTGCTTCTGCAGCAGCACCTCAAAGCCTGGCACACACGCTCCACTCTGGGGGTCCTTCTTGTCCGTCTTGGGAGAGGTGGGGGCAGGATGAGAGGAGGAGGCATCAGAGTAACACAAGTCAGAGGGAGCACGAACATATGATCAAACATTTATACACCTTCACCTACACACACACACACATACACAGAAAACACACACATACAAAAATGCAGGCAGAGATTGCACACATAGTGCACATAGCAACTACTGCACCATTCAGTGGTTACAAACCATTTAGTGGTTTGGATGCAGTCTAATCATGCAGTATAACTCTGCTCACTGTCCAGCGCATAAAGACACATTTATGATATATTTATGAGATTCATCTCATAGCAGATTCATGGACACTGACATTCCAATTCAAATAATAGCTCACGGACAGGGGCTCCAAAGACCTTGAGCAGGTGCATTAATGATGTATGATTTAGCCACCAATTAGGCAAATTACTGAGCTCTGCATGTCAGTCAACACTGTCAACCGTCAACATGAACCTACCAATCAGGACACTGTGTGTGACTGTGTGATTTATGTAGATCGGATAGCATTTATATTGGACATTTATAAAGATTGGTCTGCATGTGTGTGCTTGCGTTATCACAAACGCAGTCACACACACACACACACACACACACACACACAGACGAGGAGCACACATTAGAGGAGAGATAAGGCCCAGACACAGTTGATGATGAGCGTGATAAAGACAAGCACCAGCCCATAAACATCAGATGGATCAAAACAGATGACACAGTACTGTCCTGACTGCCTTATTAAATCATCAGAATATGAAGACAGCCATAGCAAAGCTGAGCTGTGGGCTTGCATGTGGCTCACAGTGTGTGTGTGTGTGTGTGTGTGTGTGTGTATGGGGTGGTGTGCGTGTGTACGTGCTCATGTGTGGGTGGGTGAGTGCTTGCACGTGTATTTGTGTCTTCAGGCTTTGTCTGAAGGGGAGACAAAATGTGTCAGAGCAGGTTTGAATCATTTAGCCTGTGACTCATGTGTCATGTGTGTGTAGCGTGCATCCATACGTGTGTGTGTGAGTGTGTGTGTGTGTGTGTGCCCATGCACACGTAAACGTGCTTGTTGGAGGTTGTGTATTTGTGTACTTGAGTGATTGTGTGTTTGGAGAAAGCACACAATGTGCGTTCTAATTGAAACTCTGGTGTGTGTGTGTGAGTGAGTGTTTATGCGATGTGTGTGCATGTGGGCATCCATCCGTGAGTGTGACTTCGGGAAGCATATAGTGTGCACTCCAATGGAAATGGTGTGTGGTGTGGGATTCAAAGTCTAGCTGTGGGGATGAGCATGGTGTGTGTGTGTGTGTATTTGTGACTGTAATTTTAAGTGTACTCACTGTCTGAGTGTATTTGTGTATGTTTGTATTAATGTGTGCATTTATGCATGCATGTGCGTGTGTGGACATACTGCTAGGTGTATGGGTGTGTGCATGAATGCATGCGCGTGTGTGTGTGTGTGTGTGTGTGTGTGTGTGTGTGTGTGTGTGTGTGTGCGTGCTTTAAGAATATGAGTGGGCTGGTGTTGTGACAGGGCGGGATGTGTTGAGCCACATGTAGCAGAGGTGTTGCATCCACCTCACACTCGGCACTCAGGAGCACTAGGGAGGACAGGAAGAGGAGGAGGAACAGCAACACACACACGCACACACACACACACACACACACACACACACTCTCAGAGAGAGAGAGAGAGAGAGAGTGAGAGCAAGACAGAGACATGTGCACACGTACACAATAAGATTACACACACACACACACACTGCACAATACGCAAACACAGCTGCATATATGTCAAACATTCTGTCATGATGGCCACTGCTGTGACTCTCCCTGCCACAGCTAGATGGATTAGATCATATGGAGTGTGTGCAGCCAAGCTCTGATGGTGCAGAAAACGTAATCCGTTCCCCACCATGGCAACTGGCCACTGATGTGAGATGTCAGGCTTCTAACACACACACACACACACACACACATACAGAGACACAAGAACAAATGCACACACACATACACACACACACACACATACAAATTCGTCTACATGCACACACGCACATACACACTGCATGCAGACAAACACGCATGTGCATGCACATGCATACGCACACACATACACACTGACAGGCACACAAAGACACACACACACACACACACACACACCCCCGCTCACACAGACCCTTTCGCACACACGCTAGTCTCGTCTCTCCCGCTTACCCAGAAATAGTCGCAGTAACTCCACTCATTGGGCTTCAGTAGTTGCTGCTCAGGCATGCTCATAGGCAGTGGGAACGTGACGCCATTGATCTGCAGACAAAGAGAGAGAAAGAGACAGAGGGAGAGAGAGAGAGAGGGAGAGAGAGAGAGAGAGAGAGAGAGAGAAAATGGAAAAGACAGTGGGTGAGAGTAGGCACAAGATGAATACAAAACCAAAATAGTGTGAGAGAGAGAGGGCAAACAAGTAGAGAAAGCAGCAAAATCCCAAGCAAAAGTGAAGGAACAAGAGAGGGGAGAGTGAGAACACAGAAGGAAAGAAAGAAAGACAGGAAATAAGAGATCAGATAAAGCACAGCCTATGGGTTTCTGACATGGCGCTTGGCGGCAGGCAGTGTTTTATTGTAAGAAGAGCTCTGTGCCTTGAGTCTATGCTTCTTTGTGTCTGTTATCACCTCCCTGCATGTCTAAATCTATGAATGTGTGTGTCTGCATCTTTGTTTGTGTGTGTGTGTGTGTGTGTGCGGATGTGAGTGTGTGTCTTTGTGCATGTGGATGTTTGAGTGTGTGTTTGCACATGTGCACGTGCTGTGTTTGTGTTTGCGCATCTGCGTGCACGGCTTTGTGTGCACATGTCATGTGTGTTCTCTGTGTGTGTGTGTGTGTGTGTGTGTGTCTGTGATGATGCAGAGGGACAAGCAGAAAGGGTTTGTGTGAGCTGAGCAGCACGGCGCCACCTCAAAGGTCACAGATTAGTAATGGCCGCCACAGGGGAGATTGGTCATATAGACAGTGACCCAACCAGCCCTCGGGGAGGGAGGCAGAAAGAGAGAGAGAGAGTGAGCGAGAGAGAGAGAGAGAGTGAGACTGCCCACAGTTATTATTCATATGTGCACAAAACTATTCCACTGCTACAGAGTGGTAAGGAAAATGTGTGTGTGTGTGTGTGTGTATGTTTCTGTTTATGTGTGTGTGTGCATGTATGTGTGATAATCATGTATGGTGGTGCATTTCTAAAGGTATTTAGTCTGTGTGTGTGTATGCATTATGTGTATATCCATGCATCTCTGTACATTATGTATGTGCAACCCTGTATGTGTGTGTGGGGGAGTCCATGCTAGTGTGTGTCCATGTGTGTGTATGTGTGCATGTCCATGCATGGATGCGCATTTGTAGGCTTGTATGTGTGTGTGTGTGTGTGTGTGTGTGTGTGTCTGGAGCATCCCAAACCCCAGGATGGAGCAGATTAAACGCAGCCCTGTTCTAATTGAATGCGAGCTCTCGGATGCGTGGCATCTTCAATTAGCCTTCAAGAGCTACAATTATGTAATGCTCACCATCTGCCCACTGCCGTGCCATGCCCCCCCACCCCACCCCCCTCAATACCAAACAGGATGCCCGCCCTGCCAATGCTCTTACCCCCTCCACCTCCGCCCCTGCCAACTTCACAGGGTATCCAGTCACACTGACATTGCCCCCTTTATGAGAAAAGACATGATTGACAGTCATGCCTAGCTTAACTATGTTGGCAATTCAATCTACTGTACATTCTGTGTGAGAGGATTTCATGTGGTTTCTTTAGGTACAAAAATTAAGGGAATCTGTTCAGAAACAAGTGTGCTAGGCATCAAACACCATAAGAACAACAAAACATAGCTATCAGGGCACATCTGCGCTTTTATTTTGACGCAACGCATCTGCCTTGGTAGCCATGTTTTGTAGGTGCTTATGATATTAGCAGGCTAACTTGCTCATTTCTGAAAAGGTTTTTGACATTTTTGTACCGGATGAAAGTACATAAAGCCCTCTAACAGCAGAATGGAGGCTGAAACGTGCTGGGGTTCTCCTTTAACTTGAAAGTAGATCACTAACTGATGTAAAAGTAATAGGTCAATATGAGGATAGAGCTTTTTTGTGGATGCTTCTCGATGAATGCAAATAGAGTCAGATAACAGATTAAGCTTCCTCAGGCCACTATTATCTGTGGTGTGTGTTCGCTTTTGTTCTCTGTTGTTTTTTACATGAGACTAGTGGTACCTATCTTTTGCCCTGTGGATATAGGACAGGGTGAAATGAAAACATCCACACACACACACACACACTCACTCACTCACACACAAGCTGGTGCATAAGGACATGCGCATACACACACACACACACACACACACTTACTGAGGCACATGCATTTAAGGATGTGCACACACATGAAACCAGGTAAACTCAAAACTTCAAAACATTTTCTTCACTGAAGTGTGTAGTGCATAGAAGTAGATACGGAGAGAACAGAAATGTACATATGCCGGTAAACACTAATACACACACACTCTCTCTCTTACACACACACACACACACACACACACACACACACACCACACACACACACACACACACTCATGCTGGGAGAACGCGTCTTGTCCGACAGGCAGCGCAGCGTGATTTACTTCCCGTAGGACCGTCACTTTGTTCATTTTCTGCCTGGGAGATCATGCTGATTGTCATGGCTACTAGATTTTCCATTACAGCACCTCGACATCCATCATGGACGCTGTTTATCTCCGCCGCACATCCCCTCCAAAATGAGCCCATTTATCTGGGACAAGAGGGCACCGTCTCCTTACACGCACGCACACACACACACACACACACACACACACACACACACACACACACACACAGTCCGCTCCAAGAGAGGAGAGGACAGGAGAAGTAGACGGGAGAGGAGAGGAAAGGAGAAGAGGAGTGGAGAGGAGGAGGATGATGATTCATTTATTAGCGTTTGCATTCACGCTGCTCATCTGGCTGATCATACTCCATCACTTCGATTCTAAAGGGCCCAGTCTACTCTCAGTTTTTTTTTCTCTTGTTATGGAATCCAAGAGTGATCCATCAATTCATGCCAGCCTTGTGTGTGTGTATGTGTGTGTGTGTGTATGTATGTGTGTGTGCTTTTTGGTCACTTCACATGTGAGATGGAGATGGAGAGTGTGCATGCGCTGACTGGTTTCAAAACATGGGTTGCTATATTGTAGCAGTGTGTGTAACTTGTGTGTATGTATGTGTGTGGGTATGTGTGTGTTTGCATTGACTGATGTGTGTGAGGGATCTGATTGTGTCTTTGAGCCCATGACCCTGGGCCTGAGATCTGCACTGCTAAGAGTGAAGACTGTGTCATCACACTGGGCTGGTTTAGCTGAATGGCCAATAAAGCACACTGACAGGATGGGAACCCAGGTGAACAATGGCAATCACCTGACCAGTCTAACAGTAAACAATCTGGGTTCCATGAAGCACAAAAACCCACTCAAGTGTGCATGGTGCACACACGCACACACACACACACACACACACACACACACACACACACAAATAAACAGATGCACATGCAATATATACACACAGCACGTGTGCACACAATGCCTATGCATGTGTGAGCAGTAACACATGCTTGCACATTTGGAAACACACACACACACACACATTTACACAGACCAACACACACCCACACACATCAAGATGCAAGCACACACCTCTGTAGAAAGTGTGCACATTCTACACAGAGCAGGAATCTCAGCCACCGCTGACACTATGGGGTGCTCACCGCTGTTGCTAAGCGACAAATTGCTTTTGCTGTAAAGGCAAATTCTCTCCTCCCCATACACACAGATACAGACGCACAGACGCACAAACGCATGCGCACACACACACTCACACACACACACAAACACACCAACCCTCTACACAACACTTCCTCCCCTCTCTCACTCTCTTTCTGTCTTTCTCTCTCTCTCTCTCTCTCTGTGTGTTCAGCAGATTGTGCTTATCATCCACATCTCGTCATCACTCAAAGCTGTACTTCATGTACCTTCTTACCAGCATGGTCCATCCTCCCACCTCCACCACACCACCACCACCATCACCACCACCTTCTCCACTCACCAACCAACCCTCCAACCAACTGTTGACACCCCCTTCTCTTCTGCTGCACCAGCTCCGCTGTGCTCTTCAGCAACAAGCGATGCATGGGTGGGGGTAGGGGTTTGTATAGGGGGGGTTGATGCAGGGTTGTTGTTATCAGACATCGATGGCAGCGATGTCGTTTGGATAAACACTAATACTGTCAAAATCGGTTTGCTGTGTTATATTCCGTGTATCACGGACGGACATTTTGAGCGCTCTCTCTCAGAGGTTGCAGGGTTGTTGTTATCAATCATCGATGGAGGCAGTCGTTTGGATGAACACTTCCCAAAAATGGAAACGTGCTGTGTTATATACTGTAAAGCAAAGACAGATATTTTTTTAGCGCTCTCTCTCCTTCTCTCTCTCTCTCCGGGGTTGTGGGGTTGTTGTAACCACACATTGATGGAAGCAGTCATTTGGATAAACACTTCCCAAAAATGGGAAGGTGTGTGATGGTATATACTGTATATATCTATCGTGGACACACATTTTGAAAACTCCACGGTTAGCACACTCGTTCTGGAAAAAACGGCCCTGGCAAGTTCCACTGGAGCAACGTGACATGCGCTTGTGAGGTTGAGGCTCACGGGAGAGACAGCCAGCTGAACTGAGGTGAGCGCAACGCAGACATGTGGAAACGTTCTCGAAACGAGAGCTGGCACCACACATCCTATATAAAGAACACAGGCTGTTCTGTTGTTTCCAGGTGAATATAAACAGTGGCTATATCGGTTCCAAGCTAAAGACATTCAACGAATGTAGTAACGAGAGAGATGCTACTGTTCCAAACCGACAAACTGCAATGATTTGTATGACGCAAGCACAGTGATTAGAACACACACTTACAAACTCTCTTTGAATACAATACAAGCACATAACACAGGCTTGCAAACTCGTTTGTGAATTTTCGAGCCAGCATGTGTGTGTGTGTGTGTGTGTGTGTGTGTGTGTGTGTGTGTGTGTATGGAATTATGATTCTGCTCAGGCTACCACAGACCACAGGCAGAAGAATCACTCAGAAGACAGAAACTGTCAGAAACCTCCTGAAAGCAGAAGGAACCAACCAAATGCGCATCAAATTTCAAGACGTCTGCTTTCATGTGGTAAAAATCTGTCAAGGTTTCCTTTTTGTGTAAATACATGTATACTGTATATTTTGTATTTTTTTCCCGTACATGATCGTGTTTTCCATTTCAACTGCCATTAATCAGGACTATTGCCTTTGTCACCATGGCAACTGGCCTGGCTGTCTTTCTCCCCCTCTGCACGGTCTGTGAGCTCCCCACGGCCAGATCCTCGCACCGCTCTACTGGCTACGTCAGGTCAGTATTACAGAACCCTCCCCGCCACACACACACACACACACTACCACCTACCCACCCACCTACACACACACACACACACACTGACACACGCGTACATCTTACGAGGTTTCCCTTTTTGTGTAAATATAAGTAGATACACACACACAAATATAGACACCTACAGTCCTGTCTGCTTTTTCTCTTATTCCTTATGCCCACATTCTGTCACCTCTGTCTACCTTCTCAAAAAAGACAACCTCAACCTTCTTCCATCTGCTTCCACACACTGACACACATATACACTCACAAACACACACACACACACACACCTCACACCTTTTCTCATTCCTAACCACTCCAGACCCCACAAAACCCAGTGAAAACCCACATTTATGCACTCTCACATTTCCTCTGCCTGTCCACCCCCTCACACACACACTCACACACACACACACACACACAGGGCTTTTTTCTCTGAAAATCACTATTAATCATCAGCAGGCTGTAGATTACGTAAGCAGGGCCAGTGTCAGGCTGACGTGAGAGGCTGGAAGGGAAATGCTCCCATTATTTATTTCTCCACACACACACACACACACACACACACACACACAGATCTGCACAGCCTCTGCACAGACTCTCTCTCCATTGCTCACTCTCTGCCCATCTCTCCCAAGTCATGAAGCCATTCTGCTCCACAGCACCTATTTAATGAACTGTTTTCCTCACTGTAGGTTTGTGTCATTTCTACAATAAAAGAACATAAAAACTGTAAAATAACAACTTGCTTGAGAAAAAAAAAAAAAAAAATCAAAACCCTTGTGATGTGTCCTCATCCTTGAGCTAGAAATGATGTTGGAGACGGGGAAGAAGATTGGACCACACAGGACAGGTCCTGCTGATAACTGCTCGTTTTTAATTTACGGTGGACGTAGGCGACTCCTCTTCCTCACAAAAAGAGGAAGCCTGGGTCAGACTGCTCGGATGTGTTTCTCAGACGTGCATTGGCACGTATTGTCCACACATACTGTGGTAAAGCTCTGAAGGTTGTGTGTGTGTGTGTGTGTGTGTGTGTGTGTGTGTGTGTGTGTGATGGGGATGGGGGTTGGGAAGAGCAGACATAAGAGATGCATGGAAGCGACAGAAAACTGTGCGTGTGTCACGCATAAGCCCCACAAGTGTCAATCCAAGGCCGGGGAGAGAGCACCGCAGACGACAGAGGTGCTGAGCGGTGACGGCAACACTGACGTAACAGGACGTGACGGCACGAGCGTGCCTCTGTGAGCTACAGGTGAAGAGACTGCCGCTGCATAAGAGAGCCGGATTGGGGGCGGGGGGCGGGGGGAGACTGTCACTGCATGAAAGAGTTGGATGGGGGGGGGGGGGGGGGTGGGGGGGGGGTTATCTAAGCTTTAGAGTGGAAGAAGAGGAGGAGCCCTGGACACACATCTGTCTGTCTGTCTGTCTCTTTGTCCGTTCACGGCACTGCAGAAAGTAACAAAACGAAACAAAAAAACGCCTCCTGGCCACTCTCAATGACGGACGCGCACTCCTCGTGTCACGTCCCGCTCGTGACAGGAGAGGCCCTCACCCCACCGTCGGCAAACATACACTCCTGAGCATGTGCTCACCTCAAAAATCACAGATCCAGACGTTTCCTGAGCGGCACGACTCAGTTGTGCACATTAGTACTGGGTCCTGAGAGAGAGAGAGAGAGCACTGTGTGTGTGTGTGTGTGTGTGTGTGTGTGTGTGTGTGTGTCTGTATGAGTTCAGCACAGCGCAGCACGAGAGCATGTCTGAGTAGTAAGCTTCAGAGCCACACTGGGGATGGAGAGGAGGTGGGGAGGAGAGCAGAGCTGAGCAAGGAGGTGTGGACGATAGATCCAGTGTTTTACCTCTTCTCTCTCTCTCTCTCTCTCTCCCTCTCTCTCTCTCCTCCCTCTCTCTTTTACTCTCACTCTTGGATGGCTTAAACTGTGCCAAGATGAGACCAAGGCAATCATCAGGTTGCCAGAAACTCACAATGACTGCAAACATGGCTGTCATTGAGTCAACTGCTTTGTCTGCAAGGCAAAGCAGAAACCCTCAACACTTGATGTGGGGGAAAAAAAAACACTCTGCGTTTTCTTGTATCTCTAGCCTGGGTCTCCGGAACCTTCTAAAAACACACACACACACACACACACACACACACAACCACAAACACACACACATATCAATGTGAAGTCATTTATGCTGGCCAGGACCTGAAGCGTGTAGAAGAGTTGCACTGGTAAGCAGATGCTGAGCATTACACACACAACAGCTGCTTCTCTCTCTCTCTCTCTCTCTTTCTCTCTCTCTCTCTCTAAGTGAAAACACTCCTGTCTGCAGTGGTGAGAGATCTCCCAGATGCTCTAGACTCAGTTCTCTCTCTCTCTCTCTCTCTCTCTCTCTCTCTCTCAGAGCTCAGTTAACACACAGAGACGTGCAATGAAAGACATAAAGCCAATAAAAAGACATTATGGATTCCACTTCTCGCTGATAAGCCTGTGGTTTCTCACTGTTTTGTATTCCCCATGGAGGAGGAGGAGGTGGAGAGAGAGAGAGAGAGAGAGAGAGAGAGAGAGAAACACAAAGCAACATACAAAATATGAAGGAAAAAAACAGAAAATGGTCAAAATGACAACACAAAGAAAAACACAAGAGAGACAAAGGATAAAAGAAACAAAGAAAGACAAAAAAGAACGTCAGAGTGTGTCAGAGTGAGTGTGAGAATGAGAAGGACAGCGAGGGAACACCAGAGTGACAGCGGGGAGCGAGGCAGGGGAGCGAGCGAGCGGAGAAGAGAAGAGAGGAGCGGAGCAGTGGCGCTCCATGGCTACTCACGGTCGTCTTGGTCTCCTTGATCTCGCGCTCCTTGTTCTGCCTCCTGGCGGGGGAGGTGGAGCCGGACTCTGTGGGGAGAGGCAGGAGGGATCGTCAAAGCTCTCCTCCGTGTCAAAACTGGCCTCCATGATCCTCCACTCCACTCACTCACTCTCTCTATCTGTCTTCCTTCCCCTCTATCTCTCTCCGTCTTCCTTCTTCTGTTCCTTCTAATCTCTAAACACCCTCCCGAAAAAAAAATCCAGAAGCTTTTTTTCTGTCACTTTCTCTCACTGTCACTCCCTCTTACACTCCTCCTAGTTGTTTTCCTCTCTCCCTCTCTTTCTCTCTCTTTTTCTCTGAAGGCTGCTGAGAACCCTGCGCGCGCTTTTGAATCTGGCTGCCTCTGTTGCCGTGGTGAGTGGAGTGTGTGGATGTTGGTGGTGGTGATGGTGAGGAGGAGGAGGAGGAGGAAGACGAGGAGGAGGGGAGAGGAGGGGGGGGGGGGGGCGGTCGCGGCTGAGGGAGCGTGACGAGTGGAGAGGAGGAGGTGGGGGGTGCGGGTGGGGTGGGGTGAAAGGGAGCTCCTGGTTTAAGCGCAGCGCTCCTGCCTCAGGGGTGGATGACTGGAGGAGGAAAAGAGAGGGAGAGATGATATTTTGATATGCAGAGGCAGATTTAGACAATCAGAGAGAGAGAGAGAGAGAGAGAGAGAGAGCATGATGAAGATGATAGATTGAAAGAGGCAGATATAGAAATTCAGAGAAAGAGGGGGGAAGGGTGATAAGAGAGGTTGAGAGTGATAACTGACAGAGAGGCAGTAGGATGTAGAGAGAGAGAGAGCGAAGCCTGGAAAAGAAGAGAGGGAGCAAATGATTGGAGAAAAAGAACATGTTCATTCTTAGCCCAGCTGCATCTGTATGATATTCCAGGGCAATATTTACAAATGATACAAATTCAAGAGAAAAGATAGACAACTAAAGAAGACATGAAGAGAGGTGTATAAGAAGGAAGGAGAGAGGGAAAAAGAGAGAGAAAGAGTGACAGAGAGAGAGAAAGAGAGAGAGAGAGAGAGAGGATGTGACTTATTCCACAACTGTATCAGAGCAGGTATCCTCCTGAAGCACCAAACCACTGCTGAGTCCCACTGATACACAACACATGGAAGGAAAGAGGGAGGGAGGGAGAAAGAGAGAGAGAAAGAGAAAGAGAGAGAAGGAGGGGAAGAGACCAAAGGAGAGTCATGGAGGGATTGAAAAGAAGGAGGGAAAGAGAGGGACCGAGTGAGCCACTGAAAGAGGTGTCAGATGGAGCGTGGACATGGGGGAAAAAGAGGGGTAGAGAGAAAGAGTAGGGGAGAAGAGAGACAGATCAAGAGAAAGAGAGAGAGAAGGGGAGAGAGAGAGAAGGGAGAGAGAGAAAAAGAAAAAGAGCGAGAAGGGAGAGAGAGAAAGAGAGAGAGACCAAGCTTATTTACCAAGCTCCTGCCTTGCCCCGCCCCCTTGCCCTCCAGAGACGGCCAGTGTTTGTATAAGGTAGGGGAGAGGGAGCGAGGGATGGAGAGAGAAAACGAGACAGAATGTGCAGGAGAGAAGTTGCAGATGTGTGTGTGCATGTGTGTGTGTGTGTGTGTGTGTGTGTGGAGGGGGATTGGAGTGGAAGTAATTGGACTGATGAGCCTAGAGAGAGCAGATCATAACTGGAGAGAAAGCGCAAATCAGGAGTTAGGATCACAGAGACACACACACACACACACACACACACACACGCATGCATGCACACACACACATACACCTGAAAATCCCACACATATGGTATTACTGCCCTAAATCACCATGTGTATCTGCACCAGTGTGTCTGCTGGTGTGTTTCAGTGGGAGTAAAAGCTGTACTGGTGAAAGCTGGGTGCTGAATAGCCCCATGCTGAAAAATCTCAGAATGATATTTTGTATTGTGTACATGTGCAGACTGTGTCTAATCTTGTGCTTCACTTGGTGTTTGGTGTGTGTTTGTGAATACAGGTGAAGCGTGCAGACAAGCATGTGTAAGTGAGTGTCTCCCCTGTGTGTGTGTGTGTGTGTGTGTATATGTGTTTTATTTGTGTAAGTGTGTGTACATGTGTGTGTGTGTGTGTGTGTGTGTGTGTGTGTGTGTGTTGTGTGTGTGTGTGTGTGTGTGTGTGTGTGTTTGGGGCTATCTGGGAACAGCAGGGTGAATGTGCTGTCACCACCTCTGTTGCCAGAGCAGCGAAACAGAAGCCCAGCCCTGAATTCACATCACGTCAACAACAGTAACACAAGCCTGTGTTATTATCCATCATCACACGAACAGCATCAATGAAGCCATTGGAAATTTATGAACATGTTTGTATTTTATGACCGTGTGTGTGTGTGTGTGTGTGTGTGTGTGTGTGTGCAAACTCATGCATCTGTATAAATATAAGCATCTGAGGCCTGTAAGAAATTATTCTGCATTTCTAGGAGTGTACAATATATACGGTGGTGTGTTTCAGTAGTTCCTAGCTGTGTGAGTGTGTGTGTGAGTGTTTGTGTGTGTGTGTGTGTGTGTGCGTGCGTGTGTGTGTGTGTGTGTGTGTGTGTGTTTATCAGTAAGTGGAAGTGCATGCTGTGCTAATGACGCTGCAGTGCTGAGGCTGGAAGTGTGCTGAGCAGTGATACTACACGTGATGGCTTCAGGATGTTTCAAACACACATACACACACACACACACACACACAGAAAAATGTGCACACACAAAAAAACATTAACAGAACATAAACATATAAATGAACACATACATCTCTGTAAAGTCATTACAAACAAAACATATTCAAATATACAAGCACATGTGCATGTGCATTCACACACACACACACACACACACACACTACAGAAAGAGAGAGAGAGAGAGAGAAACTGAAACACTCCCTTGATCAAAACAAGCAGACATCAGCACCCACATAATGGCACTCTCCCTCCCATATCTGCTGATCGGCTGTGAAAACAGAGCTACCTTACACACACACGCACACACACACGTCCCAGACTGCCCCTCTGTGTTATGCTCCTCACCTTCCTCCTCCAGAACATGGCTCCTCTACCTCCTCCAGCAGCGATGGCTGCCGCCTCGCCCTCTTCTCTCACCCCAATGCCCGCTACCCCAGCTCCCGGTCCCGGTCCCGCTCACCTCCGCACCACCAAAGCTCCAGCCGGCTCTCTCCACCCCGATCGCATCGATGCCGAACCCCTCCTCGGCCCACACACACACACACACACACACACACTCGTTTTTTTTGTTTGTTTTTTTTGCTGGCCCCCTTTCAGGTACTGACCAAGCCCCACGTCTCACCATCCAAATTTCTCCCTGGCCATATGGCCTCTTTCTCTCTCTCTCTATCTATCCCTCACTCTCTCTCTAGCACTCAGTCTCTCTCTCTCTTCTCTCTTCTCTTCCTTACTATCCCTGGTGCCACTGTGCCAAACACATCCACTGTGCTCTCTTCTGACGCGCTGGCAGCCACGTGACACTGGCACCAACCGTGGTTACAAAGCTCAGCTAAAGTTGATCTGGGTTGGTACCACAGGACCAACCAAAACCAGCCGACAAACCTACTGAGATTCTACCATGGAACACTGCCGCCGGAGACCATCCGTATTGCGCCAGTCCCATTCACCTCACACTGCTACTTCTGGACTGGGCTCAAATGGGAGGACTGGGAAACGTAGGCTAGGTGTGTGTGCGTGTGTGTGTGTGTGTGTGTGTGTGTGTGTGTGTACGGGACGCCTGGGAGCCGGCAGATGAATGACACCCGGTGCTGGAATCCAATCAGTGGTGGAACACTTTCAATGGAAGCCACACACACACAGTGACTTGAGAGTCTAAGAGTGAGAAGCGACCTGATTTTACCTGTTTGTCTGGGCTGGCTTTTTGGAGACCCAGATCGGGCGGCTCCAACAGCAACGCTGGACTCCTGCTGGTCTGGCTGCCATTCACTGGAGAGAGAGAGAGATTGAGAGAGAAAGAGAGAGAGAGAGAAAGAGAGAGGGGGGGAGAGAGAGAGAGGATAAGAGAGAGATGGAGAAGAAGTAAACAACCAAAGAACCCAGAAAACAGACAGGCAGAGAGAGAGAGGGAGAGAGATGCTGGGTTTTCATGTTCAGCCACACGAAAGCCGGGGCAGATAGAATCGTTACAGGACATGCTAGAACTTAGCACACAAGATTACATAATGTCACTCTGAAGCGTGCCACTTTGAAGGGCCATACTCTGGGGTTTCCGCAGCAATGGTTATGCTATGATTAGGTCATAGGCTTGCCTGGGTGGCGGTGACACCGCTGGACAGACCCAGGCCACGCTGAGGTGGGGGGTTGTGTGTGTGTGTGTGTGTGTGTGTGTGTGTCCTATTTCTTACCTCGCCTCCAGCTCTGTAGGGACAGAGGTTAGCATTAATGAGGCACAGGCTCAGTGACACACAGGGACACACATAGAAATAAAGACTCTTACAAGCACACACACACACACTGAACCAGATGCATATGTGGGCACACACACACAGACAAACACACCCTACCACACACACAGACACGCACTGAAACAGATGTGCATGCACACACACACACACACACACACAAACACACACGCACACCCGTACACACACACACACACACACACACACACACACACACACACACACACACAGACAGAGAGAGAGAGAGAGAGAAAGAGAAAGAGCACAGAATGAAATGTACAGATTATTTTTATCCTAAATGAGGGAAACAGATTCTAGAAGAGCAGGCCAGCTCTTATATGCCTGCTCCTCTCTCCCTCCAGCGAGAGCCTTCCTGTCCCACTGCTCCACAGGAACAGGACTAGCAGTGGCAGGCTGAAGGGGCAGGCGGGTAAGGGTTAGGGGAGGTGGCATGCGGGGAGCGGGCAGGTGGCAGAGACAGCAGCCCTCAGTGTAATTACTGCCCCCTGTCTGCCCTCGGGGGCAGATGGGACTTGTCATCTCAGGCCAGCGCCTGCCTCCTTTCAGCCTCCTTCCTGCAACCCCCTGTCCCCCTCCTCCAACCTAACACCCACTCCTGCCCAGACCACCAGTCAGAGGAGGCTCTGGCAGGTCCATTATTACATACCTTTAGTTGTCTTCCTAAATCTGAAACAGGGTTGTTAGCTGAGCTGTCTGGTGGCAGAGCTGCCAAAAGCTGCCAAAAGCTTGTGTGTGTGTGTGTGTGTGTGTGTGTGTGCCTGTGTGTGTGTGAAACCAGTGACCAAACACCAAAGGATATGCATATTCATATACAAAACAGTATATATATTTTCTTTCTTTCTTTTTCTACCAATGTTCTGTGTATGTTCATTTGTGTGTGAAATTGTATCTGTTTTGGAGAGGTTCAACACAGAGTGCTGTTGCTGAAATATGACGGAGGAGGTTACCTGAGGAGGTGGGAGTGGAGGAGACAGCTCTGGGCTGGGGGCTCTTGGGAGACCCTGCTGAGGAGGTGGAGAAGGAGGAAGGCCTCTTCCATGTTGTCTCTGGAACACAAAGGATACAAGAGGACACTTTTAAATACTTCTGGGACACATACGGTACCTGGAGAACTCTTCCTCAAATTCTACCCGTATACCAGGTCCAATTCATGGGCTGAGAAAATCGGTACAGAGTTTCTGACTATATCATGGACTCTAAATAGGATAAAAGACAAGGTGAGGGATGGGAAATAGTTTTGTTTTGTATGCCTGTTGTAAAAAAAATGACTCTACCTTTAGTAAACAAACTCCTGCAGACACCAGCAAGAAATAGCCAAGAAATAATATCACAACACCCCTTGGGTCACCTCTAGCACAATATCAAAACAAATACAAGGAACCCAAAAAAGGAGAAAAATCAACATACTTTTTCAATCACGACTCCGTCCTTTTTCAATTCATCCTCTCATTCGTCGTCTCTGGCCCTCGAATTGGTTAGGATTTCCCCTGACTAAGCAGTTAATGGCTCAGGGCCTCTGCCTCTGTGTGTGTGTGTGTGTGTGTGTGTGTGGGCTCATCTCATTCTCCAGACAAAACATGCTTTCTGCAGACTGTTGCCCCTCTCACATTTCATTTGCATTCTAAAGCATTACGAGCTGAGCCAGCCGCTTGCAGCAACGTACCGGTGTCCACGGGAAAGGGCTTATGTGAGGTAGCCAGAATAACAGCAGCGAAAAAGCAAAAAACGTCGAACAGAACTGGGCCAGGTGAGTGTGTGTGTCGCTCTTCTCTCCATCACCGTTAGCGTGAGCAGAGGGGGAACCGCGAGAGCGCGCTATTTATGTGTGCCGAACAACTGTAATTAACATTATTGAGGCCGTGAACCGTGTAGCATGTCGGACTGAGCGCTCCAGATTTTTCCTTTTTTTTTTTTTTTTTAATTGACGCCATCATCCACATGCAGGCATGCCCTGCCTCGGCAGGAGGGGAGGTGCCATGCATCAATTTCACAGTGAAAACAGCAATCAGCAATATTTCAGTAAGAGTTATGGCAGCTCAGCGAGGCACTTATTACTGAGGAGAGAGTAGTAAACACGCACAAGTTCACGCATACGCATAGACACACGCACACACACACAGATGTGTGCACAAACACACGCTCACAAAGACACACACACATATGGGCATGCACACACAAAAATATAAACCACACATTCACAGACATATACTCAAGGGCACAGACAAGCATACACGTGCGCGCACACAGACACACACACACACACACACCCACACTCACACACAGACACACACACACACACACACACATGCAAATAAACATGCACACGCATACAAGCATGAATACATACACAAACACACACACACACACACGCATGCATGTGCATACACACACACACACACTCACACACACACACACACACACAGCATATGGCGGTCTGTGGGTCTGGATGTATTTTTATATCAGGAAGCTGATGGGAGCCAGAAGTCTGTCTATAGCAGTAATAGCTGCAGCTGGAGCCAGAGCCCAGTGGGAGTCAGACCCTATGGCCGCCTGACTCCGCACAAACATGGCAAAAACATGCACCGCTCTGTGCTACTCACCGTAACTAACGCAGGCTCATAACCAACGCAGGCCTATGATCAAACATACACACACACACACACACACACATACACACACACACAGACACAGACACAGACACATTCTCTACATGACTAGCCCCTCATCCCTCTGATGATGCTCAGTACTGTGGCCTCAGTGCTTGAGACAGGTATCCCAAATGTGCCCAGGCGAGAGAGAGAGAGCAGGCAGGCAGTCGGCGCCCTGACTAGCAGGGGGCCTTATGAGTGAGATGAATGAGGGTGGCCTCAGTCCACTGGCTCCCTCTACAGATGAATGGGGGGCGGAGGAGGCAGACAGGAAGGATGATGAGCTCGCAAAAGCCCCAGAGAGTGATGGGACTCGACAGGCCATTCAGACAAGACAGAGAAGATGGAGAGATGGGAGGAGGAGAGGAGCTGCTCTCTGGCTTCCTTCTCAACACTCTCTCAAAACAATATAGTAGTTTTCAGTATAAAAACAGTCAATGTGTTCTAAAGGCCTTACTATGTGATAATATCATATGATTTACTATAATATATTATAATATTATACTATAATTTAATATAAAACAATATAATATTCAACTTAGAATACAGTAGGGCCTACCTTTGGTGGTGGAATTGACAAAGTACTCATGTCCGTCAGGGGACAAGTAACACCTCCAGCCCTGAGGAAGAGTCCAGTTGTCTGTCACCTCTGGTGCACTCGGAGTTGGGGCCACAGGCTTCTGGTGGAAAAAGAGACAATAATGAGGCTCTGCAGCAAGCTGTCATTATGGCTGAATAGGGGATGAAGTAATTGTCGGGGGTGGGGGGTGTAAGAGGAGTATGAAAACCTCGACTTGACTTCACTCAGTACACTTGATCAAGTGTGTGGCTTCACTCAGTACACTTCATCAAGTGTGTGGCTTCACTCAGTACACTTCACTCAGTACACTTCATCAAGTGTGTGGCTTCACTCAGTACACTTCATCAAGTGTGTGGCTTCACTCAGTGCACTTCATCAAGCCAATTGTTCACCTTGCATGACACCGACTGGCTAATTGCGAGGCAAACAACTGTTCCAAAATGGCATTGTAGTAGTTAGATCATGCCAATGTTATAAATTCATTTACTGAGTTCCACTACCATGATGTGTTATGGCTCCCTTTTCTTCCGCTCTACTGAGGCGTACGTCATGAGGCGTCAACGCTCGTGCGTGGGAACTTAGTCACCACTAGACCTCATTAACTTCGTCGAAACTCAACAGACGTCGGGAAGTTTATGGTGGGATGATGAGGATGAGGAGGGCTCGGCCATAGGGGAGGATGAAGGGACCCCCCTTCTTTAATCAGCTTAGCTTGCCTCGGCAGTGAATACCACACTGCTGGCGACCGCCAATCATTTCCATGGAAAAAAAGGAGCCTAGTCAGAGCAGGTTCCTGAGATTTCAGGTTGTTTTTGTGTGTTTGCTGAGGCGGAACAAGAACACTTGGCAGAGAAGCGTACAGCTAATGGACATGGACACACTCAGTCAGCCTGGGAGTCTCGGAGCCCAGAAGTCCTCATTCTGCTCTCGCTCACCATATGCTCAACATTACCGAAGGGAAAGACCTCATGGGGTACATCGAGGGTGATTTCAAGTAAACTTTTCACACCAAGTAAAACAACTGTTACCCTATCAAAGCCTGCATTGTTTGTCTAAATGCTGATTTAATTAGGCCCTAAATGAAATTAGCTGAAATTCAAGCAGCAAATTGAAATTCAGATCTGTTACATGCTGGGCAGGCAAACTGGCAAAGAAGGGTGCTTATTTTGGACAATAACTGAGGTGTGAAGTATAAACTAAATGACTAACAGCATCTGATTTATTGTAGCTTTTAGCCACATGGCCCATGTTTAGCTTACCCCAGAACTGCACTGGCGTAAGAACTCTCAGAGCTACCTTTACCCCACTCCATGCCTCATCTACTCTCTGTCGCAGTGCCATTGTCTGAGCTGTAATTCACCTAAAGAAACACGGCTGCAGTTATGTAAGGGAATGAAAAATTAGCGTTCTTTGGTGAGCCTTATCTTCAGCTTCCAGGAGCTCACATTAGTCCTCTCTCTCCCTTTCTTTCTCTCTCTATCTCTCCCTTTCCTTCTCTCTCTGTCTCTCTCTCTCGGCGTTGAGAAAAGATGGCACTGCGGAGCAAGTGAGTGTTTACTGCAGCGTGTTTTACAGTGCAGCAACTGAGTGTTTCACTGCCAGGTGCAACAGTGCATACAGCAGCAGAACTCAGCTGCTTTACTGTGTGTGTGTGTGTGTGTGTGTGTGTGTGTGTCTGTGTATGTGTATGTTAAGTGAGTGTGAGTGCATGTGTATGGGTAGATGTGTGTGTGTGTGTGTGAGCTCATCTCATTCCCCACACTGAATGGTCTACCCATACCCATACACAGGGGCACGTGTATAGGTATGTGTAAGGGTGGATGTGTGTGTGTGAGATTGTGGGTGTGTTGCATATACCTACACATTGCTTGCTTACATAGGTACATGCACGTCACAAATTTGTAACTGCGTGTGTGTGTGTTTAAATGAGGGGGGCTGTGGGTGACTGACACATGTGCATCATGCATTCAAATTCTCATGCGTCTCACACACTGCCAGGTCATTGGGGCCGGTGTGGGAGAATGTATACGTTTGATGTACAAGATAAAAAGGATTCCTCTCTACCTCTCCCTCCCACCCTCTTTTCCTCTCTCTCTCTCTCCCTCTCTCTCTTTCTCTCTTGAACTCACACACTCCCCTCTGCATCAAGGTTTAGTCACGACCTTGCAGCATGCAGTAAGTGCTACTGAAACAGCCTGCAGAGCCATTTTTATTTACTCCCCAACCACTGACGTCCACCACTTTCTCCCAGCGCGAGTCAGAGAATAAAAGTTATGGATGCAAACAGCTCGGCGCCCCTGAGGTCACAGTGGCGAGATGGATAATGTGCCACGGTTCGTGAAACCATTAGAGTCACAGTTTTTATTGCTTTCAGAAAACTTTCTTCCCGTCTGTGGCTGAAATGAAAACTTGAGCTCTCGTTTTTTACAATCTCCCAGTGAATCATTTGGATGAGCTGCAACTTCACACAGTGCCTTCACAGATACCCCACATTATTCACAAGAGAAGTGATAGTAATCGGGGCCTTCAGAAGAGGAAATCGCTGATTTGATCATCTCTGTTACACAGACTACATCCAAGATCCCAGACTCTGATTCCACCCTTTTTCAAATGCTACAATGAGACTCAATATATACCCAGACTTTCACATATATTATTTACATTGCTCTCTTTGACACTCTCCAGACAGGCATTCTTGTATTGCAAGTGCATCAGTTGAACTCTGATGTAAAATAAGCAGCTTTATTACATTACCCTAAGACAATTCACTATGAATCAAATAATATAGAGAATTACATGCAGCATTACATGCTGCATGCAAGCTAATTCAGAAGGGTAGGGTACAATCTAAATTCTGACATTCAAGGAAATTAATTCAAAGCATGGTGATCATCATCTGCTCCACTAAGGAATGATGACAAATCTGTCACTCTCTACCTCAATTAATGACTACCGGGGGAAGCAGAAATGAGTATAACGACAGGGGTCTGGCACTAGAACAAACAAGTCAGACGGCATGTGACATAATGCTTTTACATGCTCTCTGGAAGCAGGAATATGGCAAGTGATAGAGAAAGAGAAGGATGAGATGAGAAGGAGGAGTGGGAGGAGGTTTTGACAAAGTTGAAAATGGCAGTGTTATGTTAAGAAGAGCATCAGGCATCCCTTGAAAACCAACAGTGAAGAAGATTAAAACACTTGGGCAGGAGGTCCTCACGGTAGCCCTGCTTCTGGGACAAAGAGTATAAGGCCAGCAACTGACACCACAGAAACTTATTTTTCCATCTCAGTATTAAGTGTTAATCAAAGGCCTTGGCGACAGACAAGGCTCTTCCTTTCAAATACATATACTGCATATAATATTTCCTTGTGCTGTAGCAAGGATATTACTCTGTTATGCATATTGGCGCCAGAAGAGCTTTGCAACCGTGTCCACAATAATGCCTTCTCTATTGAAATGAAGTGCATAGATTCAAAGATGGCACCAGCCACACTCTGTCAGTTTGACATATGGCAAACAGACACAGACTTTTGTGTTGCAGCCACCACACAGACAACTGTAAAAAAGAAAACAAAGCACAGACACACACAACTCTCTATCCAACCCAGCCAAAAGAACGAGCATAAAAAAAGACTGCCCTTACCATGCTTTCTCAGAGCTCTGTTTTCTTTCTTTCTTTTCTCACAGGAGTGAAAGTGAGAGGTGTCGACTGACACGACTTAGGAGAAAGAGAGAAAGAGAGAGAGATAGAGACAGAGAGGCCTGACTGTGAAGCAGAAACTAAAGACTCTGGAGGCAGTTTTGTCCCAACCGGACCGCTGCCTAAGGGTCCAAGTTGAGGACAAGGGGACAAAGAATGTACATGACTTGTCACTGAAACTCTCTAAAAAACAGAAGATGTGTCTCATTCTCAATGCCAGTTGGAAAGCTGTTTGAACGCCTTTGTCTGAGCCCGCCAGATGTGAACACTGCCACAAGGGCCCGGGCTGAAATATCACTTCTTCCCTCTTCATGAGCCCGGACGCACAATGGACGACAGTGTGGGACGTGCCTAGAGGAGTTGCTGTGGCAACAAGGCCTGTTTTGTGCGACCCGCTGGCCCATAACTTGCAAATCAAATTGACCCTCTGTGCATAGCATCACTGGTGCTCCTTCCCAAAATGGAAATGGTCAACTTTGTTGATGAGATGATGACAGCAAGTCGGCTTGGCTGCTCGTGCAGCTGGCTAGACAGGGAAGATAAAAAGTGGAAAACAGGGGAGAGGGAGGGGACAGCTGGAGGATAAATAATGACAAAAATGCTATCTTGAAAAAGCCTCAAATACTACACTATGTGGGCTATGGAATCAGATTTGCTATTTTGTTTTGAATCACATCACTTCATGAGAAAGGTGATCTCATGGGACCTGTCTGTCTAGAACACATCTCAATTCATATTTAACTGAACACTTGGCTCAGACAGATTCTTTTATTCTCTGGTTGCCTGTCACAAAACAATCACATAGGACTCTTGCTTAAAATGATCAACCATGCGCATTGTTGATTTACAAAATATTCAGTTGGAGACTAATTAAGACATGGGGCCATGTCTATCCTGTAAAATGTAGTGTTATAAATGAAAACCAATGTGTGCATTTCAAGAGTTTGACAGTATAATGTCAGAGTATGTCTACTCTAGATGAGACAATCTAAATTAAAGTCTGGTGACAGAGCAGGTCAAGCTGAATAGAGTCCCTTTTCATGGAACTATCGATGAAACGCCTGCAAACACCTAAATGCTATTAAGCAAGAGCAGCATAGACGTCCATTCTTCCCAATTTGCAAACTGAAAACTTCATACCAAAGTATTACACACTCCCAGAGCGCGTAAGATCTCTGAACAAGCCGTCATGCTTCCCTTGAACGGATTAAGCCAAATTCGTAAACAGAAAGGGCCTAGAGGCAAAGAAACCTGGATAGGAGTGAGGCAAGTGTTTTCTGACAGAAGTGGCTCACTGATGTCTGTCCTAACGTTTTGACGTAAGGAGATCTATGAGAGTTATTTTGTCTAATATTTCCTCCTGTCTCTTTTTTTCGAGAGCAATCTACGTTGAGTAAATCACGTTGAGTGTATGTGCGTCATTGTGCAAGCGTTAGAGAAGACACCAGCATCCTCCTGTAAGCCTGCCCCACATATAAACTGCTAGTAATTTGTCTCCCAGAAAAGATAATTTTATTACTAAATCAATGTACTGTATATTCATTTTAAGCTGTTCTTTACTATTTTACTTGCACACGTCATATTTTTCCTTACGCATCAGTTCAACACACAAGTCATCCAACTTATATATCCAACGAATATATATGGATCCGTGTTCCTGGCTTACCTCCAGAACGTTGACATAGTTAGCAGGGAACCATCCTCTGACTCCATCTATCTCTCCTTCCCACCACCCGCCGTCCAGTGGCTGCAGAACTTCGATAATCTCTCCTACCTCGAATTTAAGCGCCTGGTCATGTTTTCCTCTGAATGCGTACAAACTTCGGCAATAGATTCGTGACATTGTATAAAGGTCAAGTCAAAAGTGATGGGGACATGTTAACCTACAGTATATTTTTGATGCTTCTATGGTTGTTCGGCGTTCGTTTGTGTGTATAGCAACATCTCGCAGTGTCACTTCAAAGCAGCACAAGGGAAGAGGTTTTATCCATTCCAACCAGCCGAACACCTGCGGTCCCACCTCTGAGACGTTGCCAACAAAACTTTCTCTCATGCGTTCTGCCTTAACCGAGTGTCATTGCACTGAAACAAATAGGCTACCACACACATACTTACACTTCGAAAAATATTAGAGGTCCGTTTATTTATGTATTTGTTTATTTGTTCGAAAACTATGTTTTGTTGATTTCGAGTTCATGACTGTCAAATACAGGACACAGGCAGCAGATGGCTACAAAGGCCAGTTAATTGTTGGTTGCGCCTGAGCGGTCATTCTCTCGTAGGTATCTACAGATTGCTTGATCCACTCCAAAAGATCTAAGTACTCAAAAGGTCGGGGCTGCCCTTTGTTTCATGACAGACGCCATCTAGAGTAGTATGTGAAAAGCACACGCATGGATCGCATAGACTTCGGTGAGACACAAAATTATTAAATCTGTTTAAAAAGGTTACAGACAAGTTGTGTTTTGACTTGTTGTCTCATATTAGTTTACGGTGTTCAGGTAAAAAAAAACTCTCCACAGCCAATTGTCCCCACAATACCATGATGAAACACAAGTCGTCATGCAGGGATATCCCGTTGGCACGAAGTTGTGCATGTTAATAGAAAGTTGTCGTGCCTATGTGCTCACCTTGATGTGACTTTGTGCTAAGCAGACAACTCGAGCACAATCATAATTGGAAGTGGGAACAGCCGTGGCATTAATTACAGTGCTGTGGGCATCTAAATTGGGCTGATTAACTTCAATGTCAGTGTCCTTCAGTCTGAAGAATAGGCCCAAGCATACCGTTACTTGGCTAGTTGGTTACAATGCCCATTGTTTTGAAACAGCTGCGTCCAAGCGGTGTCTTTTGATGACCTGTCAGTATTTCCGTCATGGTTGACCTCTATTAGCCTGTAAAAGCAATCAAAACAGACCTTGATCACAGCCTGTGAGTAATCTGTTGCTTTTCTTCACTCATTTAAAATAGCAAGGGTATTGAAGTTAATAGGGGAGCTGCCTTAAACCCTATAGTGTTTAAAATGCCAACTAAACTGTGCTTGGGCTGACTGCAATGCATGTGACTGAAGAATACTTTGGCAGAAAATCCCTTAAACAAAGGTTTTGTCACATCTAGTGCATTTAACAGTTCACAGAGTTCCTGATACCAGATGTAGTTAAACAAACTGGGTTTATAACAACTGGGTTTATAATGGTAGTTTTTCATCATTTTAGCAAAAGTTTGTGGTGTCTATTAGTGTTAAATTGCTAACCTGCATCACAAGATTATAAAGGCTTTTACTCTAAGGCAGTGCTAAATATAACTGTACCTTGTACTGGATGTATTCACAACCATCTGCTGATATAACAATGCATGCCCATACATAGGGCATAGGACTGACATCAAGGACAATGACCACACTATATAAGGGCTGGGTGAGGTGGGCCACTGTTGAGAAGAGTCCCAGGTAAGTCTGACAGCATGTGAGTAATACTCGGGTGGTAGCTATACATTATATACAGTTTGGAAAAATTAGAGTTTTTTTTTGATGACCTGGCGAAATGGTAATGAAAGATTCTGTGTTATGATATCAGTTATGATGAATGATGAATGATACATTTTTTACTGTCAGTGAACACCTCTTTCCGTTGAATAACCCATTTTAGATTTCATCCAGCTGATTTTAAGTGAGCTACATCTCAGAGGGGTATGTAAATCAAGCTTTGTACCTTTTATTTTACCCGAACATTTTTAAACAAAGATTTCCAGTGTCTAAAGAGATCTTATTTTGTGAGTGCTCTTGCTCAAAGGGTCAGTATGAGTTCTGATGCAGAGATGGCAGTTTTTGGGGTGGCTGCCCAGTACCTTCGCAAGAGTGAGAAAGAACGCATAGAGTCCCAGAGTAAGCCATTTGATGGCAAAACAGCCTGCTTTGTCTGTGATGAAAAGGAACTTTATGTGAAAGGAACCATCCTGAGTAGAGATGGAGGAAAAGCCACTGTGGAGGCTCAGGATGGCAGGGTGAGTGTGACCTGCAGAGCTGTCTGTTTGCATTTACAACATTATAAAGGGTAGTGTAGATTTCACATTTCATCCGTTTTGATCAGAAACCATCCATAAAAATAAACCATGCAAGAAAGCATCTCTCTAATAGATTTTTTTTTAAATTAACTTAGAATGTAACTGTCAAAGAAGACCAAGTCTTTCCCATGAATCCACCCAAATTTGACAAGATTGAGGACATGGCCATGATGACCCACCTCAATGAACCTTGTGTGCTGTTCAACCTCAAAGAGCGTTATGCAGCCTGGATGATCTATGTAAGCTTTACACCGTAAACCTCTAATAACCATGAATTGCATGAACAGCTTTTTTATATATCTGACAATGGATAAAATATATAGGATCTTCTCTCCATATGTTAGACCTATTCTGGGTTGTTCTGCGTGACTGTGAACCCATACAAGTGGCTCCCAGTGTACAACCCTGAGGTGGTGACTGCCTACAGGGGAAAGAAGAGGATGGAGGTGCCCCCACATATCTTTGCTCTGTCTGATAATGCCTATCAGTTCATGCTGACTGGTGAGGGATTTCTTGAGAAAATTTTGTGGTTTACTTTTGGTCTTTGTCCTACCTTTGCTTTATGTTTTGTGTGTGTGTGTGTGTGTGTGTGTGTGTGTGGCAGACAGGGAGAATCAGTCAATCCTCATCACGTAAGTGTTCATTTAATTTAATTTACTAACAGAACCTAATATTCTTATACCATGTTACTTGTGGCATTTGACCTCTGGCCTTGTTCATAGGTCAGATCATTGTCATCATGGCACTGTCTTTTTGTGCCATATTGTTTAAACATTATATTAACATGCCATAAACATTATATTAAGAATTAACAGACTACTGGTATTCTGATATTCTCTAGTGGAGAATCTGGTGCAGGGAAAACTGTGAATACCAAGCGTGTTATCCAGTACTTCGCCACAATTGCAGTGTCTGCCGACAAGAAAAAAGAAGTTGTCAGCAAAATGAAGGCAAATGATTCTCTTTGTTATTGCAATCTCACCAAATAGCCCAAGTAAACCTATCAGAAACAGATATTTACGGTTTTCTCTGACAATAGGGCACTCTTGAGGATCAAATCATCCAGGCTAACCCTCTACTTGAGGCTTTTGGCAATGCCAAGACAGTGAGAAATGACAACTCATCTCGTTTTGTGAGTACATAATTCATAAGTCATACATAATTCATACTCTTATACTCTATATCATATCAGCTCAGAAAAAGATGCTGAACTTTTCTTATTGCAGGGAAAGTTTATAAGGATACACTTTGGGATGACAGGGAAACTGGCATCAGCAGATATTGAAACATGCAAGTACCCCGTAAACATATGCATTTACAACATGTTGCACAATTAAGCATAACTGTTGAATTTATTGCCTTTTAATTATTTTATTATCGTTTTGCTGGTACAGATCTCTTGGAAAAATCCAGAGTTACATTTCAGTTGTCAGCCGAGAGGAGCTATCACATATTTTACCAGCTTACTTGCAACAAGAAGCCAGAACTAATTGGTAAATATTGGTGCAATGTTATTTTGTGTTATTTTTCTAGAAAGGTCTGTAATGTCTGCTAACACACATTTGGATCTAACTTACAGATATGCTTCTCATTACCACCAATCCATATGACTTTGCCTTCATCAGCCAAGGGGAGGTGGCAGTAAAAAGCATAGATGATGCTGAAGAACTGATGGCAACTGATGTCAGTAAAACTTAATAATGTACAGCCACTGTCAAAACAAGCAAATAAACAACCCACTAGAGAAGCAAAAGCACAACAATTCCATTCTGTTCATGTTCTAGGAAGCCATTGACATTCTTGGTTTCTCCTCTGACGAGAAGATGAGCATCTACAAGTTGACTGGAGCCGTGATGCATTATGGGAACATGAAATTCAAGCAGAAACAGCGTGAGGAGCAGGCAGAGCCCGATGGCACAGAGGGTAAGACGCCTTAGGTTCAGCTCATTATTTTACTGTTGTCAGTTAATGCTTTGAATAGACTCATGGCTACATTGAATATGATGCTGCCATATAAACGGTGCATTATGTATTGACTAAGTCTAGTAATTTAATCTAGTAATCTAGATTTTTATTGGATAAAGTTAGTCGCGGTTGTAAATGGAAGGTTATTGATTTGCATCATAAAAAAAATTGGGTTTATAATGTACTTTTGTTT
Organism: Tenualosa ilisha; assembly: GCA_015244755.2. NCBI lineage: Eukaryota > Metazoa > Chordata > Actinopteri > Clupeiformes > Clupeidae > Tenualosa > Tenualosa ilisha. Next base: position 8,954,781 of record PYXC01000584.1, read on the forward strand.
TCAGTGGCAGACAAAGCTGCCTACCTGATGGGCCTCAACTCTGCAGACCTGCTGAAGAATCTCTGCTATCCACGGGTGAAGGTTGGGAATGAGTATGTCACCAAGGGACAAAATGTCCAACAAGTAAGTTGGACAGTTTTATTTTTTATTACCTGTAATTGTCAGTAATTATTTGCCTGCACCATCATGTTTGCCCAGATAGAGTATGACATTACTGTTTAATGCCTTAGGTGTACAACTCCATTGGTGCCCTTGCAAAGTCTGTTTATGAGAAGATGTTCCTCTGGATGGTAATGCGGATAAACCAGCAGCTGGATACCAAACAGCAAAGGCAACATTTTATTGGGGTCTTGGATATTGCTGGGTTTGAAATTTTTGATGTAAGTTTTCCCAGAATTAAATCTCTACTGTCTAAATATATTTCTCTCATACTTTATTTTCTTGCTAATTCTATTAAAACATGCATTAAATGCGTTTTGTGCTGACTTGATTTAGTTCAACACTCTGGAGCAGCTTTGCATCAACTTCACTAATGAGAAGCTGCAACAGTTTTTCAACCACCACATGTTTGTGCTGGAGCAAGAGGAGTACAAGAAGGAGGGCATTGAATGGGACTTCATTGACTTTGGAATGGATCTGGCTGCCTGCATTGAGCTTATTGAGAAGGTCCATTTTGCACCTTGCATATGCATAAAGAGATTTGTTCACGCTCATATGTGTTTTGATTTACCTGAGAGTGTAACATGTCTTTTTTAACAGCCAATGGGTATCTTTTCAATTCTTGAAGAGGAGTGCATGTTCCCCAAGTCAACTGATACATCTTTTAAGAACAAGCTGTATGACCAGCACTTGGGCAAGAACAATTGCTTTCTGAAGCCAAAGGCTGTCAAAGGCAAGCCTGAGGCCCACTTCTCTTTGATCCACTATGCTGGTACTGTTGACTACAACATTGCAGGCTGGCTAGAGAAGAACAAGGATCCCCTGAATGAATCAGTTGTGCAGCTGTACCAGAAGTCCTCAGTGAAAATTCTTGCAATGCTGTATGCAAATTTCTCTGGCAGCGATGGTAAATTTACATGAGTTCATGTTGTTTAAAGCATCTGTGTCACAACTTTGCTGTGTATTCAAAAAAAAGGAAGGAGATATAGCTTCAGTATTGTATATATTGTGTATATATACATATATAAATATGATAATTACCACAGCACTACTTCTATTGCTATTTCCTTTTACTTCTACTATTAGTATTACTGCTACCAAATATTGATTTATTATTTTTTAGATTCTGGGGCAGCTGCCGGTGGAAAGAAAGCAGCGAAAAAGAAGGGCTCATCTTTTCAAACTGTGTCCGCTCTGTTTAGGGTAAGCGGTTGTTATTTGAAACATAGGATGTTTGTGCCTTTGCCAATTTTTTTAAAAAATCTCTCATCTCTATGTAGGAAAACCTGAATAAACTGATGTCAAACTTGAGGACCACTCATCCACACTTTGTGCGGTGCCTGATCCCAAATGAGACCAAAACACCAGGTACTTTGAGTCTTCCTGTAGGATATTTAGTAAATCATCATTCGACTTCTACTGATGGTCATGCATATGCCACTGATATCAGGTGCCATGGAAAACAACCTGGTCATCCACCAACTGCGCTGTAATGGTGTGCTTGAAGGCATCAGAATCTGTAGAAAGGGCTTCCCCAGCAGAATCTTATATGGGGACTTCAAGCAAAGGTAGGCACCCTGGATAGACTGTCAGCTGTTTGGTTCCTCATGTGTCTTCAGTCACTACGTACTTCATTAAGTACTATATCAGACCTACATGTATGACAGCATAAACCTGTTTTTAAGCAAGTATTTATACATTATTAATGCATACACTCTACAATGTAATCAATATTGAAATCTGAATCTCAGATCTACAACTGTGACTATGGTTTAGATACAGGATCCTGAACGCCAGTGCAGTTCCTGAGGGCCAGTTCATGGACAACAAGAAAGCTGCAGAGAAACTCTTGGGCTCAATTGATGTTGATCACTCACAATATAAGTTTGGGCACACCAAGGTGCATCTCTACATTATCTACATATGTTGCTATTAAACCTCATGCAAATAACACACACAGATCACCAGATCTTCACATGTACACAGTAGATGAAGATCTGACACATTCTTACAATGCTTGGAATTGTACTCACACAGGTGTTCTTTAAAGCGGGTCTTCTTGGAGTCCTGGAAGAGATGAGAGACGAGAGGCTGGCCCAGGTGGTCACCTGTATTCAGGCTGTCTGCCGCGCATATGTTGTGAGAATGGAGTATAAAAAGATGCTTGACAGGAGGTATTCTATCCCATGTGTGTAGCACAGTACATAAAGTATTGTCCTTTCTGTGCGGTATATCTGAAATGAATATCATCATATCATCATTCTTTTTGAAAAGAGAGTCCATCTACACCATCCAGTACAACATACGGGCATTCATGAATGTAAAGCACTGGCCATGGATGCGTCTGTACTTCAAGATGAAGCCTCTGCTGAAGAGTGCCGAGTCTGAGAAGGAGATGGCGCAGATGAAAGAGGACTTTGCCAAGTGCAAGGAGGACCTTGCCAAGTCTGAAAGCAGACGTAAGGAACTGGAGGAGAAGCTGGTCTCAATTGTGCAGGAGAAGAATGACCTTCTCCTTCAAGTTCAAGCAGTACGTGTTCTTTTCTTGCCCAGTTTCTCCTACGCGGATAAAGCATAGTAATACTAATTAGTATTAGAGTTGTTACAGTTATTACATTAGTAATACAATTGAAAAGAAAGTTGGGAAGTTCGTCTGGCCGTATATGAGCAACTGATATGTCCTTATTTGTTTGTATATATTTTTCCTTCTGCATTTTTCTTTTTAATTTGTGAAAGGAATCTGATAACCTGATGGATTCGGAGGAGAGGTGCGAGGGGTTAATTAAGAGCAAGATACAGCTGGAGGCAAAGCTGAAGGAGACGACGGAGAGGCTGGAGGACGAGGAAGAAATCAATTCCGAGCTGACTGCAAAGAAGAGGAAGTTGGAAGACGAGTGCTCTGAGCTGAAGAAGGACATGGACGACCTAGAACTCACTTTGACCAAAGCGGAGAAGGAGAGACATGCTGTGGAGAACAAGGTTCAGTACATATTCATGCACTCATGAATTTTTGTACAATAATGAATGAGTCATATTTCATAATCTACCTGAAGTCTGTAAATGTATCTCATTGCTTTTGAGAATTAAATATTAAGACAGATATAATATTGAAATATTGAACATTTGTTAACTATTAATTATTAAACATATGTTTGTGTTTGACGTGATTTGATTGCCCCACCACACAGGTGAAAAACCTGACTGAGGAGATCATTGCGCAGGAAGAGAATCTCTGTAAGCTCACCAAAGAAAAGAAAGCACTCCAAGAGGCCCATCAGCAGATGCTAGACGACCTCCAGGTCGAGGAGGACAAGGTCAACACCCTGAACAAAGCCAAAAATAAGCTGGAGCAACAAGTGGAAGATGTGAGTCTGTATGAACTAATGAATAACTTTGACCGAATATTAGCATAGTGAAACATCTAGTTCCCTTGCTCTCATACAGCATGAAAGACACGTCATGTATGTGTGTTGTTTCCTTTGCTTTAACTCAGCTGGAAGGCTCACTTGAGCAAGAGCGAAAGATTCGGATGGACCTTGAGAGGGTAAGGAGAAAGCTGGAGGGAGATCTGAAATTGGCCCAGGAGTCCACAATGGACTTGGAGAATGAGAAGCAACAGCTCGAGGAAAGGTTGAAAAAGTATGAAATGCAGACGGGCTATATTCTTGAGCCCTCCACGTTGTGGAGTTTGATGTCACTTCAACAAGGAGATCATCATTTTAATTTTCCTGTTTTCCACCTGTAAATATTTTTGTTTGGATTAGGAAAGACTTTGAGGTCACACAGCTTCAAAGTAAGATTGAAGATGAGCAGGTGCTTGGCTCTCAGCTTCAAAAGAAAATTAAAGAGCTTCAGGTAAGAAACCAATCTAATGCAGACATTGTTCTCTGGAAATTATCAGACCAATCGTTGTTCAAGTGTACTTGCCTCCTTGATATATCCAGGCTCGCATTGAGGAACTGGAGGAGGAGATTGAGGCTGAGCGTGCTGCCCGGGCCAAAGTGGAGAAGCAGAGGTCTGATCTCTCCAGGGAGCTGGAGGAAATCAGCGAGAGGCTGGAGGAGGCTGGTGGTGCCACAGCTGCCCAGATCGAGATGAACAAGAAGCGGGAGGCTGAGTACCAGAAGCTCCGTCGAGATCTGGAGGAATCATCCCTGCAACATGAGGCAACCGGAGCGGCTCTTCGTAAAAAGCATGCTGACACTGTGGCCGAGCTGGGGGAGCAAATTGACAACCTCCAGCGGGTCAAACAGAAGCTGGAGAAGGAGAAAAGTGAATTGAAAATGGAGGTGGATGACCTCACCAGCAGTATGGAGTCCATAGCCAAAGCTAAGGTGAAAGAGTGTTTTGAAGACTGGGTTAAAATGTTTCTGAGTGGATCTCAAATAACAGATGCACTGTATGTAAAAGCTAAGATGTCTACCTATTTTACAGGTGAATCTTGAAAAGATGTGCCGTAGCCTTGAAGACCAGCTGAGTGAAGTGAAGACCAGGGAAGAGGAGCAACAGAGACTCATCAATGACCTTTCTTCTCAGAAGTCTAGGTTGCAGACAGAAAGTGGTAAAGCTGAAACAACTTTCTAGATGAAGAAAGTGTTTAAGAAGTAATAACGTTTTCAAATAAGAAATAACTCTTTCAGAATTAAGAATAAATTACGAATGCTTGTTTCATTTTTAAATATTTTTTCTTTGTTTTTAATATTTAATAATAATATTGATTAAGTAGGCTACCTCACTAACGCCTTAGTGGTAAAAATCGTGGTGTAGGTGAGATGGCACGCCATGTTGAAGAGAAGGATTCCTTGCTGTCTCAGCTAACAAGAGGAAAACAGGCCTACATTCAACAAATTGATGAGCTAAAGAGGCAAAATGAAGAAGAAAATAAAGTGAGTAAAGTGCAAAAAAAGGGTAAAAATAAATTGATCAAGTGATAACATAACAATCCTTGAAACTTCTAGTAATTTACACACATATAATAGGCCAAGAATACACTGGCCCACAGTCTGCAGTCTGCTCGCCATGACTGTGACCTCCTGCGGGAGCAGTTTGAGGAGGAGCAGGAGGCCAAAGCTGAGCTGCAGCGCTGCATGTCCAAGGCCAACAGTGAGGTGGCGCAGTGGAGAACCAAATATGAGACGGATGCCATCCAGCGCACAGAGGAACTCGAAGAGGCCAAGTAATCTCATGACAAATAATCAGAATCATCACAATCTTTGGAAAGAAAAAAACATTTGTGAATATATTGTATGTGTATAAATACATAAACGTTCAGTATATTGGTATGTGTGTCGTCTGTATTTACTGTATGTACTTAACATTTCAATCTGACAGGAAGAAGCTGGCCCAGCGTCTCCAGGAGACAGAGGAGGCGGTGGAAGCAGTCAACTCCAAGTGCTCCTCTCTGGAGAAGACCAAGCAGAGGCTCCAGAGTGAGGTGGAGGATCTCATGACAGATGTGGAAAGAGCAAATTCAGCTGCAGTTGCCTTAGATAAGAAGCAAAGGACTTTTGACAAGGTAAGAGCAGCACTACCTTATTCTGATGTCCTTTTTACCATTTATAACCTTTAAACTTTTTATAAAAATGTCATATTTCAGTAAACAAAGTGTAAGTAGATACCATCTTGTTGTCTTCACAGTAAATATTGTCCCTAAATGTTGCTCACCCTCTGCAGGTGCTGGCTGAATGGAAGCAGAAGTATGAGGAGAGTCAGGCTGAATTAGAAGCTGCCATGAAAGAAGTGCGTGCAATGGGAACTGAAAATTTCAAACTGAAAAATTCATATGAGGAATCTCTTGAACATCTTGAAACATTGAAACGTGAAAACAAAAACCTGCAGCGTAAGAGCCTTTTTTTTTTTACCTGATCCTTGAAAGAAATGATCTTTTATGTATCAAAATAAAGATTCCTTAGACCCTTTTCAATTAAGTCTGCTATTTGTATTCCCTAGAGGAAATCATGGATCTCACAGAGCAGCTTGGAGAGTCAGGAAAAAACATTCACGAACTTGAGAAGTCGAAGAAACAAGCAGAGCAGGAAAAGACAGAGATTCAGACCTCCTTGGAGGAGGCTGAGGTAATCTTGTTTTGAGTGTGGATACTGCAGCAGCGTTGTGGAAGTACAAACTTCACATGAATTAGTTTGAAGTTCAGTTCATACAGGAAAGAGAAAACTATTGAGAAATAGTTAGCTTACCTCACTGAATTTTTCTTGTGAAGAAGTGTGAGTATTTTTGTGCTTTTCTTTTCAAATGAACCCTCTTCATAATCCGCTGCTCATACAGATACCATACAACTGTTGTGGATATTGTATACCTGATTCATACATCATAACTAAGGCAGTAACCCCATGTCCCCAAGATTTTATCTGGACCTAAACAGTGATTCAGAGTTCTTTAGCAATAAGTTCTTTAGCTATAAGTGTGTTCACTTCACAGTTCGTAAAAAAATGAACTTGTTCAATGTTTGAGCTAGTTTGTGCACAACACTGACATCCAGTCCAACGCTATGGGCCCTCTTTGAATCATACACTCCACAGCACAACAGTGCAGTCATAAGGTCTTCTTACAAGGCCGTTGAATCAATAGCAGTTTTTGCTTAACAAAACACAGCATTCAGTGATACAGTGGTAACCCTTTGAAGTTGAGTGAGATGGAATCAAGGTTTACTAATTTATCTGCCCAGCAAAATATTACTTGTTTCACACAGTTTTTTGACAAATACAGTGCTCAACAAAGTAACACAAACACAACCTGTAGTAAGTCCAATAATGGCTAAGTGACTATTAGCACTGGTCCTAGAGTCTTTTTGCTGTATATGTAGGCTTAGAGAACAAAAGTGGCACCCTGTTGTTTGACAATTGTATCACAATGTTTACTTACTTTTGAGGCCTCCTTGGAGCATGAGGAGTCTAAGATCCTCCGTGCACAGCTGGAGCTGAACCAGATGAAGTCAGAGGTGGAGCGGAAGATTGCAGAGAAGGATGAGGAGATGGATCAGCTGAAGAGGAACAGCCAGAGAGTCATAGAGTCCATGCAGAGCACCCTGGACTCGGAAATCCGGAGCAGGAATGACACCCTGAGAATCAAAAAGAAAATGGAGGGGGACCTGAATGAGATGGAGATTCAGCTGAGCCATGCTAACAGACAAGCCAGCGAGTCACAGAAACATTTGAGGAACGTTCAAGCTCAACTTAAGGTAGGATGATTAAAATGGGCTTGTCTGGTTGTCTTTGCTTTCACATAACAACAGCATGCTGTGTGCTTTTAACACCTATATTCTCAATGACTCCAAAAGGATGCTCAGATCCATCTAGAGGATGTGCTGAGGAACAACGATGACATGAAAGAGCAGGTGGGCATGACGGAGCGGCGGGCCAACCTGCTGCAGGCTGAGGTAGAGGAGATCAGGGCCGCACTGGAGCAGACCGAGAGGAGCCGCAAGCTGGCCGAGCAGGAGCTGTTGGATGCTAGTGAACGGGTTCAGCTTCTGCACTCACAGGTAACTCTAAGGGCCATTAAACTGAAGGCAGATGATTCTGGGAAGAACTTTATGGTATTGACTGGGGGTGTTTTCTTTGTAGAATGTGAGCTTGCTCAACAGCAAAAGGAAGCTGGAGGTAGATCTGACCCAGATTCAGACTGAAATGGAGGAGACCACTCAAGAGGCAAGGAATGCTGAGGAAAAAGCCAAAAAGGCAATCACTGATGTAAGACCGCACGTTTCACCATGATGCGCTAGAAAACAAAATGTTAGGGTTTGTTGTCCATTACATGAATATAATAAACCTTTGGTTACTCTGCCAAGGCTGCTATGATGGCAGAGGAGCTGAAGAAAGAGCAGGACACCAGCGCTCACCTGGAGAGGATGAAGAAGAACCTGGAGGTCACTGTGAAAGACCTGCAGCACCGCCTGGATGAGGCTGAGAATCTGGCCATGAAGGGTGGGAAGAAGCAACTCCAAAAACTGGAGAACAGAGTAAGATCAATTAGATTTAACAGCGCACATATAGTACAAAGATAAAGAAGGGATGACTTTTTCAATGATTTGTGGATCATTTCAAATAGACATTATTTTTTTGTTTGTTAGGTGCGTGAACTTGAGAACGAGCTGGAGTTGGAGCAGAGACACAGCTCTGATGCCACAAAAGGCATGCGCAAATACGAGCGCAGAATCAAGGAGCTGTCTTATCAGGTAGGTCTATAAAAACACAATCACAACTGCCAAAGGGAGTCTGCTAGACTGCTTAATTATGGTGCAGTCACTTATTTTTTTCACATGTATTGCCTTACATAGTCTGAGGAAGAGAGGAAGAATATTCTGCGTCTGCAAGAACTCGTGGATAAACTGCAGCTGAAGGTGAAAGCACACAAAAGGCAGGCTGAAGAATCAGTGAGTATCACCACACTGAAAGGGTTGGGCTTAAGAAGAGTGTTTGAATAAAACAAATATTTACATAAAGCACATTTCAATTTTTTTGTTTGTTTTTGTTTTAATTTGCTAATGTTTATTTATGTGCTGTTTTACAGGAAGAACAAGCCAACTCATATTTATCAAAGTTAAGGAAGGTGCAGCATGAGCTGGAGGAGGCTCAGGATCGAGCTGACAGTGCTGAGTCTCAGGTCAACAAGATGCGAGCCAAGAGCCGAGAAATGGGGGCCAAAGTGAGTGGATGACGACTCACTGGCGTGCATCGCAATGGGATTTTGCCTTGGAATGGATTCGTGCATATCATCTAAATGGGCTAATGTGGAATGTGTTTCTCTCTCTCTCTCTCTCTGTTTCTTTCTCTCTGTCTCTCTTTCTTTCTCCTTTCTTTCTTTGCAGGGAAAAGATGCCAGTGAATAAAAGAGACTCTTGGGGGAAAAGTGCTTAGTGTAATGACATCAAAGCAATTCTCCTTTCATCTCCTGCTGTTCTTACAAAAATGCTTTGACACTGTTCAAGGCTTTGGAGTCTGATCACAGAACAATAATTGCCTGCATGCATGCCTAATGTGCATTCTGTAATTGCCTGAATGAGATTATTATGTAGAAAGGTTTTCAATGTAAGAACGATCTAGAGAATCAAAGTGGAAATGTACTAAGCAATAGAGCAGCAAAATATGGTAATATCAAATAAAATTGCTTTCTCTGTCTGTCTCTGTTAATCACTGGTTGTAAAACAACTGGTACAGTAGTATAGATATTGAGTGAGATTTTTTTGTGTGTGTGTGTGTTTGCTACTTTTGACTTGTATATGCTGTATGTGCATTACAATAAAGGACCTGAATGCAATATGTATTCTTACCTTTTCATGCATTCTGAGCTACAGTATGTATAGTAGGCTATAAATTGTGAGATACTGTACTTCTTAAATCACATGGCATAGTCTATTATGGAGTATCTTTGATATATGTCAGATCATAATTCAGAGATTCAGAGAGGGTGAGAAACCTAATGTCAAATTATAATTATTAATTCTAATAGTATTAGTATTAATTATTATTAATTCTATCTAACAGTACTAGTATTGTTTTGCTTTGGAACCCACACCATGGTACAAACAAAAGTATGTTTGACTTGACTATGAAAAGAATCTAACATCAAAGTGACCTCCAGTGCAAAGCGAGGACAGGGCTGGATAATCCTTTCATAAGCATCTAAATCAGCCCAACATTTTAAACAGGGTGTAAATACTGGATAATCCACACATATGATGCAGAATGGAACTTGAGCAAGGAGAATCTCAAGTTCAAATATAGCCAAAAGTTTATCCCATAAGTACAGCGTTGCTCTGGCTGCAGTCTATGGTGGAGAATCGCGTGTCAGTGAGGTTATCACCGTAAAATGGAATTATGTCAAATTTCATGTACCTTTGTTGTGTGTGCGCTGAGTGGCATAACACGTCTGGAGGAGGTAAGGGAAACTTCTGAGTAGAATTTTTATGTGGCGTCATTGTTAGCATCGCTAGCAAAATGTACTGAAAAGGAATAACACAACACAAGGCTGCTGCTACTGATACGGTACTTGATTTATTTGATCGATGACATTTTAATTAAAACCTGACAGGCGGAGGGTAACGAGACTGCCATTGCTTGGATGTCTAGGTTAAATGATTTTTGGGTCGTATCTTTTATTTTAATTTAGATTCATTTGAGGTTTAGATACAAGTGTATTTGCACTTGGTAAACTAGTACTGGGAGAGACATTTAAGCATTCAAATAAATAAATAAAAATTTAAAATATGCAAAGTCATGATTTGATATTAGCTGGCATTGTGTAACAATTCCATTGTGGGAGACTCATGCACAATATAGCACCCTTAGAGAACTGAGATCATTTGTTTACATGTATTATGTAAAATACAAGTGACTTAAATGGGTTTTGATGAGAGCACCAAAGGCAAGGGCTGTGTCATCACAATATCTCCATGTTTCATTTGCTGAAGCGTGTGAAATTATACATGCAGTACATCAATAGCTCTTCTGTTTTTTCTTGTCCATTCTGAGAGATAGAGACACAGCATTATCTTTCTTGCTCTGCTATTCTGCTTGACCCTCTGGTGTCTGTCAAAGCAAAGAAAGCACAACAGCAACCCCATTAAATCAGGACAATCATTTGAGCTCAGTGATGGCCATAATATAACTCCTCCATTAAAAATGTATTCACGAGCACAAAGCAAAATCAAATTATACAGCTGAAAGAAAAACAACAAAAAAATATTGTCACCATTTAGATTTTTTATGTCTGAAAAGTGTCTGTTTATCAGGATACCTGGAAGAACTATAACACCATATCCATAACATTATTGCTGCTTATAGGCCCCTAAGAAATGTAATATTGTAGTGCTGATTTTTTTGGAATTGAAAAAAAAATTACAAACCTTTCATTTCATACAGCGTAGTATGACAACACAACAATGACAACAGTATGCTGTTACCAAAATCAAATTTAGGCATTTTGTATTCTAAAAGGTTAAGGGAAAAAACTACAAACATTCCAGCTGACCTTGGGTCCCATGTCTCTGGTTTTGGCTCGCATCTTGTTGACCTGGGACTCTGCAATATCAGCCCTCTCCTGAGCCTCCTCCAGCTCATGCTGCACCTTCCTAAAGCGAGTCAGGTGAGTGTTGGCCTGTTCCTCCTGAAACAAATAAGTCAAAAACGAAATATAAGTGTAAACAAATAGTGTAAATAAATAGGATAGGATATTGGTTTATCTTCTCTCTCTCTCTTTCTCACTCACTGACTGTGTGTGTGTGTGTGTGTGTGTGTGTGTGCGCGTGTGTGTGTGTGTGAATGTGTGTGTATGTGTGTGTGTGTGCGTGTGTTTGTGCATGTGTGTGTGTGTGCGTGCGTGTGTGCGTGTGTGTGTGTGTGTATGTGTGTGTGTGTGTGTGTGTGTGTATTGTACATAATGTGTATGTCTTACAGCTTCTTCAGCTTGTCTCTTGTAGGCCTTGACTTTGTTCTGGAGTTTATCCACCAGATTTTGCAATCTGTTCACATTCTTCTTGTCTTCTTCAGACTGCAAAGCAACACAGACAAATACAGTCCCCATGCAAAATGTTCAGATACTGTGCATAAAACAAAAAAACCCTCTTACTCTGACTCAAATCAAAGAATATGCTTTTGTCTCACTCAAAGACAAACTTTGTCCTAGTCTCTACAAAACTAGAAATGGACTGCTTTGAAAGATACAGAAATATGTCTAATAGATAAGCGCTCATCTAAAACAGTAGATGCTGACATAATAGGCAATTGGCATTTATCTAGAAAAGAGCAGAGAAGCAAAAAAAAAGAACCTGGTAGGTGAGCTCCTTCACTCTCCTCTCATACTTGCGGATGCCCTTGATGGCTTCGGCTCCGCGCTTCTGTTCAGCGTCCAGCTCACTCTCGAGCTCACGCACCTGCAGTCAGGACCACAGCAGAGAGTAGGAGGAACAGTGCTGTGACACTCTGGCTTACCTGCTGGCTTGGGGCACACACGATACACAGCAACGTCCATATAGCTTACATACCCTGGTCTCCAGTTTCTGGAGCTGCTTTTTCCCACCCTTCATGGCCAGATTTTCAGCCTCATCCAGGCGGTGCTGAAGATCCTTGACGGTGGTTTCCAGGTTCTTCTTCATCCTCTCCAGGTGAGCACAGGTGTCTTGCTCCTTCTTCAGCTCCTCTGCCATCATAGCAGCCTTTATAGAAGCAAATAAAAAAAGTTATTAATTAGTCATTAGTTTCAGTGGTTATTGTTGTGGGTGGCGCTGACTGTGAGTGAAAGGAAGCTTACATCTGTGATGGCTTTCTTGGCCTTCTCCTCAGCATTCCTGGCCTCTTGAGCAGAATCCTCCATTTCACTCTGCAGCTGAACCAAGTCGGCCTCTGACTTCTTCTTTGTGTTCAGCAGACTTGTGTTCTTAAATGAAAGGAACAATGTTGGATTCAAATGACTGACTGACTTTAAATATCCAAATGAGAAAAAGATCACATTTACAATGCAGTTGTTTTTTAAGTGGAACTTGTATACAACTGACAAGAATACAATTTAGTTCAAAAGGACTGGGTATGGACTACATAGATAGAGTAAACTAGGACATGTGTCCTCATCATCTTCGATGTGTTTAATTGAAGAAACCTCTAATTTCAGTTAATATTCAGTAAGCTAAATGCCCCCATATGACCAACCTGAGAGTGTAGGAGCGCCACTCGCTCACTGGCATCGAGCAGCTCTTGTTCAGCAACCTTGCGACCCCGCTCTGTCTGTTCAAGGGCACCGCGCAGCTCCTCGATCTCAGCCTGCATGAGGTTGGCCCTGCGCTCTGACATGCCCACCTGTTCCTTCATATCCTCCTGCCCTCTGAGAGCATCGTCGAGATGGATCTGGATGTCCTACAATAGTAAGCAATACTTGTCTTAGAATTAGACTGATGCGTTATTCGGTGCATTCAACCAGAATGCCATTGATGGTTCAAAGGGTTGTGTTCTTTCAAGGCTGCACTGACATTTTTTCGAAAGAAAACACAAAAAAGAACCATAAAATAAATAACTGTGATTCACATGAGATGCCTGATACCTTCAGCTGTCCCTGAAGATGTCTCAGTTGCTTTTGTGCTTCAGCTGCCTGGCGGTTAGCGTGGCTCAACTGAATCTCCATCTCATTGAGGTCTGCCTCCATCTTCTTCTTCACTCTCAGGGCATCGTTCCTGCTCCTGATCTCCGAGTCCAGGGTGCTTTGCAGGGTGTCGATGATTCTTTGGCTGCTTCTCTTCAGCTGCTCCATCTCCTCATCTTTCTCGGCAATCTTCCGCTCCACCTCAGACTTCACCTGGTTCAGCTCCAGCTGCGCACGGAGGATCTTAGATTCCTCATGCTCCAGGGATGCCTGAGGTGGAGGCACCATTTTCAAGTGTGAAAGAAGAACACACTCACACAACATAATGAAACTGACTTTCATGACAGTGTTGTGCCTCATACATTGTACTATGATTCTACTTGCACCTGACATGTTACAGATCTGTTGAGCCTACACTTTGAAAGCCACTAAGATATAGCTGTGTGGTTATTATAATTGTGATTTTTTTGATTGTTTAACACATCATCTGTCAAATGGTGCTCAAAGCAGGTGAACAAAATAGAGGGAAGTTTCTCACTTCAGCTTCCTCCAGCGCTCCTTGGATGTCAAACTTCTCGGTCTCGATCTGCTTCCTGGCTTTCTCCAGCTCATGGATGCTCTTTCCAGTCTCACCCACCTGCTCTGTCAGGTCAGCGATCTCCTCTGTTTAAGGCAGACAACCAATGGAATATTCACAATTTCCGTTGTTGCGCCAAGTGCGTTTGTGAAATGCTCAGCTCCTTCGTACTCACGTTGGAGGTTCTTATTTTCACGTTTCAAGGTCTCAAGGTGGTCCAAAGTTTCCTCGTATGAGTTCCTCATTTTGAAAAGCTCAGTGCTGAGCGATCTGGACTCTTTCAGGGAACCATCCAGCTCCGCCTGGCATTCCTCATACTTCTGCTTCCACTCAGCAAGAACCTGCCATTAGACACAAATGTGTAACATTGTATGCCTGTTAACAGAGTGGAAAACATCTAAAAAAAAACCTTATCAGAAAGATACAAGATCTCAGGACCTCTATTCTGCTGCATCTTAATATAATGTATATCTGAAATGTAGATAAGCGTAGCTTCTTCTGTGTCTTCACATTCTATAATGGACATATACTGAAGACCTTATCGAAGTTCCTCTGCTTCTTGTCCAGGTTGGCAGCCATGCTGTTGGCCTTTTCCACATCAATCATGAGATCTTCGATCTCACTTTGCAACCTCTGCTTGGTTTTCTCCAGGGAGGCACTTTTAGCATTTGCAGCTTCAATTTGCTCCTCTGCTTCTTGGAGTCGTTGGGCAAGCTTCTTCCTGTGGAGTGGTGGGTAAGAAAGAGTTTTCACCATGTTTGGCTTTATTCCTGTAAGCTAATGCAATATTGCAATATTTTGGAGATTTTGAAGACAAATTACTTGGCCTCTTCGAGTTCCTCTGTGCGCTGGATGGCATCCGTCTCGTATTTGGTTCTCCACTGCGCCACCTCTCCGTTGGCCTTGGACATGCAGCGCTGCAGCTCAGCTTTGGCCTCCTGCTCCTCCTCAAACTGCTCACGCTGGAGGTCACAGTCATGGCGAGCAGACTGCAGAGCATGGGCCAGGGCATTCTTGGCCTGTTATATGATATAAATAATTAATTATTTTAGGTAATTCTAATTCAATACATTTGTTCCCTTGCATAGTGTTTTAACATGTTTACCTGTGCTTTATACACAGTATATATTTCCCATCGTGAAAAGGTGCACCAATGCATCATTAAAGAAATTACCTTTCCCTCCTCTTCAAGCTGTCTTTTAAGCTCGTCTAGCTGCTGGGTGTAGCCCAGTTTGCCTCTGGTCAGCTGAGAGATAAGAGACTCTCTCTCCTCAAGTTGGCGAGAGTATTCTCCTGTTTAGATAAAAAAAATTAGACCTTCCAGAGGTCAAGAAAATTTAAAACAAAATCTCCTGTTTGTGTAGTGTACTGTGTCCTGGACACAACTGAGTATTTAACTTTAATTTACAATTTAAATTTTTTTTACAAATACTCTTATGTTTCTATCTTTCTTTCTATTTCCAAAATACCTTGTCACAGTTCAACTCCAATTTAAATTTAGCTTAACATCTCTAAGTACTCTTGCTATTTGTTCACTCCTTTATTTTGCTCCTGTTTGTGAGAGAGGCAAGAATTGTCCTCTGGATGGTCTCTTGCTGTGTTCCCCAGAGGACAGAGGAAGTCCATTTCTTTAAAAAATAAAAAGAAGTTTCTCTAAAAAATACCATTTTCTGTTTGCAGACGAGCTTTCTGAGCACTCAGGTCATTGATCTGTTTCAGACCCTCCTCATTTTTAGTCTTGACTTCAATAAGCTGGTCCTCCATTGTGCGGCACATTTTCTCCAGGTTTACCTGTTTTTGAAGTGACATGAAAAATGAAGTATTCTGCCCTGTGATGTTAATATAGACAATGTAAATCAACATCATTTCATTTAAAAATGTTGATTCCACCTTAGCCTTTGCCACAGCCTCCATGTTGCTGGCCAAATCATCAATTTCCATCTTGCATTCGCTCTTCTCTTTCTCAAGCTTCTGCTTGATGCGCTGCAGGTTGTCTATCTGCTCTCCCAGCTCGGCCATACTGTCGGCCTGCTTCTTGCGCAAGGCCGCAGCGGTGGCCTCGTGGTGCAGAGTGGACTCCTCCAAATCCCGCCGGAGCTTCTGGCACTCAGCCTCCCGCTTCTTGTTCATCTCAATCTGGGCAGCTGTGGCACCACCAGCCTCCTCCAGCCTCTCGCTGATCTCCTCCAGCTCCCTGGAGAGGTCAGACCTCTGCTTCTCCACTTTAGCCCGGGCAGCACGCTCAGCCTCAATCTCCTCCTCCAGTTCTTCAGTACGGGCCTGAAAAGACAGAAAGAGTCAAAGTCAAAGATAAGGGAAAAGTTTTTAATTGACTGACTGCTTGATTGATTATCATCCAAAGTGACGTTGCATTACCTGAAGTTCCTTCTGTTTCTTTTGAAACTGGGACACCATTGTTTGTTCATCCTCAATTTTGCTCAAGAGCTGATTTGTTTCAAAATCTTTCCTGTAAAAAGAGAATTCCTGTTCAACTGCATGCACTGTAGCAAATCCACATACATGCACTGGATGTAAACAAGACTTGATCTTACTTCTTGAGTTTCTCCTCTAGCTGTAGTTTGTCGTTCTCCAAGTCCATTATAGACTCTTGAGTCAGTTTTAGATCTCCTTCCAGCTTCCTCTTTCCTCTTTCCAGGTCCATACGGATCTTCTTCTCTTGCTCCAGGGAACCCTCAAGCTTTCACACATTAAAATGCGTTCAAATCAATTACAAACACATACAGAATATCTGTCCGAGTCCAAATGTATCAATATAATTAATCCGTATAAAATGATATACTCACGTCATCAACTTGTTGTTCAAGTTTAGTTTTAGCTTTTGTCAAGGTGTTGACTTTGTCCTCCTCGGCTTGAAGGTCATCTAGGATCTGCTGGTGGGCCTCTTGGAGGGCTTTCTTCTCCTTGCTCAGTTTGGCCATAGCCTCATCCTGAGCTGAAATCTCCTCAACAAGGTTTTTCACCTGCAAATCAATTATTACACAAATTACATGAATTGATGTAAATTCATTTCAAGTGCAGTTTTCATGATGAGTACCCACCTTATTTTCAGTGCCATGTTTTTCTTTCTCCACTTTGGCCAAGGTCAGCTCAAGGTCGTCGATGTCTTTCTTCAGCTCAGAGCACTCGTCCTCCAGCTTCCTCTTCTTGGCCGTCAGCTCGGCATTGATCTCCTCTTCATCCTCCAGCCTCTCCATCGTCTCTTTGACTTTGGCCTCAAGCTGGATCTTGCTTTTAATCAGACCCTCACATCTCTCTTCAGCATCTGCTAGATGCTCTGCTTCCTGCAGGCAAAAAACAGATATAATTTAGAAGACTTTTTAGAAAAATTATCATGATTGATTCAATTGATTAAATTTTAAATATGGATTGAGTTTAACGTCCATTGTGTGTATGCTACAGTATAATGTTTAAAAAATGTAATACGTTTTTAGGTTGTACTGTGTTGTATGATATGTTATGTTATACTATAATTTCCTGGAGCTTCAAGAAACTTCTATATGCTTACAGCCTGGATCTGTAAGAGCAGGTCATTCTTGTCCTGCAGCAAAGTGACCATTTTCTCCTCCAGTTCCTTCCGCTTGGTTTCCTGCTTGACCAGGTCTTCCTTGCACTTCACAAAGTCCTCCTTCATTGTGGCCATCTCCTTCTCTGTCTCAGCAGTCTTCAGCAGGGGCTTGATCTTAAAGTAGAGCCTCATCCATGGCCAGTGTTTCACGTTCATGAATGCGCGAAGATTATATTGCAAGGTATACACAGCATCCCTTTAAAAAAAAGACAAAAGAGAAATCACATAGACATTAATAACGTTTTCAAAGCATAAGGTTTACATTACTGCTGTGATCTACTATGTTAACAAATGCGAATGTGTTAAACACATTACTTTCTGGATGTCATCTTGCTGTACTCCATTCTCATGAGGTAGCCGCGGCACAGGGCTTGGGTAGACGTCACCAGGGAGGCCAACTTCTCATCCCGCATCTCCTCCAGTGTGCCCAGCAGACCAGCTTTGAAAAACACCTGGTTGTCCCCAACACATCAGACAGCTATTCATTGGTCAAATCACACCAAGCCAAGTCAATTCAGTTTAAGTGACAATGAAAACAATGAAACAATGAAAACTGCCCATAATACACTTAAATATAAATATACATAGTTTATATAGAAAAGAATACAATGTCACTGGTTACTGTGAGATATAAGTTATATAACTTACATAAAAAAAACAAAAATACATATGTACATTTTTTCCTATTTTTTCCCTGTTATTCTGTTTTTGTTGCATTGCAGTGTGTCTTCACCTTGGTGTGTCCAAAGCGATATTGTGTGTGATCAACATCAATGGATCCCAAAAGTTTCTCAGAAGCCTTTTTGCCATCTATGAATTGGCCCTCTGGAATAGCGCTGGCATTGAGTATTCTGTACCTGTTTGCAGGCATGAAAGCAGTAATGAGCGTGACGCCTGCTGATTTGTTTTGCTGTGAGGCGAGCGAGTGAGGGAGGGAGCATGCTAATGCTTCATTTACCTCTGCTTGAAGTCGGCATACAGGATTCTGCTAGGGAAGCCCTTGCGGCAGATCCTGATGCCTTCCAGCACACCGTTACAGCGCAGCTGGTGGATGACCAGATGATTGTCCATTATCCCTGTCATGAATTCAATGGACAAACTCAAGCTAGTTAGGCTTCATTTGGCACATAAACATGACATACCAAAAGTGTCTATTGGCTGTGAGTGGTCTTTTATCACAGGGAGTGGTTCTGCAATGGTGTAGATGGAGTAGTTACAGTTACAAACTAGTGTACCTGGAGTTTTTACTTCATTAGGAATCAGACAGCGCACAAAGTGAGGATGGGTACTTCTTAAGTTAGTCATCAGTTTGCCAAGATTCTCCTGCAGACAAGCATTCAGTCATTGGCCAGAGAAAATCGTCACTTTAAAAGGCTTGAGTGAGTTATGGACACAGGATGTGTGGTGTGATGCAGGTTTACCCTGAAGACAGCTGAGACAGTCTGGAAGGAGCCTCCTTTTTTCTTGGCTGCCTTTTTACTTTTTTCACCCCCACTGCCACCACCGCCCTCTTCAGGACCAAACAGACAAGAAATATTATTAAATCAAATTAATGACAATGTCTACGTAACCCATAGTTGTTGATATATATAGGCTATATATAGCAACTACTATCACTGAAATGAATACATTTAGTTTCATGATTACTACATATGTCAACTCCTCACTAATAGGCTATACAACCACAAATACCTGCTTCTGCAGAGGCAAAGGATGCATACAGAAATGCCAGCAGCTTGACTGAGGACTTCTGGTAAAGTTGTACCACTGACTCATTCAATGGGTCTTTGTTCTTATCCAGCCATCCGGTGAGGTTGTAATCCACGCTGCCTGCATAGTGCACCAGAGTAAAGTGGGCCTCAGGCTTGCCTTTCACAGCCTTGGGCTTCTGGAAGGCATTGGTCTTTCCTAGGTGCTGGTCATATAGCTTGTTTTTGAAAGTGGTATCGGATGCCTTTGGAAACATACATTCTTCCTCAAGAATGGAGAAGATCCCCATTGGCTAAGAAAGTGTAAAACAAGAAGAGAAGATCCCCATTAGCTTAGAAAGTGTAAAACAAGAAGAGAAGATCCCCATTAGCTTAGAAAGTGTAAAACAAGAAGAGATCACCACTGGCTAAGAGAGTATAAAACAAGAAAAACAAGGAAAACACACACACATACAAAATCCTCACCTTCTCAATAAGCTCAATGCAGGCAGCCAGATCCATTCCAAAGTCAATGAATTCCCAATCTATGCCTTCCTTTTTATACTCATCTTGTTCCAGCACAAACATGTGGTGATTGAAAAACTGTTGCAGTTTTTCATTGGTGAATTGATGCACAACTGTTCCAAGCTGTTGTACTGTAAGAAAATGAATGAAATGCAAATTGAATCAATCTCTAACACTACAAAATAGTACAGTACAGCGTGCAGTTACCAAGAAGTCTTATACACTAAAGCAAAATATAAGTATGTAAAAACCCTTACATCAAAGATTTCAAACCCAGCAATGTCAAGCACGCCAATGAAGAACTGTCTGGGTTGCTTGGTGTCCAACATTTGATTGATCCGAATTACCATCCACAGGAACATTTTCTCATAAACAGACTTTGCCAAGGCACCAACTGAATTGACAACCTGGAAAAGGAGTATTAGATGAAATCAGAACTGGAAAAGGAGTATTATATGAAATCAAAACTTTTTGATTAAGTCCTTTTATTTTCATATGTTTATTGTGTAATTACTTTTTTTGTTGTGGAAGTGTATACAGTTTATAGCCCATGACAAAAAAATCCTTTACACACATTAAATTGAGCTGAGGACCGTTAAAATATCTCATTACTGTATTGAACAAAATTGTGTAAACTCCATGTGAAAGTATTTAAAAGAATGTACCTGTTGGACATTCTGCCCCTTTGTGACATATTCATTCCCCACCTTAACTCTGGGGTAACACAGAGCTTTGAGAAAGTCAGCGGAGTTCAGGCCCATGAGGTAGGCGACTTTGTCAGCCACTGGAACATGAGCATCCAAGGACAAACCATTCAGAGTGAACAGTGGTCCAGACAATAGCAACATGAGAATCAATACAGGGAATGCTAGGACAGAACAGAAGGGCTTTACCCTCAGTGCCATCTGGTTCTGCTTGCTCCTCGCGTTGCTTTTGTTTAAACTTTAAATTCCCATAATGCATCACAGCTCCAGTCAGCTTGTAGATGCTTATTTTCTCATCAGGAGTAAAGCCTAGGATATCTATAGCCGTCTGTAAATATAACATGGACAGACAGCTCATTTATGATCGTGAATGATTATGGATTAGCATGAGAAAAACTACAAAGATACCAAATGATTTATGTGGGAAGCAGAACAAATACACACATCTGTGGCAACCAGCTCTTCCTTGTCATCAATGCTTGCAACTGTGATCTGACCCTGGCTGATCATTGGAAAATCATATGGGTTGGTAGTTATCAGAAGCATTTCTAATGGAGAAAAAGAAAAAATAAGAGAAAGAATGGATAAACAGCACTGCGCCTATTTTCACTGAATTACTAAAAGTATGCATGATTAACAGTACCAATAAGCTCTGGCTTGTGGTTTGTCATGATCTGATAGAAGATGTGGTAACTTCTTTCATCTGACAGCTGAAATGTTACTCTGGACTTCTCCAGCAAATCTAAAATTGTTATTGGAAAATCACAGTGATTACCAGGCAAGAAAGGAAAGTCTTCCTGACAAATAAAATGCTAAAATATACAGAGAAATAAGAGAACTTACAAGTTTCAATATCTGCAGATGCCAGTTTTCCAGTCGTTCCAAAGTGAATTCTAATAAATTTACCCTATGAAAAAGAAAGACTGAATTAGTTTTTTCCCCAGTGTCTCTTTGACTGCTGAAATGAATTCCCCAGGCTGCTCACTCATTTTCAGAATGAAACTGGTATAAATGTGTGACACTTACAAAACGTGAGGAGTTGTCATTTCTCACTGTCTTGGCATTCCCAAATGCTTCTAGAAGAGGGTTGGCTGAAATGATTTGATCTTCCAGTGTCCCCTGAGAAAGACAACACAACTCAAACAGTCATAAACAAGTGGCCTCTTTTCTTCTTGACAAACATCTGAATCAATCTCCCTGACCTACCTGTATTTTGCCAGGAGCAGCTTCCTTCTTCTTGTCTCCAGAGACTGCAATTGTTGCAAAGTACTGGATGACACGCTTGGTGTTCACAGTCTTCCCTGCACCAGATTCTCCACTAGAAAATGAAATGTAAAAGTAAAATTCTGCATCATCTGTATACATGCTGCATTTTCAAGATGTTGTAAAGAAGCAAATGAATATGACTCACGTTATCAGGACAGACTGATTTTCACGATCTGTGAAATAATTTCAAAAATGTTAAACATGTTGTTTTGAAAATACCGTAAATGTATTTACCTGTCCAGTAATTCTCGATACCTTTATGATATGAAATCTCTGTACACATCTCTCTGTACACACTACTTTTTCTTATTGGTGTCTACAGATATTTAAACGCTGTTCAGAGATGTTTTTAACTTGAAGAGATGTATGCATGTGTGTGTGTCTGAGTGTGTGTTTGGGTATCCTTATAATATCCTATTGGGGTGATGCATTTGGAATCACCTGTTAGCATGTTCTGGTATGCGTTATCAGACACAGAGAAGATATGGGGTGGAGCCTCCATGCGCTTCTTGCCTCTATAGGCAGACACTACTTCTGCATTGTACACTGGGAGCCACTTATAGGGGTTCACAGTGACACAGAACAGCCCAGAGTACGTCTGCAAGAAAAAAAAATACTTTCAGTAGCATGTCTCATGGTTTTTTTGCTGTTTGATGTTCCTTACATTTCTATACAACTCAAAGAGAACTTACATAGATCATCCAGGCTGCATAACGCTCTTTAAGGTTAAACAGCACAGATGGCTCATTGAGGTAGGTCATCATGGCCATGTCCTCAATCTTGTCATACTTGGGTGGGTTCATGGGGTGGCAGTCCTCTTCTTTGACGGTCACTGTCTGTCACACAAAGACAAGCAGCAGACTTACATCATTGACTTTCAGGGAGGCATTATCAATCCAGTTCTCCAAGGCTCAAGTTTGGAGCCTTTCTCATCCTCATCTTCAGTAGAAATAAAAGCCTATGAGTTTACCTCTCCAGCCTCTGTCTTCACGGTGGCTTTGCCACCCTCCTTGTTTTGTATGACACCTTTGACATAGAGCTCTTTGGTGTCAGGGACGAAGCAGGCCGTCTTAGCATCGAAGGGTCGGTTCTGAGCCTCAATGCGCTCCTTCTCAGGTTTGCGGAGGTAGATGGCGGCCGGGCCGAACACGGCCATCTCCGCATCAGAACTCATGATGCTGGTTCACTGCAAAGAACATATGGATCAATTTTGCATGTTGAACATATTTTAATTTAAGCGATTCATTTATTTTTATTCTTTGTTTGCACAGATAGGCATAAGTTTTGTCCATACCTTCTCTTTAGCCAGTCCAAAGAGAAGAATATTTTCTTCAAGACACCAGCGACAGCTGAAAATCACTCCACTTAAACATAAAACACAAAATCCATTTACATTATGATTCCTTTTATATTTAAAATCACTTTTAAGTTAACAGCATGGAGCGTCCTTTAATTCATAAGGAATCTCCATCAGTAGCATGACAGTTGGGATCTTACCTCCGACAAACCCAATCTCAGGCCTCTCAGTGCCTGAGGGAAGGAACCAGTGGCCCTTTTATGAGGATGAAAGTGCTTGTCAAGCAAAAATGCATATGCTATGTTTGGACATGTAATACTATGCAAATCTTAATCAAGTCGCATTATCGATTTCTTCTGAGCACTTAAAAAGGCAGCAGATCTTCAAGGGGCAACAGGATGTGTCAACACTAACAGGTGATGAGAGGTGACAGTCAACCACTCGAGTTATTTTTACATGTCTTCCATCCTTTAAGACCCCTTCACTGCTCTTTGTGTTTAATCTACTAACTGTTATAGTAAGATATTTCATATAAAAACCCTGGTTCTGTGTAGACATCATTTTGCATTGTTTATTTTGTGTGCAAGGAGTTGGCAAATACTTTATTGTTATGCCAGCATCCTACTTCCACACTTTATACAGTGCTTATTATACAGTATAGGACAGTCCTGTACAATGTCATTTAGGAAGATGAAAGGGACTTGGAAGTTTATTTGTGGAACCGACAGGTATCACTTACTTCACCTACTCAACCCCTATATCACCACAGTCCTCTCACCTCCACATTTTTAAACATCCCCTGTCTGACCTTCCCAACAGGTGCCACAGTGTCATTATTCTCTATGCTCAAGTGGACAAACAAAGAGTGAATGATGAACTGATCATGATGATGTGGCAGAAGTTTCCATACTGACTAGAAAGACTGCATATAAGCCATTAAAACACATACACATATCATATCAAAACTGATCTTCCTGTACACAAATGCTATCAAAAATTGACCTCTCTGTCTAACTAGTCTCTATGGTCTTTGTTCAGGCTCATGCTGGGCTGGCCACTTAGTTGCCTATCAAACTACTTCCTCTCTGTGTGTTGTGCGTCAACAGTATGGTGCTTTGTTGAAGCTGGGACCCCTGGCTCAGGAGGGCTTTCCACAAATCCGTTCCCAGCAGCCCCTTCCGTTTGAAGGGGCAGATGTGTAGTCCAGCTGGTGTTTTCTTTGCCCAGACACAAATCAAAGGCTGTCCTCCGCTACCAAATATATCGCTGCTGCCAAGGCACACTTGCCATAATGTGTGATTCTTGCATTGCGATAATCTGTCAGAACTTTTGTTTGACATTCTAAAGTGTCTCAGTTGAGGACACAGACAACAGGACATACAGTACACCAGTGCAGGATTTACTTCTATTCTAAACACACAGCTTTCCAAGAAGCACCTTTGTTTCAATATTTTCCAGTT
This sequence comes from Tenualosa ilisha, assembly GCA_015244755.2. Classification (NCBI taxonomy): domain Eukaryota; kingdom Metazoa; phylum Chordata; class Actinopteri; order Clupeiformes; family Clupeidae; genus Tenualosa; species Tenualosa ilisha. The sequence goes on from PYXC01000584.1 coordinate 8,979,129, forward strand.
AATAATAAACCTACTTTAAATCCAATTTAATTTCTTAATTTTATTATCTAATATATCAGAACACTACATATGGACTAAACAGCAAAGTATTATATTTTTTATCTTTTATCTTTAGAATTAAAATGCAAAAAAAGAATTTTAACTGAAGGTGTACTGGTCTACTGGTCTCATATTGAATCATATGGTCTCATGTTTATTTTTTAGATAAAAATAAACAGGCCTATGATGTAAGTCTGCAATGACACTCCAGTTAATGAATTAATTAACACCTAAAGACTTATGGCTACTGTATTTCATGTGGTCAAGGTTGTTGATAGAACTGGACTTAACTGGTCTAACGAAAGGTCTCAGCGAATTTCTACAGAAATTCCACCTTTAGAAATTATTCCACCTTTAGAAATTATTCCAAAAAGAAGGTATTCCAAATTTTACTTACTAAGACCCAAGACAATTTGGACTTTGGCTACAGGGCTAGACATAAAATGACAAACCAACGGCGTGAGTGACAAACATCAAGTTCAGTGCTGCCACATAATTACGATTGATGGCAAAAACGACGAAGACAGATAGGTATGTGTCGTCTCCAGAGTTTCCTTGAACCCCCTGCAGGTCGCTGTCCACATCAGTGTGACCCACCATGAAAGTCAGATGTGCGAAGCATTAACCCTCCCCTACAGCCAAGAGTTCAACAAATGTCATGTACTTGTCAGCTGCTGTCAATTAGACCTGACTTCTGGAAAAAAGGGGTCTGTGCTTAAAGGAATTACAGGCTAAGCTCACAATAATCCATTTTTATCGTGGTGGACTAAGAATGCAATGGAACATCTTCAAGTTCCAGCGCTTAAAGGCCGGGACGCTTTCCATTTTACGCCTAACGTTACTGGGTGTGTCGAGTCGAGCAGCCTGCAGCAATATTTTCAGATTCAAAACACTGTTAGTTAAGACGCTTGTAGACAAGTCGTCTTTAGTTGCTGTTGTTTTACAAAAAAATTGAATGCTCCCCTACAGTCAGGACGGCCAAGGGCTCCATCTACTGGTGCTTTGACATAACCACATGATGTTACAGAATATAATGTGCTTTAGTTGAAATCTAGTAATATAGTTTTAACAGTGTGTTGTGTAGTCGTTTCAGCCGTCAGTCGTGAGCAAACATGATATCTATGTCTACATTCATCCAAGTGTGCAAATGCACTCATTTCAGCCATTCGCTTCAACTCATCAGCCTAGCAACCAATGCAATTTCTCATTGGCATAAACATGTCCTTTTGTGACCTCTGACGTACCCTTTATATTAATGAATTTCGAAAGCATATCTCACCTAAATATCAAATGCATTTTTCTCCAGTGATCCCTAATGGTCAGTAACTCAAATACAAATGTGTAATGTGTAATGAGAAAATGGGAGCTGGTGCCACAGGTTCATTCTTTCAGTGCACAATTATTTTATGAGCCAACAAATGTCACTATACACGCTGGGCTCTGCAAGAAGTATTAATATTGTCAGAGCAAACAGACCTCTAAAACCCTGCTCCATGAGTTTAATCCTGAGCTGTCTGCGGCACGGCATTCCTAGAATAGTGCTGGGCAGACAGACATTATTTTGAGGGGTGACAAAGACCATGGTGGCTGTTTGTCTTTGTATAAGCCCTGTGATTAAACCATTGTTTTGTAGGTATGTCTTTATTTGCCAGATTTACTGTCATGCATATGAGGGAAATTTATTCAAAAACAGAGTTTACCCTAAACAGTACAGAATCTTGAGACAACAGAGATTGAAGTATTCGTCAAGTAGAGTTCGTCAAGTATAAATGACGAAAATGACAAAAATAGTTGTGGTACACTGCAAAAAATGAAAATCTTTATTTTACTTACTTATAGCGACAGAATTATTTGGCTTTGTTTCAGTATATTTCATCCTGAATTGTCAAACTACTAATTTTTAGGTAATTTTTATGAGGGAAAAGTATTTGAAAAACCATTTTATTGCAGTGTAGGTTTAGTCTACAGTGTTATGTTAATTCACAATTACTTAGAATGATACAGTTTTCTTATTGACTGAAACAAACACCTTCACCTGACTAAGCATTTAATAACACAATAAGTAAAATTATACATGTTGGCATTCATCATCATTCAGTCAATAGGCCCATTGCTAATCCAACCAGTTTCTTACTGCTTTCATAGTACTGAAGATGACCATATCTACAGCTTCAGACTCACTACTCCCCTTTACAACCAAAATCTCGGCTCTTGGCTCGGAGTTTGTTCACTTGGGACTCTGCTATATCAGCTCGCTCCTCAGCCTCCTCCAGTTCATGCTGCACCTTCCTGAGCTTGCTTAGGTGCTGTTGGGTCTGCTCCTCCTGGGTTGAGGGACAATAGGAGGAGGATACGTGTAAGATACGTGTCAGGATACGTGCTTTCTCAAACCATAGACATACATGATCATATACAATTCAGCAGTTTTACTCACAGTTAGGTGAAAGCTTCATCTCTATACATGTGTCTTTCACTGAGAGACAGCACTTGATATAACCACTGGGGTTCCCAAGTAACAAAATGAGATCAGATAATGCATTTTCTATATCTCAACTTACCGCCTCTTCACACTGTCTCTTGAAAGCTTTCACTTTAAGTTGTAGCTTGTTGACCAGGTCCTGCAGCCGCCCAGCATTTTTCTTGTCTTCTTCAGACTATAAATAAAGATTTACATTAAGATTTAACATAGATTTAAGCATACACTTCCATACTCACATTCAGAATGAGTTCTGTTACCTGGTAAGTAAGTTCCTTGATTCTTCTCTCATATTTTCGTAAACCTTTCATGGACTCTGCACTGCGCTTTTGTTCTGCCTCCAGCTCATTTTCCAAGTCTTTCACCTGTCGTAGGAAGTACAACGCTGGAAAAATAGTGTTTTTACACATAGTATTTCAACTCATTCATTGGCTATTCTTTTCTCTCACCCTGTTCTCTAGTTTCTGGATCTCCTTTTTTCCACCCTTCATGGCGATTTGCTCTGCCTCATCCAGGCGGTGCTGAAGGTCTTTGACAGTGGTCTCCATGTTCTTCTTCATCCTCTCCAAGTGAGCACTTGTGTCCTGCTCCTTTTTCAGCTCTTCTGCCATCATGGCGCCTGACAGCCACCAAAGTTATTTTTAATTGTTATATTTAATTGACTCATTTACCGATACTCATAAAGCTGTAAAAGGGAACTGTACATTTCAAGTTAGAGCTTTGGTGTTGGAGATCTTCCAGTAGAAGGTGATAGTGTTACTCAAAATGTTACTTTGAGTGATCTGTCATGCTGGGAGGGAAAATGTAACAGTTACCTTATGGGGTCAGATATTCATGTCATTAGGGTCTGTCCCTATAGGGTAGCAATGTAGCATTCTTACAGTTATTGCACAGTTGCACTGATTTTTTTCCCTACCGACAGTACACAAAGACCCTTAACAACAAGGGTCTGTGTTGACATGTTCTGAAGCTCCCCTCCATGACACTCCATGAACTTACATCCATGATGGCCTTTTTGGCTTTCTCATCAGCATTTCTGGCCTCCTGGACAGCATCCTCTACCTCTGACTGGAGCTGTGTTATGTCAGTCTCCATCTTCTTCTTGGTGTTGTTTAGGCTTGTTGTCTGTGAGGGATTTCAAGAGAAACACTTCACCACTGGGCATTGAGTCAATAGTCAGCGCTGATTCCAGCCAGCATAGTCTGGGCTTCACCTGGGTGTGGAGAAACTGCATCTTCTCGCTGACGTCAACCAGCTCCTGTTCGGCCATCTTGCGGCATCTGTCTGCCTGCTCTAGAGCCGCCCTCATCTCCTCGATCTCCGTGGTCATGAGAGCATTTCTGCGCTCCACAATTGCCAGCTGCTCCTTCAGGTCCTCTTGTCCATGGAGGGCATCATCCAGGTGCACCTGCGTATCCTGAAACACAGAGATAAAAGGAGAAATCAACACCAAAGAAAGACCTGGAGGGCAAATTGTGGGATCATACCACAAACTTTACAGACCTAGGTTCAGACAGTTACTGTCTACAATTTTGGTGACAAACAATTCATTTAACATGTGTTGGTTTCAGTTTGATCATCAGTCATGAGAAATTTGCACCTAATGCAGTCGCCTTCTTGTTTGTGTCAGAATTTAACACCATTAAGCCAAGATGATAGTGGCAATTGATTAATATAGCTTTGTATTTTACATACAGTTCATACCTTCAGCTGACCCTGCAAGTTGCGGAGCTGCCTATGGGCCTCGGCTGCCTGCCGGTTAGCATGACCCAGCTGGATCTCCATCTCATTCAGATCTCCATCCATCTTCTTCTTCAGGCGCACGGCTTCATTCCTGCTGCGGGTCTCTGAGTCCAGAGCACCCTGGAGCATGTCAATGGTCCGCTGGTAGTTTCGCTTCAGCAGGTCAATCTCTTCATCTTTCTCTGCCACCTTCCTGTCCAGCTCAGTCTTCACTTGGTTGAGCTCCAGTTGGATATGGAGGATCTTGGCTTCCTCGTGTTCTAGAGAGGACTAGAAATCAAAGATCTAATCAATTAACAGAATATGAATATGTCTTCCATTTTGTCTGTGGAAAACTGTTTCTTATCATCACGATGAAGGTTGTTGGGTACCTCAGCTTCTTCAAGGGCTGTCTGGACATCGATTTTGTCTTGTTCCGCTTGTTTCACAGCTTTCTCCAGCTCATGAATGGTCTTTGAAGACTGGCCCACTTGCTCGGTGATATCTGCAATCTCCTCTGTAACAAATAAAAGAATTTAAATTAACTTTACCCCTAAGTAACTTACTAAATAAATACAGTATAAGCAGGCTTTTGTTGTTACATTTTCCAGCAAGTTTAACATTTTTTCAGGATTCTGATATTCAGTCAGTTGCCAAGAAGTAAGTAGACCACTGGACGTACGTTGAAGGTTTTTGTTCTCTCGCTTCATGTTCTCCAGATGATCCAGGCCTCTTCATAGGCATTTTTCAGTTTGAAAAGATCTGTGCTCAGAGTCCTGGACTCCCTTTGGGATGCCTCAAGCTCGGACTGGCTCTCCTCATACTTCTGTTTCCACTCTGCAAGAATCTAATGCAAGAATGACACAACTTCACAATGTTCATCATGCAACTCTTTTTGTTACAAAATTTTTATTTTATGTTTTGTGATCAAGGCTGATGTTTCCGCAAAGTCATTTTCTGAATGAATCCTAATGTCCTCCTAACCCTAAGCCCTGAGCCCTTATAGACTTAACTGTCATGAGTCAGCCAATCATGAAATTGTGTGTGAAGTTCATGCCAGTTTAGTCTTAAAGGAGACATCAGTTGTGATTCGATCCATATCTCTATTGTTTGAGGTCACCAACTGCTGTCTGTAGAAAAAAGAAAGAAAATGTGCTAAAGCAAACCACAGCTAACATTAACAGAATGGGGCATAGGAAAATGAAATTGAAAGTGAGTTTCTGTGCCCTATTCAGTTAATGTTAGCTGCTGGTTCACTAGTCGGCCTATGTTATGTCAAATTTTCTTGTTCTTTTTCCTACCAACAGTTCGAGAGCAACCAGGCTTTGGATTGATTCACACTGGATTTCTTCTTTAAGGCTCAAGGCTTAGTGGAGACATTGGGATTCAGCCCAATAGAATGAATCAGTAGAATGAATCACCGGGGTTTTGAAACTACCTTATCAAAGTTCTTTTGCTTCTTGTCCAGCACGGCACTGGCAGCATTGGCCCGTTCCATCTCAACCATGAGGTCCTCCACCTCTGCCTGCAGTCTCTGTTTGGTTTTCTCCAGAGAGGCACACTTAGCATTCACAGCTTCAGTTTGCTCTTCAGAGTCCTGGAGACGCTGCGCAAGTCTCTTTCTAGATGTTTACATTCAAGAAAGAAAAAAGGGTTTAATCAATGGTTTACAAAAATAATACAGATCCATTGGTTTCACGTGCTACAGAATGCCACATCACTTGGCCTCCTCGAGTTCCTCTGTGCGCTGGATGGCATCCGTCTCGTATTTGGTTCTCCACTGCGCCACCTCACTGTTGGCCTTGGACATGCAGCGCTGCAGTTCAGCTTTGGCCTCCTGCTCCTCGTCAAACTGCTCCCGCAGGAGGTCACAGTCATGGCGAGCAGACTGCAGACTGTGGGCCAGTGCATTCTTGGCCTGTAGTCCATAATCTTACTATTAATGCTTTGAAAATATACACATCACATCTACCAATGAAATCATGACTGTTCTAAAGAGTAGCAGAAATCGCATAGAAGTGAGAAGTGTCTTTAGAGATACTTGTGAAATTTTGTATAATAGCTGAGAGGAAATGAGGGAACCTTAATTTCCTCTTCCAAAAGTCTTTTCAGTTCGTCAATTTGCTGAGTGCACACCGCCTTCACTCGGTTCAGCTGAGAAATGGTGCTCTCCTTCTCCTCAACATTACGTGTGAGCTCACCTGCTCAAGAAAAACAAGCTCTTACTGTAAAAAATACATGAGAGGCATGCAGTATGTATCTCACTGTATCTTGCATGTATGCTGAAATCGACCAGTTATAGTTCACCATTTTCAGCTTGTAGGCGAGCGTTTTGACTTGTGTAGTCAGTCAGAGCCCTGTGGGCTTCCTCAGCCTTTGTCTTGTATTCATGAGACTGATCTTCAAGGCTGCGACACTGTTTCTCAGTGTTTGCCTGGAATACAGAGAGAAGACGTGTGTAGGATTTCCATGAATAAAATATAAAATACCACATGATGATTTAAAATGAAATAAATTGGTAATGAAATGGCCTCAGGCTTACCTTGCTTTTCAGGATTCCTTCCATGTGACTTGACATGTCGTCAATCTCCATCTTGCATTCACTTTTCTCCTTCTCCAGCTTCTGTTTAACTCTCTGTAGATTCTCAATTTGTTCGCTGAGTTCAGCGACACTGTCAGCCTGCTTCTTCCGTAGAGTGGCAGTGACAGACTCGTGCTGGAGGGTAGCCTCTTCGAGGTCTCGCCGGAGCTTCTGGAACTCAGCCTCTCGCTTCTTGTTCATCTCGATCTGGGCAGCTGTGGCACCACCAGCCTCCTCCAGCCTCTCGCTGATCTCCTCCAGCTCCCTGGAGAGATCAGACCTCTGCTTCTCCACTTTAGCCCGGGCAGCGCGCTCAGATTCAATCTCCTCCTCCAGTTCCTCAATGCGAGCCTATAAAAAAGTGTTCATTTGTACATGACAACATTGAAATAAGTATAATGAAGTATGAGAGTATGAGTATAATAAAGTATGAGACAAAGCTTCCCTAAATATAAGCTTACTTGAAGTTCCTTGATTTTCTTTTGAAGCTGCAAGCTCAGTGTTTGCTCATCATCGATTTTACCTTGAAGGTGATTCAGCTCAAAATCCTTCCTGTAGAGATTTAGATGAATTTCATCACCCATAATCAAAGGATTTGTCTGTTGTAGTTAGGTATAATCTAGTGTTCCATTCTGAACTATATGCATAAATCATAAGCACAACATAGTCAGAGCGCAATAACAATACTTTTTCAGTCTTTCTTCCAGTTGCTGCCTTTCGTTTTCTAAGTCCATGATGTTCTCTAAGGACAGTTTGAGGTCCCCCTCCAACTTTCTCTTGGCTCTGTCCAGATCTGCACGGATCTTTTTTTCTTGTTCTAAAGATCCCTCAAGCTGAAGTAATAAATGCAATCAGTAACATAAACACAACATAAAGGCCAATAGGTCCATTAAATTATCATAATCTTTAAAAACCAAAAACCAAAACCTTACCAAAATAGGTTAAAAGAAATACATACATCATCAACTTGTTGCTCCAGTTTTAGTTTTGTCTTGGTGAGGGTGCTGACTTTGTCCTCCTCTGCCTGCAGGTCATCCAGGGTCTGCTGATGTACTTCCTGCAAGGATTTCATCTCCTTTGAGTTCTTCAGCAGGACTTCCTCCATTGTGGTGAGCTCCTCTATCAAATTCTTCACCTACACGGTTATAATTGGACATAGAAAATGCACATCTAAACCATAACAGATCAATTTGTTAAAACCAAAACTTCCATTTTGAATGTAAATATCATAAAGGATGACTTCCTCTCACCTTGTTCTCAGTGGCATACTTTTCTTTCTCCACTTTGGCTATGGTTAGTTCCAGGTCATCAATGTCTCTCTTCAGCTCAGAGCACTCATCCTCCAGTTTCCTTTTCTTGGCTGTGATTTCAGAATTGATCTCCTCCTCCTCCTCTATCCTCTCTGCAAACTCCTTCACCTTTGCCTCCAGGTGTATCTTACTTTTGATCATGCCCTCATACCTCTCCTCAGCATCAACGAGATTATCTCGCTCCTGTGAAAACATGAGCAAGAATCTCAAATGCAGCTCCACTGCAGAAATAAAGAACATTACTTTTTTTTCTAAACACTGGGCTGAATCTCCTCTAAAGCCTTTTTAATGTAATATTATTTAACAGACATATATATTGTATACATTGATTTTTATATATAAAACCATAAAATAACACCCTTACTGCTTGAATTTGAAAGTACAGGTCATTCTTCTCTTGGACAAGGACAACCATTTTCTCCTCCAGCTCCTTCCTCCTGGTTTCTGACTTGGCAAACTCATCTTTTAATTTGGAAAATTCCTCCTTCATGTTTTGCATCTCTTTCTCTGCTTCTGCACTGCGTAGCAGTGGTTTGATTTTGAAGAAGAGCCTCATCCACGGCCAGTTCTTTACATTCATGAAGGAGCGCAAGTTGTACTGCAGGATATAAATAGACTCCCTGTTCAGAAAAACAAACAGTTGCATAATAATTTAGTGAACACTTTTCAAACAGTGTGATGTATTAGTGTTTTATCCACTGTGACTTTGTCCATGTATCTCTCCATTTTGTAGGCCTACATAACAAAAAAGCCAGTAAACATATTAAATGTTTTTGTTTGTTTGTTTCTGGGCTTGTTTTTGACCTTTTCATTGTCATCTCCTTGAACTTGAGTCTGGAGACATAACCCCTGGAGACGGCCTGGATGCGAGTCATGAGCACGGCCAGCCGCTCGTCCCGCATCTCCTCCAGCAGACCCAGGAGACCAGCTTTGAAGAACACCTATGCAGAAGGTGGTCACGGTCAGTACAAGATGACATTTCACTTCAAGGTTCCATCCTAAACATCCCAACCATCCAGTACATAACACCTTCCCACAAACCCTCTGTCAAAAAATACATACAAACAGTAACTAAGTCATGTGTCTAGTCAGTGATTATCAGTTGTCACAGTAAGGTTCTGGCACAAAGTAAAGTGTCACCACACTTCTATGTAGTGTAACAGATGCACTTTTACATTTTTTTAATCTGTAATGTTACCTTTGTATGTCCAAATTTATACTGGTTATGATCCACATCAATTGAGGACAGTAATTTCTCTGATGCCTTTTTGCTGTCAATGAACTGTCCCTCAGGAATGGCGCTTGCATTCAAGATCCTGTACCTAAATGGAACATCAAATTAAGCCTCACATGGGTTGATATGGTAGCACTAACTTTGATTAACCAGAAAATGTGATTTTATACCTCTGCTTAAAATCTCCATAGAGTATTCTACTAGGGAATCCCTTCCTACAGATCCTGATGCCTTCCAGCACACCATTACAGCGCAGCTGGTGAAGGACGAGGCCGTTTTCCATGGCACCTTAAGAAAGACAAGGGTTCATATGTTCATCTTTGACAGGTGGGTCTCTCTCTTTTAATTCATCCCAGTCACACTGTATTGATCAGAGTGGCCGTGTCTCACCTGGTGTCTTTGTCTCATTGGGAATGATGCAACGGACAAAGTGGGGATGAGTGGACCTCAGGTTGGTCATGAGCTTATTTAGATTTTCCTGCAAAAAAAGCTACGGTATTATGCCTACTGTTATGCAATGAAATATCTTTAATAAGCAGTGTTCATAAAGGTCTAAGTCAGTATCATCATCACCAGCATGTAATTGTCAAACAAGTGTTTAAGAAAGGCAAAACCACAAATTGAGGTTACCCTGAAAAGTGCAGAAACAGTCTGAAAAGACGAGCCTTTCTTCTTTCCGCCTTTCTTAAAGCCACCACCGTCTACTATAAGGAAGGAAGAAAGAATGAGCATTGTGTATGAGAGAGTGAGAGACAGAAAGAAAGAAAGAAAGAGAGAGAGAGAGAGACAGAAATTCCCCAGCTGTGTCGATGCTCACCATCGGCAGAGGCATACGTGGCAAAGAGCTGAGACAGAAGCTTAAGAGCAGCTTTCTGGTACAGCTGTACCACCGTGTCATTCAGGGGGTCTTTGTTCTTCTCCAGCCAGCCGCTGATGTTGTAATCCACTGTGCCGGCGTAGTGCACCAGGGAGAAGTGGGCCTCCACCTTGCCTTTGGCAGGCTTGGGCTTCTGGAAGTTGTTGTTCTTGCCAGAGTGCTGATCATACAGCTTATTCTTGAAGGAGGTGTCGGTGGCCTTTGGAAACATACACTCCTCTTCCAGAATGGAGAAGATGCCCATTGGCTATAGAAGAAAGATCAATGTTATGACCTGACATCTGTATGTACACAATGTGACAGTGTCATGGGGCCATAGTTACTTGTATGCCTACTTACTTCCCCCTTGTGGCATTTTCTGTTTGAAGTACATTACCTTCTCAATAAGCTCAATGCAGGCAGCCAGATCCATTCCAAAGTCTATGAATTCCCACTCAATTCCCTCCTTCTTGTACTCCTCTTGTTCCAGCACAAACATGTGGTGGTTGAAAAACTGTTGCAGCTTCTCATTAGTGAAGTTGATGCAAAGCTGCTCCAGGCTGTTCATCTGTTAGAAACGACAGACGTTGAGAGTTGAGCTGAGTGAGTAGCGAGGCAAACTTATTCCTTCCCATCTGTGCCTGTGATTAGGGATGTCTCAGGGGAATGGGACTCACTTCAAAGATCTCAAATCCCGCAATGTCCAGCACTCCGATGAAATGCTGCCGAGGTAGTTTGGTGTCCAACTGCTGATTAATCCGGGTCACCATCCAAAGGAAAAGCTTCTCATATACAGCCTTTGAAAGCCCTCCCATGGAATTATTCACCTTCAAGAAAACAAAACAGTCTGATTCAATAATCTAATACACAAGGTATCGCATAGAAATGTTGATGACTCTTTTGCATGACTGTACCTGTTGGACAGTCTGGCCCTTAGTGACGTACTCATTTCCCACCTTCACCCGGGGGTAGCACAGAGCTTTGAGCAGGTCGGCAGAGTTCAGGCCCATGAGGTAGGCGACTTTGTCAGCCACTGGTGAGCAGACAATAAATTGTGATAAAAAGAAAAATATTAGGAAAAAAAACACCTCACACACCATAGAAAGAACAGCACAAGAACAGAAAGAACAGGTTTCTGTTACCCTCAGTGCCATCAGGTTCAGCCTGCTCTTCCCGCTGTTTCTGTTTGAACTTCATGTTGCCATGGTGCATCACTGCCCCTGTAAGCTTGTATATCCCAAATTTCTCATCCGTGTTGAAACCCAGGATGTCAATGGCATTCTGTAGAGAGAAGGCATATGTCTCACACATGTGGATATATTGTTTTTTTACTATATGCATTATACTATATTATAGGTTTATATATTGTTTTTTAACGAAGAGTTAAAGGCTTTTGGGGGTAGGTAGTTAAGTGGCAAACCTGGGTAAGTTAAGCTTAGTTTATGAGTTTAGTCCTCATTCTCTTTACTAAACAAAGCAAGCAGGCTAGTCTATTAACCACTTCCTCTAGCTTAACTTACCCAAGTTTATCGCTTTTAACCACCTACTTGAAATACCCCCAGGTTAACCGAGGAACCATTTGAATAGCTCTCTTACGTCTGTGGCCATGAGTTCTTCTGTGTCATTAATGCTCTGCACTGTGATCTCGCCCTGACTGATGTAAGGGTAATCGTATGGATTTGTGGTGAGAAGCATCATTTCTGAGGAAAACAACAGTAGGGTTGATTTGTTACACAGATGTCCTCATCAAGTATACAGATAATCATGGTTATTAAAGACTGTTTCATATGCAGTTCTAACCAATTAATTCTGGCTTCTTATTTGACAGAATTTGATAGTAGATATGGTAGCTTCTCTCTGCAGGAAGCTGAAATGTAACTCTGGATTTTTCCAGAAGGTCTGAGGAGAAGAGCATGTATATTATCGTATCACCCAGGGAAATAGAATACTGTTTTCTGATTAGCTGTCAGGGTATGTGTCGATTCCATATAAGCACATCACATCACTAATCCATTAATATCATGTCCATGTAAAATGTTCAGCATAATGGAAAGCATCAGTAACAGGTCTTACATGTCTCAATATCGGCTGATGCTAGTTTCCCCTTTGTTCCAAAGTGGATTCTGATGAATTTGCCCTGAAATCATAATGAATGGTATATAGGGGTTATATGCAGTAATTTAATTTTGATTGATATTATATCGATGAGTTTATGGTTGATCTGTTGGGTCACTTACAAAGCGAGAGGAGTTGTCATTCCTCACAGTTTTGGCATTCCCAAAGGCCTCAAGCAGGGGGTTGGCCTGGATGATTTGATCCTCCAGAGTGCCCTGTGTCAGTGATTCCATGAGGCAGGAGAACAGAGTAAATTCCCAAGTTCCCAATCTGCTCACTGATTCATATTTTAGCATTTGGCCACAGTGCAGGAAAAAAATATGGTTCAATTTTTACCTGCATTTTGCCATTGGGTTGTTCCTTTTTCTTGCTTGAGTCTCCAATAGATGCAATTGTTGCAAAGTACTGGATGACACGTTTTGTGTTCACAGTCTTTCCTGCACCAGATTCTCCGCTATTGTATCAACCAATAGGCAGATTATCACATTACTACACAAATATACAAAAAGACACAGAACTTGCTAATTAATTAGAATTAATTAAACGGATTCAGTTGGAACGTACGTAATCAGAATGGACTGGTTCTCACGATCTGAAAGAAAGAAGAGATTACTGGAGCAAACATGGAAAGAAGGCAAATACTCACTGCAAATACATCTTTTTCCTTTTATTTGTTTTTGTTTTCAGTTTATCCTTAGTAGAAACAGTGGGCAGTTTTACAAGAGTGTATAAGTGTGAGCAGATTTTTATAGTGGTACAGTATGTTATTTTTATTTTCAAACCTACAGAATCTGTGGCAAAATGTTGTTAATCTTTGAGTTTAACTGTCAATCAAATGGTATCCTTCCCCTCCATGCATCTGTCGCAAATTAGGCTATTTGTTATCTGGAATAGTATAGGTTCAGTCACTTAGTTTGCCATTAACATAGCAAGCCAAATGAAACAATTGCAATGAACAGTGAGTTGGATTAGATTCTCAGCTATGTGTAATTTTATAGTGACAGTGTATATCTGGACTACTGGTGTATATGCTTACCTGTGAGCATGAATTGATAGGCATTGTCAGAAATGGAGAAAATATGGGGTGGGACCTCTTGCCTCTTCTTGCCACGGTACCCAGCCACCACCTCTGGATTGTAGACTGGAAGCCATTTGTAGGGATTCATAGTCACACAGAACAGCCCAGAGTAGGTCTGCAAGAAAGTGAGGATTGTTAGAATTATTTGATTTGAATAACAAAGGAAGTAAAAGTCCTACTTAAAAGATCCCAAAGACTCTAAAAACAGAAATTGTGAGAACCATCAAACCGAATTATGACATTTGGACTTTATTGCACTGTAAGTTACTTTTAAGTCCACTTTGTTGATATGTTTATGTTAAAGTTGCCCCGACAATCTCTTTTTTAACCCAAAGCTGTTCATAGTGGATGGATCTATGCACAGACCCAGAGTCCAATTTCTTTCAGTCAGATTTTCACAAATGTTCTTAAAATACACAAATGGGGTTGGACAGAGACTCCAGTGAGAACACACAACCAGTAACCATAACGAGGGTTTTAATTACACTGATTTAAAGAAACAGTGCTTGGGCTAGGAACCGAGAGGACTTTTCATCGCAGAGAGCCTGTTGGAGTAAGACTATAAAAGTCTGTAATAAATGCATAGATGTTAAATATGCATGAGGTGTGTGTAATAGGCCTGGTTACATAAATCATCCAGGCAGCATAGCGATCCTTCAGGTTGAAGAGGACGGCTGGCTCATGAAGGTGGGTCAGCATGGCCATGTCTTCAATCTTGTCAAACTTGGGTGGATTCATGGGCCTTATGTCATCTGGCTTAACCGTGACAACCTGTTGCATAACCAGATGCAGTATGTTAAACAGTAGGGTTATACAATAAACAAGGCACCAGCAGTACTTTAAGTCTGATTACTTCACCTTAAACATATTGCAATTTATAATGCTATCAACTAAAAATGTGTACATTTTGTATTGTTATAATTATTTGTGAAATATTTAAACAGTACGATTTTGCAGTGGATGTTATGTGAGAAACACATTAAGTGCCAGCAAGGCATCTAAGTGAGACTGAATGAGTACCAACCCTTCCATCCTCCGTCTCCACGGTGACCTTGGTGCTGTCCTGGCTCAGGATCTTCCCCTTGACATATTCTACCTTCGGGTCAACCACATAGCAGGAGGTTTTGGCATCAAAGGGCTTGTTCTGAGCAGCAATCCTCTCCCGCTCAGACTTGCGCAGGTATGAGGCAGCCTCCCCAAATATTTCCATTTCTGAGTCACTCATCTTCAAAAGCTATATGACAGGTAACATCACAAAACGTACTACATTCAAATGTCAGGACATTACACAGTATATGGACAATATTGTTAAGAAATATTATTATGGTGGATGAATACAAATAATTCCCATTAAAGCTTACCTTTAGTTATTCAGTATTATGCAGAAACAACCTGCACCCACCCAAGGGTGTTTTTGAGATAGTTCACTGAAGGGGTCCTCCTCCCTGTGTATCGCTCACAGAAACAGGAATCAACACCAGCTCTATTGTCGCTTGTTCGTTTTGAACACAATTGCATTCCTTTCACCCCCTCTGTCATCGTGCTAACAAGACTTTGACAGCTTTTATAAAGGGAGTAGTTTTCAGGGGAGTTTTTTCCAATGGGCAGCCAAACCTTATTTGGGCCATGATCAGATCTAGCTTTTTTTTTTTGGGTGGGGGGGTCCGTATGTTGGGTGGAGTGGGGGGGGGGGGGGCTCAGCCATGTTCGTTTTTTATGCTTTGAAATGTCTATCTCTGGCTACATTGTGTCACCTTTTAAATGTTTTCATTGTAATCCTGGGCCCAGTCCATTAAAAAGCAATGATGGTAGATTAGACTGGCTTTTGCTGTCTCTTGATTTAACAGTACTCATTTTCTTGGCTCAGGAAAGATTAGGTCTGCCGAGGCGGTACCCAAACGGCAGCAGGCTCTGGCTGTCTGTGTCGGGGCCTGTCTGGTGGGGAGATCATGTGGAAGCGAGGAAAGGGTAACGGGAAGATTGTTGGTGCATGCCGACGTGTCTGCCAAGCATTTTACCACACCAGGCTCATCAATTTATCTGTCATTATTTGTATCCAGGAGACCTCAGCTTTACACCACTGAAACATAGTAACAGAACATTCCTTGCCGTATTGGCTTCGCCACAGATAATGATCTTTTTAAAAGAACCTGCTTCAGTGCATAGCAATGCATATCACCAACAACAATACATTTATGGTAATAAATTGAAAATCAAGTGCTGGGAAAATAAAGCATGAATTTGTAGTATATAGTATGAGAGAATGGCAAGAGAAGTTAATATATTAACATAAATCTGGCACTCATATGCAGTTATAAACAGTTAAAAATAAAAAAAAAATACAGTCACTGAAATCTTGGCCTTCCATTTGTCAGGCTCTATTGATTATATGGGTTTAAGGGGTTAAACAACAAATCCAAAAAAGCTCCATAAGATCGTTCTGAAATCCTTTAAATGGATTCATATTAGTGTGCTTTAAACACTCGGGACAATTTGAGGCAAGAATGTGTTTCATGTGCCCTCTGTGTGAGGTCCCCTGAAGCCAGTTATTGATGAGAAGCTTTGTGGTGACAGCTTTGGTCAGTCCTACATTTCAAAATAATTGAGAGTATGCGAACAATGCATCTAATAACACACAGATATATCTCTGCCCAGCTCTCATACTTGTGGATGATTCAGAGTTCATGCATGAGATGGGACAACTTACATTATAGCAATGCCAAATCTCCTCTTTCACTTCCTCCATTACATCAGTAAGTATCAACCATTGTCCAGCCTAAACAATAACATTTAAATAGGCCCCTACCATAAAACATTATATTCCTACTTGAACATTACATCCTGTTGTTTAGGAGATTTGCAAAAAAGAGGAGTTCTGAGAAGCTTTTTTTATTATTATTTTTAAGCATAAAATATGGCATCCCAAATGGAAAGTACTCAATTCAGATAGCCATTAAATCAACAGACCTTTTCAAATTCAGGCATATTTGATGCCCAGCACAACACAGACACCCCAATTATGTTATGGTCATGATGGAGTCTCTCCCATTCACAGAGGAACATGTTTATCTCCAGGATGATGACAACTTTTGGCACAACACAGCACTGCTAATTACACTAATGGGCCATAAATGTCAAGTGACCAGGATGGTAACAGCTGCAGGTTTAATCAGACACTGACAGACACACACAGAGAGACAGAAAGAGAGAGATAGAGTGTGTGTGTGTGTGTGTGTGTGTGTGTGTGTGTGTGTGTGTATACAAAAGACCCTGTGTTGACCTCTTATGTTCCTTGAGAGTGACTTACAGGGCATCCCCACTACTCTAGCAGACAAGCTGTTAGGACACAAGGTCATGCCTGCAGCAACTGGTGGAGGCAGCGGCTGAATCCCCATGTGCTGGTTTTCCATGGGGAAGGGAACAGGCCAGGGGAACAGCACATGCCTCACCCCAGTGGCGGACAGATCTGAGGGTGGGCGCATTTGCCAAGGGATTAGTGGTTCAGCAGACTGGCGACTGGACAGTATTGGAACAGAGGTACCACTGTGCGTCTCCCATGCCAGTGGTCACAGCGAACAACCAGGAGGAAATTTTAAAGAGGGCTAACACGCTTGCATTGGTTTTCATATTCAGGTGATGAAAAAAAGGATGCAGTGAATTGGTACACTTCAAGAGAGTGGGGAGGGTCTAAAACATTGCTGTAGTGCAACTAAAACCTAACCTAACATAAGATTCATGGTCTTTTCCATCCAAATGTTTAGCTCCCTCTGTTTAAGTAGGCTAAGTACTTAGATAAATCTCTTCTACTCAGAAGTGGTTTCCCACGCCAATCCATCCTGAGCCTGTAAGTCACAGTGAATTTCTTCAAAATCTTACAGGCATTATATTTTACAGACAATGCTAAGGCTGCTTTAGTAATTCATCAGAAAGTAAATAAGCTATAGAACTGAATAGAATATCATGTAACTGACTTGAACTGAATTTCTGCAGCCTGAAAGCAGTGGATCAGAGTAAGATTATCAGTGGTATGTATATGCACAACAAAACATTAATCTGTGGAGTGTCTGGTAGATCTGATATGCAGACTCCTCAGAATAGTAATAATTTGAACTGACTGGGAATTCATTTAACTGATTTGGAATAGAAATGTACAGATGGCTGGATAAAATAGAATTAAATTGAAATTAATAGAGGCCGCAGATACACAGATGCATTACAAAACAGTGTTTAATACGAAGTTGTTGAATGGCAAGCCCATTAGACATGCATCTCCTGAGGCATGTTTAGTCACCAGGTGGGCAGATGTCAGCGCTATGAGTAGAAGGTATGTAGAGAGGTCTCTCAACAGAGGCATAACAGGCAGGGCGATGTTCCCTTGGAGAATCATTGAAGCCGGAGAAGTGTATTTGTAATTAGCCAGTTAAAAATGATTGGCACAACTGTCACATATAAAACCATTGCCCATTGTATTATCTTTTTTTTCATCCACCTTAAACAGATGGAAGCATCTGAGGAAAGTCGACCCTCCTCCACCTCCTCTGGTTCTTCTTTTGAGCCAGTGCAGGAGCGCCGACCTTCTCTAAAGTCTCCACCTAAGTTTGCTCTGCCTAAAGCCACTCCTCCTAAAGTTGCTCGGCCTAAATCCCCTTCTCATACCAGCTTCACTGGCACCGATATAAACAACAGAACATTTACATGCCAGGCAAGAAGAACTCAGCCCCAGTCATGGACTACGAGAACTTAAGACCATTGCTCAAAATTTCTTCCTCAGCTCCGCTCAACACTGTCACTGACATCATCTGAAGTCTCCTCTCCTGAACCCCTAGAGCCAGAATCCATGACATTCAGGAAAAAGCTTGAAAAAAGGGAGAAAAAAGGCTTAATTTTACAGCTGATGATACTCAAGACTGCACAGCTGAGCATGATGTGTTAATCAGGAGGAAAATGGACAGGCGGCACAGAAGTCAGATGAGTGACTCAGGTG
This sequence comes from Tenualosa ilisha, assembly GCA_015244755.2. Lineage (NCBI taxonomy): Eukaryota > Metazoa > Chordata > Actinopteri > Clupeiformes > Clupeidae > Tenualosa > Tenualosa ilisha. The sequence goes on from PYXC01000584.1 coordinate 8,997,524, forward strand.
ATGAGTCAGACTATGACTCAGACCCTAACTCTGACCCCGGACTTTCAACCTCTCCTGGCACCGACTCTGACAGCTCCACTTCCCCAGACAGGTGCCCATTCCCCCACAAGGTGGACAAGTGCCAGACAGGTGCCCAGTCCCCCACAACATCTGTGCCTGGCCCCTCGCATGAACCACACACAACCTTGGTTTGCATCACCACTCTTAAAACAGTGGCTGGGAAGAATGCAGCAAAGACACAAACCAGAGTAAGTTGAAGCTAATGAGTTTTGATTTAATTAAATTCAAGGACGTCGACTGGACAGTTAAAGTTCAGATGATGTCCTTTAAAAGTGATAACGTGCCATTTAGGATATTTTTACCAATTTGGTTTTAGCACAAATATGCTCATACTTCTAATTGGGGCTAAACAGTTTACAAACATGTTTTAATTTATTTCTGTTTGTTTGTCAGGCTTCAGTGACCGAGGCAGAAGACAGTGAAGAGGATGAGAGGATGACTGATGAAGACTTGCTAAGTGCAGAAACGGCCTGCCAAGTGAGCAAGATGAGGAACGAGGAACAGGCATCAACAGATATATGGTGGAATGAGGAGGGGCCAAACCAACAGCTTAAGAAATTCCAGTATCTGATACTGACCACAGAAAGAAAACTGGAATTAGCGAAACAGCTGAGCAACCATACAAAGGCGCCTTACGAAAACGAGAAAGAGCGCCTGAGGTGGAAACAGGAAGACTTCCAAGAAAGTAAGAAATGCATACTGCCTGACCAGAAAAAGAAGATTAAGGAAGAGCTGAAGGTCCTTGAGGCTGAAATAGAAAAGGGTCAGAAGAGGGTTGAAAAAAGGCTGAAACTAGAGACAGCATCTGAAAGCATGCAGTGAAATTGAAAATGTACACAAAGAACCTGAAAGAGGAGGAAAAGGTTCTGGAAAAGCAACAACACCAAAAAGCAAAGGAAGAGAAGCTGAAGCAGACACAAACACAGAGAGAAGAAACTGGCCGAGAAAAGAGAAAGGGAAAAAGCGATTCTGGTGGCAGAGCATAAGCTAGAGAAATGGAAGAAATGGGAGGGAAAAAATGTGAAAGAAGAAAAGAGGGAATACAGAAATGCAAAAATACTGGCTAAATATCATAAAAGGAAGGAGAAAAGAGAAAGGTGGATTGCAAAAAGAAAAGCCAAATGCATTAAAATGACAAACAAAATCGCAGCAGTGTCAAGATGCATCTTCGACTTCTTCAAACCCCATTTTACAAAGCAAGTGGAGATGCGGTTCAAGATGAAAGTGGAGGCTGGAGACCTTCAAATTGCCGCTGCCCAAGAGGAGGCATACCAATGGCGTCATGAAATGTGGCTTGCTCTGTCAAAGGCGAGGAGCACTGCAAGCCACATCAATTTACAGTTCTAAAAGAAGAGACTGAACACCAAGAGGGAACAGGAGAGACAAAAAGTCAGTGAGATAGATGCCTGGTAAATAGAGACTTCCTTCATAAGCATTCACGTACTGAGGCTCAAATTCACAAACTGAATAATCAGAAATGTGCTGTGTCTTTCATGTTCAGTGGCACAAAAGAAGCAAAAATGAAACAGAAGAGAGTTCCCTGGGGGAGAACAGAGACCATTTTCACAGAACTGTTGACACCAAACACAAAAAACTGCCATCAAAAGTGCTTTGTATGAGAAGTGTCAGGTCAAGGTTACCATGGTAAGGCATATATACTTTATTACCATTGCACAGCACTAGTGGTTTCTTCACTCATGCTGCAATAAGAGCCACAGCGTGGAATGCTACAATAATGTCATTTTGGGAGAATTGTGCATTGGTTAAAATACGTCCATTATCTGTGCAAATCAGGGTATATGCAGCTTTGAGTATTAGTCTAAAAAGTTGACATTGAAACATTCCTTGCTTGTTTTCTTTGCATAGTCTCACATCAAATGTGCCCTGACACACAAACATGAGTATCATACAACAATGCAGACATTGGGAAATCAACTGTGGAGGCAGATTACTCAGCCACAGCAGGAACTCTCTCAATTTACTGGTAGGAAGTGTAAAGATGAAAGAAGTGTTCACTCTGTGTATGTGCCACTGTTTTGAATTTTAAATAGATGTTTCACAACTATTTTACCAGTGAATAGATACAGAATCAGATTTCATTTGATGAATGGATGCTAGAAGATATGATGATATGTATGAGCCTACAGCCATAATGAGTCTGACTTTTCTTGTTTCAGCTTCTCTCAAATGTTCCTCCATCCATCTGCAGTCTCAGCCCACAGAGGATCCCCTAAAAGTGGGTTCCCCTAAAAGCCTGGGTCCTCTCAAGGTTTCTTCCAGCTCACAGCTGGGAGTTTTTCCTTGCCACTGTCGCCAATGGCTTGCTTTTGGGGGTGTAAGGACAGCATGGATTTATATTTTATGAAAGATAAGACAATAAACACAACTGAAAAAGAAAACTTTCTGTTGCTTTTTTAAGATATGCTTTCCAGGCAAACATAAGCTATCTGAAAAAGATATTTTATTTTTGTTGAAAGCAGAACAAAATCATATAATGGTAAACTCAGTCAGAAAGCTGACCTCTGAAATCAAAGGGTTTATGTGTAGCTGTGACCATGTGGTTGATTAATGTGTTTTTGTATACAAGGTTTTGCACATAAATAATAAAACTCTTTAAAAAAAAAAAACATTCCAGAGACCAAAAGAGTCTATCAGCAATCCCCAGTCTGGTCTCATTTATGCACAGAAAGACTGTGTCCAAAAACAGTACAGTGTTTTGAATCATGATCTGACAGGACAGAGCAGTGCAGTCCTAGTTATTCTGCCGATGCTTTCTCATGTGTGACGCAATGGAAGAGGAGATTTCCCCACTCCTCTTGTTCTGTCCAAAATATTCAACAAATGTGCCATCGGGGCCAACCAAGTACATGATAATTGTATGATCAACCTGTAAGGGAAAAATGCAAATACAGCAGTTAGGTGTCAACTCCACTGAATGTCAATTCTCACACACTTGACCTGACATTTGGTATAACGATTTCATGTCTGAGCAGGCATTGCTGATGAGAGGATCATCCACTCACTATGTAGTCATTATCTTCATCTTTTGGACCCTGACTGTAGTACACTCGATAGGCTCGAGAAACATTTTCAATTTGTTCAGTTGTTCCTGTTAGACCAATGAGCTTTGGAGAAAATTCTACAAGCAAGAAAATTAAACATGTTAGTGTTAACTAGCAATCCCTGCATGAGCCGTGTACCAGACAGTGGCTGCCAGACAATTGATTTGATTCTCAATAAACTATGCACTGAGGTTATTTACAGTATATAAAGAACGCCAGTCATTATTATGACGGCACTATACATAAATTCAGGCACAAAATATCTTTCTTTGAAAACAATATCGATGTTCAGTCACTCAAAACATCTGGAAATTATAGCGAGTTTCAACTGTACCTTTCACATAAATTGACATAGCCTCTGCAGTATCTCTCTCAGGGTCGATTGTGATGAGAATTGGTGTCAGGTTGGGAAGAGACTTTATCCTGTCTGTGAGAAAGTAATCACTCCTTTTACTCTATTTTAGTATATTGCAGTCTACCATACCCAGAGTCTTAATAATCCAAAATGCACTCAAAGACACCCGACATACTTACCAATTTCATCCACAACCTCAATCATTTTCTCAAGTTCATCTGGACAGATGTCTGGACAATGAGTAAAGCCGAAGTAGAGGAGGACCCACTGGCCCAAAAAATCCTCACTCTTGCATGGCTTGTTGTTGTGGTCAATGAGAGAGAATGGACCTCCCAGTGCTGGCTTCCCCAGAGATCTTGTCCTTTCTTTCTCTATGGCTGCAAAGGGAAATTCAGTTCTGGGGTTAGTATTCAAGTCCTGAGCTTGACCAATCCAATGTTCTGATCACACATGCTGCATGCTCTCTATGTCCACTTGATATGATGTAATGTGTTTGCACAAACTACAGGCTGCTTACTGTCTTCCTTCTCCTTCTTCAATAGTTTCATTCCAACAAGAAGAGATCCACCAATGGCAAACGTTACAGCTAAGGATTTCCATGTCACTGGCTGTTAACAAAAGACGAATAGGAAGAAAATTGGATCCTGCTCATCTGCCAGTGGAATGACAATTTGAAAAGCCATAGGGTTACCTCTCTGAAGTGCATTGCATACTTCCCTTTTATATCCTCAATAGTAGAAAAGTCGTTATAAGCTTACCGTTTCCAGGTGCAATAATGCGTGTCAACAAAAATTTAAGCTCATCAAAATCTCTTTCATCTCAAAATCTCTTGATATAGGCTACTTACACCAGTTTTATTGTCACTAGACTTGTCACCAGATGGGGGCGGTGGAGGCATTGAAGCGAATGTTCGCGTGTTTGGAAAAGACCATCCTGACGTTCTGCACGTCAAACAAGAAATCTATGTGCAAGACATGTTAAATTACTATTCAAGGTCCAATAAAATGACTACAGTCCATTTTAAATGTAGACTTACTTAAGAGCAAATGACCAATAGCTTGTTAGCTAAATGGCAGCGCAAAATGACCTACTGGTTGGTGATCTCTCAAGAGCGTGATGCCTGTCCACGCTGACATAGTCCGAGGTGTTACATGACATGAGTACTGGTTGACCGTGTGTATTCTGAGCCCTTTCAATAAAGTGACTGGAGAAAATATGTGCGGTAAGCATTTAAGAGACCGGCCGTTGACTGCCATAGCGAACCTCATTGCGGTGATGAGGAGTTGCACAGCCACAGTTAATGCGGAAGTGAAGCTGTTTTACACAACGTGAACCCTCCTGAAGCAATCGCATACAAACCTCTGATCCGAGACCAGTCCAAGACCGACAACCCTGACTTTACGATAAGATTATAAGGCAACCTTTCAAAAAAGAAACTGTTCGCAGACCAGCTCTCAGCCTTGGAGCTTTGTGTTATTAACAGGAAATGACGCTATGTAGTGGGAAACCTTTCGGATATTATAATAATCAAGATTTTATACTGTATGCAGCTCACTTATATAGCACAAAACCTTTTTTGCATAGATTTCACATAAATATGTTACGGCAAGAGTGCATAAATCTCAAAATTATAACTTTCGTGTTTAGACTAAATGTGCTGCATTTTTCTGTTTTTACTTAGTTTAGTTTCTTTTTTCCCATTCTTAAATCTTCTGAAATTTCTCTACAATCCCTTAATTTCATAATACAGAGATCAGTCTCTTGATCACTTTCCGCATCCACAATCCTATGCGTGCTTTCAGTCCATACGGTGGTAGCTGGCTAACGGGAGTGTAAACAGATGAGTGAACGGTTGACTAATTTGAGTGTACAGTAGACGGGCTTTCTGTGTAGACTAACGTGACTTTATTTAAAAACTTTTGCATGCAGTAAGTCACGATTATATATTTTATCAGACTTGTACGTTAACTACCCTCGCCGCTAACGTAGTTCGTCTCATCCAGTCAGTTTGGCTTTTCTACCAAGCTAGCTAACGTCACTCCAACAGCAGTTTAGCTAGTCAGCTAGTCAGTTCATAAGAGTCTTTTGGAGTCATTCGCGTATCCTGCAAGCTAACGATACACACATCCCCAGGTTTACCCAAAGATACTCAGGTGTGATCTGTGAAATACCCATGCCCTGTTAATTATCATGAACGTCCCAAAAAGCGGATATCGCGTCTTCTCTGCTAACTCAACGGCGGCATGCACTGAGTTAGCCAAGAAAATCACTGAGTAAGTCTGTATGAAATTTTGTATTTTGTTTCATTAATATATGAACTTGCTAGCTAGTTAGCTGTCATGTCAATGAAATGGCTTGCAAGCTATTAGCGAACCACAGCCACTAGCCAACCAGCTCGTCAGTGACAGATTCTGTCTTGGTAAGGATTGTCTCGTGCTACAGAGCTCGAATATTTGATATTCACTACTGACATGTCATTTGACGCTTATGAGCTTTCACCTTTCTTGACTACATCTGCTCAAAATATTTATTTGTGACAGTGGGGAATATCTACGACGTTCTCCTTCCGTGCCATGTGAAGTTCAAGTCAGGGTTCATTGTATGCAGTAGCTAACTTATGATGTATTTCTTTCAGGCGTCTTGGAGTTGAGTTGGGTAAATCCGTTGTCTACCAAGAGTCAAACAGAGGTCAGTTTTTAAAAGGATTTTTACAAATCTGCTTGCTTTTGTCTAGTTAATGTACTTGACGAAAATGTAATGTGTCCTGATAAATATGTTGACTCTAACAGAGACCCGGGTGGATGTGAAGGAGTCTGTGCGAGGACAAACCATCTTCATCATTCAGACCATTCCCAGGTAGGTTTGATTACAGCAGCAGGTTGTTTTTCGTAGTTACAGATATAATCAGACCCTCATGGCCCAGACCCTTAACTTGACAGATCATAAAAAGGTTATTTTTAGATCTCCTAACAGGCAGTGGCTGCTTTTGCTCTCATAGACAGAAAGGAGACTATGACGGGGCTGGAGCTCTAGAATCTGTGTGGTGCACTCTCACCGTTTTGATTACAACTTTATGTCCATTGTTTAAAAAAAATAGACGCTGAATCAGCACAGCAAAAATGAAAATAAGGCAGATGAAAGAGAAATGTCACTATGCATCATAAATTGATTAAATGTTTTTGAGGCCATATTTAGACTATGGTTGAGCAAATTAGACTATGGTGGGCCACCATAGTCTCTAAGCAATGATTGGGAAACACTGCAATTACTTTGGGAAATGATCAGGCTGGTAAATTGATTGAGCTAGGTCGGGAGTATGTGTCTAAGTGGGGGTAAAGTACAGGTTAGAGCTAGTGGCAATGCTGCCTCTTGCTTCAGCACCTGCAGTTTGAGAAATGTGACATGTATTTAGTAGTAGGCTATTCCACTTTACACTTAATTTGCCATACAACCTCTCCAACCTGTCAGAGATGTCAACACAGCCATTATGGAGCTCCTGGTCATGGCGTATGCCCTCAAGACCTCCTGTGCGAAGAACATCATCGGTGTCATCCCATACTTCCCCTACAGCAAGCAATGCAAGATGAGAAAGAGGGGCTCAATTGTGTGCAAACTGTTGGCATCCATGCTGGCCAAAGCAGGTGATTGATTGTATTGTCAATCTCTTGTCCTCTTATTTAAATCATAGGGACTTTTAGATTTATGCAGCATGTTTTTTTCCTGATGCTGTTTGAATTAGTTTTTTTTTTCCTGTGCATCAACCCAGGTTTAAGTCACATTATCACTATGGACCTCCACCAAAAAGAGATCCAGGGCTTCTTCAGCTTCCCTGTGGACAACTTGCGTGCCTCACCATTTCTGCTGCAGTACATCCAGGAGGAGGTAATAGCCTGAAGAACTGTCAGTTGCACTGTGAATGTGTAACTGTTGCACAGCACAGTAGCATTGTGGTTTCAGTGTTTTAGAATACCAATTGATTTGCATTGCACATATGATGCCAGTTTGACACTAATGCTGCAAGATTACCTTGGTGCGGTCTGGCATAAAATGGACTGCAGGTGGCGCCAGTGGCTTGATTTATCGCCAGCCTTAACTCCAACTCTTTCTTCTCTCTTGATAGATTCCGGACTACAGAAATGCAATCATTGTTGCAAAATCCCCCGCTGCAGCCAAAAGGTAACCTGAAACAGTTTTTTTCATGCAACCCATAGTTCTGTTCACACATTTCTGTCCTGTGGTTCATGTTTTTGCACTTCATTTTAGCTACCCCAGTGCAAACATTGTGGACAAAGGTGTAGTACAGTTACTACAATTACAACTACTGTTCTGCTGCATCAGATTATTTTCACAAATCGGGTCAACGTTACGAAATCTGTGTAAATGTCATTCCTGTTGAAGCCTAATTATTGCCACTGTCCATTTTGTGTAACGAATCTTTTAAGCCATTTAGTCAGATCCAATGTCGTCAGCGAAGGTAAAAGAATGTGTAGCCTATGATAAAAGTTACTCTAAGTTGCTAGAAAAGTTATAGCCAAATACCAAATAAGATTACGTGAAATCAAAGATGGTCAAATACCAATTAAGATTAGGAATCAAAGATCGTTTTATCAACCGTGTCTGTTAAAGGAACTAGACTAAACTCGATTGACAAGTAAATCTATGCCATGCACGTGCATGCATGAGGTTAATGACAAAATTGCTGCGGTGTTTTTGTTGCTGTGACGTGTTGTTGTGCGGCTAGTTGCTCCGTGGCTCTGCAGCTCTGCAGACAGATATTATTAAGTTGTGATGTGCCTGTGAAATCCCAGTGGGTCAGGTGTCCATGTTACCTGTCCGCCCTCTCTGCATTGAACACAGGGCTCAGTCGTATGCCGAGAGGCTTCGTCTCGGCCTGGCCGTCATACATGGAGAGGCCCAGTGTGCCGAGTCGGACATGGCGGATGGACGACATTCACCGCCCTGTGTCCGCAACACCTCAGGACACCCAGGGCTCGAGCTGCCATGTAAGAGCACAGCCAGCCCTTTTCCTCCCTCCCTATCTCTCTCTCTCTCTCTCTCTCTCTCAGTACAATACATATCATACCACCACTTTCTGCCTCTGATCCTTCTCTGAATCTGTCGTTTGACCTTTGGTAGTGGATCATTTTAATTCTCTCTTCCTCAGTCTATTGAGAGGTTCAGTGTGTACTTTTCTATATAAAAAAAAAGATACTAATTTCTTGACTCTCTGGGAGAAACCCAGCCGTGGGATCCTCACCGCATTTATGTGGTCAGCTGCTGTTCCGAGACCAGTTCTGCCTCTGCCTCTGCCCCTCTTTCTTGCTCTTTCTCTTTCTCTCCTTCCCTCCCCCAGCTACTGTTCTGCCATCCTGTCTTATTTCTGCCTCTGCCACAGACTCCTCCTCCCTAAATGAAGGCAAGCTCTTCACATGGGTGTTTTATTTTCCTCTTGCAGTACTAACAGCAGTGTACCAAAAGGGATCTATATCTAATCATAACACACCTTTAGTTTACACCACAACACTATGCTTACCTCAGTATGCCAGAGTTTGGTTTGTAAGGTTATGTTTTGGTCTTTTAAATATTGTATGTAAGTAGAGTGTGTGTCCAGCATTTCATTGTGGAAGCTGATCTCGAGTGCTCTTTAACCTCGGCATGATGTCAATAAGACAGTAATAATACACAATAGACATTAGGCTGTCAACATGCTTTTGTTAGTTTGTGTGTTTTTTATTGTTTTTTTGTTTGTTTGTTTGTTTTTACTTTTGCTTTTCTTTTTTGTGATGCTGGACTTGGACAATCCAAACAGACAATAACTCTCACTGACATTGCGAATCATGCACAAAGCATGTCCTTGACTTAAAAAAAGGGTTTCCAAGTCTTGCCATTGCTCTCTGTTGTATCCAGTCTGCGTTCAATCTGTGTGTGTGTTTTTTAACATAGTGTTTTATTTGTTGGTAATAGGCAAACAACAACAAGCACCGTTCCCTGGCATAGAGCTCCCAAGTACGAACGTTAACTCTCTTTGGCTCTGATCACAGCGGTGACCACCCCACAGTGGTTCCTCAGTGCGTGCATGCCTCCAATGAGGGTTCTCAATACCTGTTCCGCAGCCCTCTGAAGTACTTCCTGTCTGCTCTAAAAGTAGACATCAGACAGTAGTAGATAACCAATAGTCAACTAGATTAAGAAGTTTGTTGTGTTAAGTCAAAAATTAAAACTTCCTCAAAAATCTTGAATAAAATAAAACTGGCTTGTTGCAGACAGTAGGGTTGCTATTTCAGACAGCTGTAAAACTGTATTGAAAGCCCTTCCTGAAGTGCTTCTGTTTTGACATCCATAAAATCGTTCATCACTAAAGAAATGAAATCATTACGTCGGTGTACATTTCTTTTTTTATTCCCTTTCTTTTGTTTTCCAATCCTAGGTTCATCTCGTTGATCAATACATCATGCCCTTTCTTGTCTGTCCTTTGTTGAAATCTGTGCTGTGTCGTAGGGTAGCTGGTTATAACCAAGGCAACAGTGTGGTGTCTTGGAAACACATGGCCTGAAAAAAAAATTCCAAGGAGAAAATGGGAGGAATAAAATGCAGTTTTCTCCTTATAGCAGGGACATCACCGTGTCAGTGTGTTCCAGTGTATCGGCAGATTAGATATGAATTTGCTATGTTATACATAACCACATGCTTTTTTTCTTTTTGTCATTATTTTTTTTAATTTTTTGGTCATTTTCTTTTCCTCATCCCTTGCAAGCAGCATTTAACCTGGTCTTGCATCAGGCAGTATAGCACAACACAGCTGCTTCCTGAGGCCTGGAAATGTACCATAAAAAAAAGAAAAAGAATGCAGTGATACTGTACCCCTCCTTAAAGTACCATCGCATGGTAACAGCTCTTGGCAAAATGCATATTGTCTATAGAGGTAGCATCATTCTAGTCCATTCTTAGTGGGGAAAAAGTAAAAAAAAAGAACAAATAGAAAACATCTAGCTGTTTTTTTTTTTTTTACTGGAAGGCATGTGTTTTACGCATGTAATTTTTTTTTTTTGGTTTTGTTTTTGTTTTTGGACGTCTTCCTCTGAGTCTCTTCCCTGTGCATACAAGCTCCTCCAATCAGCCTTCGGATCGCCAGGCTGGATTGATTGGTGTCCACTGCTGCTGCTGCCGAGTGGGATGATTGTTTGTTCTCCTTTTGACTGCCGGAGGACAGACCTGCCGTCCTCACAAAAGCACAACATCTGTGTTGTTTTTCTCCTCTCTCCCTCCTTCCCTACCCACCCCCTCTCTTTTCTCTCTCCTTCTTTTGTCATTGGTCTTGTCTCTCTTGTGTGTTGTAAGACAAGATTGGGATATTTCTTTCCTTGTGGGTTTGAGAAGTCTTGAGAATCTGGTCTGGGCAGCCCCCCCCCCTTCTGCCAAACAGACTTAAAGTGTGATGCAAGCATTGTCTTCTCCTCTGATTGGGTGTGACAAGCAGAAGGCAGTCATTTTGATTTTTGCATGGCATGAGCTGCAATGATTATCGTCCCTTTGAGTGACACCTTGTAACCGTAGGAAGGGTAAAATGGGAAATGTCCTAGGCCTCACAATAGAGAGCAGGAGAGCGTGCCACGTTTCTCAGCAAGCCGCATGTCCTGCCCATGCATGGCAAGCTTGTCTAGGATACCACTGGAGCATCAAGGGCGTGTTATTCACAGGCCTTTGACATCCTAGGTAATTTCATTATTCCTTCCCATCGCTTGTCTTATTCTGAAAGGCGTACATTTAAGCCCATTTTACCCAGCCTACACTAAGATGATTGAGCTGATGAAGATGAAATCCCCTCTGTATCCTGTCTGTGAGCCCTGGGATTGATGACGGATTTGTGTTCCTTTCCCCTGCAGTAATGATGGCTAAGGAGAAGCCGCCCATCACTGTGGTTGGGGACGTGGGAGGACGCATCGCCATCATTGTCGTAAGATTGCTACCCCAAAGCCCTCCCGCCACACACCCACACCCACACACACACCCACACACACACACACACACACACACACCCACACACACACACACCTTCCTTGCGTACACACTTTCATCCAAAACAATATGCATTATGCCGAGGATATGATCAGTTGTATTCCTTGAGTCAGACCCATGACTTCGAAGTTGTTCCAGACATCTCAAGAAGGATATATTTCTGTCTTGAAAGTACCCAATTGCATGTTTGTCGGGAGGATAAAGGATGTAAATTTGGTTTGATATGATAAACCAATGGGAGTGCCTTGAGTGCTTCAACCATGGCACATTGCTATGGTAATGGTTAAACACATCTCTGCAGAAGGAATCTGCTTGCACGGGCAACCATCCACGCAACATTTCAGTGATTTCAGTTAGAACACATCAACATGAACCTCTATGGACTTTATGTATTTCATGAGTTGCATAAGGCAGATGAGAATAGAGACAGCGCTGCATGGTGGCTTTCTCGTCTTGGACGCAGCTTTGCATTCACTGACATTATATTTAGCACAGTGGTTGCACATGGTAGAATGTGATAGGAGAGGCGAGTTGACATGCTAATGACATGCTAACCTCAGAGGATAACAGGACATGTAAATATCTCAGTAATGGTTGGGTCTTCATTTTCTGTTTCTATGTCTTTTTGGGGATGTTTTAACCTAAAAAAAAAGACTACACAAAGCACCTTTAAGGCACCACTGCAGTGCCTTTTGTACAAAAGTAATATCTTATTTTTCACCATACATTTATAAAAATGAATTATATTGCGTTACATCTCTCCAGGATGACATCATCGACGATGCAGAGGACTTTGTGGCCGCTGCAGACATCCTTAAAGAGCGCGGTGCCTATAAGATATACATCATGGCCACGCACGGCCTGCTGTCTGCTGACGCACCCCGACTCATTGAGGAGTCTGCCATCGATGAGGTGAGTCACAGCACAGTCGATGCTCGGTTGCAAAGCCAGGAAATTGAACTTTGAGAATCTCTACTCTGCAGCGGATGAATGCACTGAGTAGCAAAGTCCAACTGGATCTAGGAGTAGGCAGCTGAGATCAGGCATGATAATGCAGCCGTCACAGTTGGTTACAGATCTCAAGCATAATGTTAAACATTAGCCCCTAACCATTTTTTTATGACCTTACCAAGCGAAATTTACAGATCCCTCTATTTCCTTGTAAATGATATTGTTGTTGTACCAGCAGAAATCTTTATTTCTGTTCTTTAATTATTAATATTAATCTTAATTCTTCAGTAGTATCTTTTTTATCATCTAAAATTGATAAATTGACATGTTTTTCCCAGTAGCCGTGTTAACATGTCAGACTTCTGTGTAATGTGTAAATTCTTTGCTATGTAATGACCTAACTTGTGCTGTGCTGTGCGTCCCAGGTGGTGGTGACCAACACTGTGCCCCACGAGGTGCAGAAGCTCCAGTGTCCGAAGATCAAGACGGTTGACGTGAGCATGATCCTCGCCGAGGCCATCCGCCGCATCCACAACGGAGAGTCCATGGCCTACCTGTTTCGCAATATCACCGTGGACGACTAGGGCTTGCCGTCCGAGGTGGGTGGGGAGGGGATGGTTGTGACGGGTGACTCTCCCACTCTCTATATCTCTCAACCCACTGGCACCCCAGCCCCAGCTCCATCAGGTGCAGAAGTGCCAAGTGTTTCCCCTTGTACCACACACATTCATACCCACACGCTTCTATGCATTGACATTGGGGAGGAGGGGGAACATAGTGTAACCACCACACAACAATTCAAATTCACAGAAATGTGGAAAGATTTTTTTCAGATCATTCAGATAAGCTAAATTCAGGTGACTAAGTGAATCTCAGAGGAGAATAAAGGGAGAAAATGAAGCAAAGGATCTAGAATGTCAAGCATGCTTAATGATCTACAGTTTTTTGTTTTTTTTTTTACAGTCAAACGTCATGCAATAAACCTCAGTTTTAGAACATGTGACTATAACCTACGCCAACTACAGACACTGGCTTATACACATATTCACTTTACCCCTTCTCCAGGGGCTGTAGTGATAGGGCACTATAAGCTAAGACAGCTCCTTCATTCACACACATGAAAGCTTTTCCTTTCTGCCTGTGTGATTTAGCACTTTGTTGGTACTTACCAGCATATAGAACTGACAGACTGAACAACATCAACTGCTGAAGTCCAGGTTAGCACTGTGACTACTGTATTTCTGTTATGAAGGTACACACATATACACAAGACTGCTTGCTATACCTGTCCTTGTACCTGTGTTAGTTTACTAAAAGCAGGCCTCTGTCTGAAGGCCGAACATCCCAATTTATAGCCTTATGAAAATGGATATACAGGGCTTCTGCAGATCCTCAGCTGTTAAATGATATAGTCAATTTATTCAGTGCAGTATTGTTATTACAATGACTTGATTATAAAACTAATCAGGCTAAAACACACTATCAGATTCATTTAGAGCTCAGGTCTGGGTGCATGCTACTTTGCAGAACGTGACTTGAGTTCTCTAAGGAACAGGTGGCATTGTTCGGCTGTACATATCTGCTCAGTGATTTACCCATGAAAGGCCTTCACATGGCTTGGCTTCTGTGGTGAACCACACAAGTTTCCCAACTCCATAGTTAGTGCTAACTGGTTAACCACCAGGTACTAGCTAGTACTACTAGTTACTACTAGCTACTAACAATTAGCACACTACATGCATTGCAACCACCAAAGTTGCAACTATGGTGATGGGAAATTAACCCATGACCGGTAGACATTGCTATGGCCCGTTGTATGTCGTGTTGCTCAACTGCACAGCAAGTGGCTGTGGCCCGGTTTGGTCTTTTGAGCAATGCAAAGCGGCATGATGTTGGACTGTCATGTTGCCTCATGCTGATGTGTGGGACATACTGTTAGCATCGTGCTTCAAGAGCCTTATGCTCAGGGAGAAGTACTTTTTAAAGTCAGAAAACAATCACTCAATCAAACAAACTAACTGAACAACATGTTCCAGAAATTTCTGTGTTGCTTGTCTCTAAGCCTGTGCCTCTTAGTGTTTGTGCTGTTTGCTGTACTGTGTGTCAGTGTACTGGCTGTTCTTCTGTGCTTAGCCCATAGTCTGTTTAAATTTCTTGCCTTCCTTGGTGAGCTGGCTGGTGTGATGTCTTTTGTGTCTCGTCATTTTGACGGATGTGCAGAGTACCTGCCACAGGTCACCTCCCTGCAGATGCGTTGCAGTCTCAGTGACAGAAGTTTCTATGCCAACCGCTTTTCTTCCTTTCTTTCTTTTTTTTTTCAGAGTTTCAGAATCTAGTTCTTTGTGGTTAGTGCAGAAATAAAACCCATGTGTGACCCTCCCACCACCACCACTTACACATGTATACATACACACACCACACACACACACACACACACACACACCCTTATTGATATTACTTGACAACTTGCAAGGCAGTAATATTTTTGTAAATAAATGCAACTTGGCTTGATTTGTCATACTCCTGTCTCTTTATTAGCATGCTGTGTTTCGTTGTAGCACAACATCTAGAATGCAAGAGTGTACACTTACAGAAAAATTGACTCTAATAATGCTTTAAAGCACAGCTTAACTCTGTAAAGTGTTGGAATATTAGAAATGAATGCTGTGTTACTTCAGATGACATCACTGAACACCATCGTCAGGTTTTTTTTTCAAGCAATCTCAGAGGGCTGTTGTAACCAACAAGGTTACGAACATGGCCAGGTAACTTAATAATCACTGATCCCTAACAGAATGCTGGGAGGGCTGTACCTTGCTTTATCATACGCCTGTACTCCATTGTTTTCCCTTATTCACAGACTATTTCATCTTTTATATGTCAGGTTTTCTTGCCGTTACCTGAGGGTTGGACTGCCTCCGCTTTTTTTTCGAGTGCGCAAATGTTGCCCAGGACCCTTGACTTGTTCCAAACTCCTCAGGTTCCTCAAGCTACTCTGAGGAGCTTTGACCAAGTTTAGGGGCAAAGAGCGGTTCTTTCTCTGATCTGGTCTTTATCCATATGCTTATAGACGAACAGTGATCAGCTCCCTCAGAAGAGCTGTAAAGCACGTGTCTCTGAACACATTGTGCTGACAGCTGTGCTGTCATCCTACCCACAGCAGCTCCAAGGGTGCATTTGTGTGAATTTATATCTCAATGTTACAATAATAAGTGTATGTTTATGTGCATGTGTGCTGTGCAGCTGTCATAGTCGAAGACACTTTTTGATTGACTACTCACGTTTCTCGGCTGTTGTTGAAAAAAGTACATCTTTCAGCGAAAGGGAGTTTTTGTCAGTCAGTCAGTCAGCGCGCAGACGGGCATGAAGTGGGCTGCGATGGGTCCAGACATCTGTGTGCTTTTAACGCTCAAAGAGGAACCAACAGACTCCTACTCCGAGGTCACTTCCCCTTTGAGCTCTGGGGAACAAAGCACCTTGTCTTTGTACATGGCCAGAAAGGGGAAATGATTGTGTGTGTGTGTGTGTGTGTGTGTGTGTGTGTGTGTGTGGTGTGTGTGTGTGTGTGCGCGAGCGAGTGAGTGAGTGAGTGCTGTGTGTGTGAGTGCTGTGTGAGTGTGTAAGTGAGGGAGAGTGTTATGATGGCATTGTGTTTGATAACCCTCTCATAAGCACACATAATCCAAAGATGGTGTTGTTGAACTCTGTGGGTTTGTGTGTGTTTTGTCGTGATTTGTTTGATCGTAAATCAAAATGTGAGTGTTCATTTAGCACTCCTGGGTGGTGTTGAAGGAAGAATCTGGAATCAATCAGCCCATATTCCTGTTCTTTGAGGCTGCCGAGTGCTGTTGGGAGGTATAAAAATGACAGCATTTGGTACAAAGGAGGCTGAATTTGCAAACTGACAGCTAAGGCTAACAGATGGGGGCATGTGAAAGCAAAACTTCCTTGCCCTCATCAGTTAGTGGCTGCCGTTTTGCTATTTGGTCTACGTTGCATCAAATTCTGTAGTTCTTATTCCGGAGCACTCAGCATTGTTAAGCAACAGGGCTACGGGTTGACTTACTCCGGATTATCCCTTTAATGGTGGAAAAAATTAATGCCGTTGCTACGGAAACTACCCTGATGATTGAAACGTCCAGATATTACATTTGACAACTTTGCAGTAGACGTGAAATTCATACTGATATGCAGGGTGCGCAGCCAAGTCCACGTGTCTTTGACACCTGTGGTAATTTTCTAGAAAAATGGAAATTAATTAGGAACATG
Source organism: Tenualosa ilisha (assembly GCA_015244755.2). Classification (NCBI taxonomy): domain Eukaryota; kingdom Metazoa; phylum Chordata; class Actinopteri; order Clupeiformes; family Clupeidae; genus Tenualosa; species Tenualosa ilisha. The sequence continues at coordinate 9,014,237 of PYXC01000584.1, forward strand.
GGACTAGTATGTGGCAGCAGTTAATAATCAGCAGGGACACGGAACTGAATCATTAATTGAAAATATGTTGCCACTCAATCACGCAATTGGTGTTGGTGGTCCTGTCATCCTGAGTGCCGTGCCCTTGATGGGCAGAGACTAGTCACCACAAGAGGGGGATATAAAACAAGTTGAACACAAATATTAATTGGATAACTGCTCATATGTTTGTAAACATGTGCCTTGATGCACAACAATTAAGCATTCCGAACATTTACTTCTGCAGTGTAATTTATTGACTTATTATTTAATCACACCATATGATTTATTACCAAACTGTGTTATGTGTGTTTTCTGTTACTAATTAAAGGTGAGGTAAGTGACCCTAAACAATGTCTTGGTGTTAATGTTATTACATTTCTTAGCAGATGCTTTTTGTCCTAAGCAGTGTCAGTTATATTTGAATCCAAGACCAAACAGAACACATGAGAGCCTCGTCACCCATCCCTGCAGTGCATCCTGAAAAATGATGCACACGCATAGTGTTGCACGTTAGAGAGTCAGGAGGGCACCATTTTATTATTTTTTTTACAATGTTTCAATAGGATGTAGGATAGAGCCAGCCAATAATACTTGCTAAATACAAACAATGTTTGTAGAATTATAGATTGCTTAGCATTACTTACCTTACCTGTACTGTGTTGGAACTGTAGATTAAAAGCTGTACTGTACTACTATTGACAGAAAAGGCACACAGACCTGTCAATCTTATATTACCTTTTCAGGAAATATGACCTTCTGCTTGAGGACAAAACAGAATTCTAAAATTCCATTGTAGTGTGAATATTGTTTGTGTGCTGTGCTGCTTTCCTAGAGAAAAAACAAAACAAAAACCTCTCCTATCAAAACTGGTTCAGCTGGATTCTGTCATCTCTAAATGCTGACCTTTCTAAATGTGAGGTGGATGCACTCTTTAGTTCATCACTGTAGTGATTGCTTTTCCCATTATAGGAAATCAAACAAACATACAAAACATTTGATACCCGTTAGTTTGTTCAGCTGATGTGATTTTATTATTAAGCTTGTGGTTTGTATTCTTGTCAATGTATGTACAAAATGTATTGTAAACTGACATGATGTTCAGCTGTCGTGCAATCATCCATCAGTGACTCTTGTCTTGTTCAAGTTTTTTATTGTTGTTATTATAATTATATTCCACATTTCTTTATAGTCATTAAACCTTTGAAAAAAAATCAACCACTGCTACTACTGATGGTTTTCAGTGTTCAGCAAAAAGCATAGATAAAATTACCACATAAATGTTCAAGTCCACTATAGCAATGACCAAAATACTGAAAAACTAGTTGAGAAACTAGTGTTTTTTTATGCAACCAAATCAGTGTGTGAGGATGAAAAGATCTCACTCTCAAAAAAAACAAAAAAAAAAAAACATTTTTTACAATAAGTTTTTATAGAATTTCAGCAGTCGCAATGAACTGAAAAGCATTCAAGTTTTTCCAATACATAGACATGCTTAAAAAGCAGCATGATCTTGATCATACATTTAAACATGTTAAGCTTGTTTTTCTTTTTTAACACATACAAACACACACACACACACACACGTACACATACACTCTCAACTGAACAGGTTGGGGCTCCCTAATCTGGCACACGCTCAAGTCCGTTACACCGTCCCTACTACACAATAGTAATTTGACATTCTTTACATTCATTTCTTCAGTTCACGAGCGAGTCAGTTGGTGTCTGTTTCTGCTTCCTCATGCCTGTTGGGCTCCAACTGCTCTCTGTGGCTCCTTCCAGCTAGGACACATGCTGTCACAAAGTGGTCCAGGTGTGCCAAAGAGTTGCAAAGAAGAGCTCAAAAAAAAAACATTGGTGGGTTCCTCTTAGTCTTTGCGGGTCATTTCAGTTCACCTGTGTCATCAACACACCATGTTGGCCAAGTGTTTGTGTGTGAGTGATAGTGTAGAGCAAGTGTTAGTAACACATGCGTTACTAAGAGCCTTCCAGCTGGTCCTCTCTCAGACGACTGTGTGTACATGTGGGTTAAGAGATAGTGCAGCTGTTGGTTTTGTTCATGGGTGGCCGGGCACCATTGTCTTTGGGGAAGGTCTCACGGCGGCGCCGGAGTGCAGGGCTCAGGCGGCTGGGCAGGTTCGCTTGTTGCAGAAGCTCCCGGAACACCTCCAGCACCTTGTCGTTCTCCTTGGCCGAGGTCTCCAGGAAGCTGCTGTTCCAGTCCAGCTCTACAGTGGTGAGCACGTCCTCGCTGGCCACCTTGCGCTCGTCACAGCGGTCCGACTTGTTGCCCACCACCACAATGGGCGTGCACTTGTCCTGCTTGACCTCCAAGATCTCTTCTCGTAGGCTCTTGACCGTCTCCAGCGAGTCGGCGTCATCCACAGCATAGACCAATGCAAAGGCGTCGCCTGTCTGGATGCTGAGCTTGCGCATGGCCGGGAACGGGTAGCTGCCGCTGGTGTCCAGGATGTGGATGGTCACCTTCATCCCGCCCAGCTCGTACTCCTTGCTGTGGAGCTCCTCCACCGTGCGCCGGTGCTTAGGGTCAAAAGAGTCTTCTAGAAAGCGGCGGATCAGAGCTGTCTTCCCCACACCGGCTGCCCCTAGGAATACCAGACGCACCTCTGTCTTCTCTTTCACTTCCAGAGACATGGTCCTCTCACTTTACTTTGGCTCTCTCTCTCCTCTCTCAATTTACCTTTAATTTACCTTTCTCTATCTTTCTCTCACTGGGGTCTTTTACAAATATCAGCCCTTTTGGTTTTGAATAAAATGAGAATAGAAAAGCTTGTTAAGCTTTTCACTTGCAAGTCTAATAGAAGAGCTTAAGTAACCTTGAGAAGAAGAAAGACACTGAATTAGTGAAGCAGTTTAGCACCACTGAGCACAAATAGCACAGCCGAGAAGAGAATGGAAGCCGTAGTAAGCCTGTATCAGTAGCTGGCAAGTACAGATGTGTATCTGGGTGAGCCCGGCTGCTGCATTTATGGATTTTTTCAATCGCCTTGACTCCACACCCTCTCTTCCTCTTGGCCAATCAGTCCACAGCAGCAGGACTCATTGTGTACCCGGCAGCCAATCACAGGGACTGTATGCAGATGCCAGACAGAGTGGGAATGGTCAAAAAAGGAGGCTGTGCTGGAGAATTCGCCTCAAGGTAATTCACATCACCAGACTCGGCACTTGTAGGGAGAATCAGATGGTTTTGAAGGGCTTGATTACCATGTAAGGGTTTTCTGTGGTGTGGATAATGGTGGAGGATTAAACAATAGACAGTCATGTATTTTTAGTCTCTTTGCCCAGGGTGTTCTGAACTTAGACTTGATTAAAGTGTTTAAATGCCAACTTCTCAGTTTTAGAGGAATCTCCCAAAAAATGTTCTTTTTTTATGCTCTTGAAAAAAACGAGAAGCTTTACATGTCTTTATCAACATCCTCAGCACTGCAATTTTAAAGGATGCGTTTGTCATTCAGAGCATGCATATTTCATAACCTTAGAGACAAGGGAAAGCACCTTAGAGATGAGGTAGGTTCCCTAGAGCATTTGTGATGGGACCGCAAGATTCTTACCTGAAGCTATCACTAGAATAAAAGTCATTTCTTTTTTTTTTTTTTTTTAAAGAGAATGAAAAAGTTCCTTGGAAATGTGTCCATTCTGCATTCTAGACTGTTCTCTTTCTTTGCCAGCGTAATGAAAAATGTTCGGTGCAGGCCTGTGCTCATTCCTCTGGTTATCGTCACAAGTGTTGTGTGTATGAAGAGTGTTCGGTGCAAACCTGTGCTCATACCTCTGGGTATTGTCACGAGTGTTGTGTGTGTGAAAGAGGAAGTGAGAGATGAAGAAAGAGAACCTTTTACCTTCTCACCTTCACTGCCCACTGCTCTGTGACCCTTAATCCATCATCATGACCTCCTGTGAAATGGTCAGCAGGAGAACAGCCGAGGTCTACTTGATTCTGCTCCCCACACATGGAGAAATTCTATTATGGTTCACAGAGGAAAAATGGCAGTGCCTTTTTTTCTTTAGGATAAGCAGGGTACATCTGTAGATGTAGTATGTCTGTATGATTACTTATGAACCAAATTTTTTTCTAATCTCGAGACCTCTCCTAATCGACCTGTTGATGAAACTGCTTTTTTTTGGTTATTGTTTTTTGTTGTTTTAAGCTTGGGAACTGGGGAGCTGAGTTGACTGCTATCTGTGCTGAGTTCAGTCATGCAGCTGGATCAAGCTCTCTGGGTAGCTGGGGGTAGAGGAACGAAGGATGTCTCCCCGGCACTCGTGGCCGGTTGAGAAGCTCAGGCACAGACAGGGTGAGCTGAGCTCTTATCAGACCAGCCGGCATCTCATCTGCCAGCCTATTAACTTCTAGCTTATCTTCACTTGCATGCTGCCATGGTCGAATTCAATCACCCTTCTCTTTTTTTTTTTTTTTTTTTTTTTTTAAGTCTCTCTCTCACGCACACAGTCTCTCTCTCTGTGAAACACACACACCCTGTATTGTCTGCCTGGTTCTGCTCTCTCTCTCTCTCTCTTTCACTCTCACACTCTCATCCATTCATTAATATGCATGTCATTGCCATTACAGAGGGGGATGGGAGATGAAATCATAAAATGGCCCTTATTAAAGTAAGCAGCCGTTTCTAGACATTTATTGAATCTTGTTTAAAACCTTTCCAAACCTTTTTGCCCAGTATTATTTTGCATGATGGCCTCCCCTGCGCTCCATCTGCCATCCTCTTTCTTCTCATGCTCTCTCATTATGCAGGTTGCCATTAACCACCCAAAATGCACTAATCTAAACTGAGGTGAAAAAGGGGTAATGGAAATGTGGATTGAAAAGAAACATCAAAAAAATATATCATGCTTTTGGTGAAGATTTGGGAGATTTATTGTCATGTCTTTCAATAATTATTAAAAGAAAATTAAAAAATATATTTCATCACATTGTATTGCTTAATGGAAACACCAACCATTTGAAGTTGTTTTTTCACTTGCTCAAAATACGTTATGTTTTGTTCAAATGGAAATCCAGTTTCTTTCTTCCTACTTCCTGGACTTTCTATCATTCTCTTTTTCTTCTTCCTCCTGTCCTCTCTCTCAGTCTTTCCTTTCCTTATACTTGCCACTCTCTATCCACTTCTCTTCCACAGTGAAGAGGGGTTCCCCAGGCTTTTAACATTGAGTGAGATTAGCCTGTATGTGCCCTCCTCACCAGATTTGGTCTCAACAACGTGACCCCCCCCCCCCCCCGCCCTGGTCAGAGTGCCTCTTGTGCTTTTAATCGCCTTTCTCTCAGAAGGAGGTCTGGTCTCTATCAGGGCCCTTAACACAGCACTGCCTCCACCCACACAAGACCTCTCTGTGGGGCTCCTGACCAGGAGAGCTGAAGGAAATCTACCCACCTGCACCCTCAGCTGCCTGGCCTCCCTACTTTGGTTTCAGTTAGTCTCTCTATCTCTTCCTGCTCTTCCTGTCTTTCTACCGCTCTTACTCTTTATGTTAGTATGTCCTCTCTTTTTCACTCTGTCTATGCGCATGGTCATTCTTAGTCTCTCTTACACTCCCCCTCTCTCTCCCTCTCTTTCACTGCGGCTCAAGCCATCCTGTCACAGGTTGCCATGATAACAGAATCCATTTGTGTAACAGGCGCATCTGGATTTTGGCCAATGAGGGATTTTTTTTTCTTTTTTTGTCTTGGCAATATGCTATGTCTAAATCACAATTTCCATGAGCATAATTACTCTCAACATTTTGCTCCATTTTGTGGAGCAACACACAACTTGTGGTTGCTAGCCCTCCTTTTTTCCCCATCTGGAACATTCATCATTATTTAATGCATGCCACTTAGTCATGTGTGTAGAATCAGCTACAGTAAGTCCTGCCCTCTGGTAACACGCTTCACTGGTGCTACAGTAGTTGTTTTGCACCTATGAGCAACGTGCAAGAGCAAACTCCTACATTTCATCTTGTCCAAGACTCTCAAAGAAATGACCAGAAGATGAAGATCTTTGATATTGAGATATCTTTTATGAAGATATACTTTGGCTGCTATGAGTAATTAGATTAATTGATCTACTAGTTAATTAATATACTAATTGTGAAATACTAAATAGATTAGAAACTATTTTGGTAACTGATTAATCACTTAGTGTCATTTTAGAAAATGACAAAAAACCTGAAGATTAGCCTTTACTTCCCTCTCAGTGACAGCCAATTAAATATCTTTAGCATGTGAAAGAAAACTTTTGCAATATCAAGCTATCAAGCTAATATCAAGCGCTCAAACAACTAATTGACTGATTGACTGTGAAAATAATCAGTAGATTAGTCAACTACAGAAATTATTTTTACAGCCTTTCTAGATCTTTTGTGCAGTGGTGTCACACCATTACAGTTTAGCTTCTCTCTTGTTCCCTCTTGTTCTCTGAGCTTTATAAATGTGGGTCTTTGAGAGTGCATAGATGAAATTTTGTGTTGAGAAATGACCAGTGTTTCCCATCCCCTGTGAAAAGATCAAAAGGTGCCCAGAGCAGACTTCTTTTCCCCTATGACTTTTGGAACTCTTGTGATAAATTCACTATGCTCTCCACTCGGCAGGAGAGGGCGACTCGGTGGCTGAGATTTTTCATCAAGGGGTCCACCACCACCATCTTGCTTTTATTGTTTGGGGGCCTGGAGGATAAGAAAGCTGTGATCAATCTGTCTGTGGCCTTGGTCTCCAAAGGCACTGTCTCTTGTCATCCTCCACACATAGGCAAGAAGTGGCAATGCTGGATTTCTCAAAGCTTTGTTGAACCACCAGCATGAACATCTCTTTTTGTGTAGCACAGTTATGCTTTTGGGGAAAATGCCACACGGTCCATTACAAGGAATCTTTGAACACAAACACATGTGTTCTCTGTCAACCAGTAATATGTCAATACTGTTCAGTTTAGTACCCAGGAAAATCCACAGGAAGGACTCGCTGTTCTGTTGGTGTTATGGTGTAATGGATGCAAGTGGTGGTTTAATGAAGAAATTCCCCCCACCCATCATTTATATCTGCATTTTCGTCTTACATCACATGTTATTTATCTGAGAGTAAGTGAGGGATGTTTGTGTGCTAGCCATGGGGGAGGTGTGTCCCAAGGATAATTCGAGTGCGTGTTGTGAAAGTGCAGGATTCAGTTTACCTAGGCAGGCTTGGCAGTCGCTTCCTGTGCCCAGAAATAAATGCTGGATTTCTGTGTCACTGATAGGTGCTGTTCCTGTGTGCAGTTACCACAGTCTACCAGCCTGTACTAATAAGGCTTCTGCAAACAGAGACAGGGAGGATACAGTCTGGGAGCTGAGCTCTTCCTCGCTCTGGATGTGGGTTTGGAGTCCAGGCAGACAGGACACACACACACACACACAGTGAAACTGGCTGAGATAAGGCTCATTGAACGAGCTCTCTGACAACTATTATCACTGACATGCACACATGCACAACCACAGTCGCTGCATCCTCTCTCTCTCTCTCTCTCTCTCTCTCGCTCTCTCGCTCTCTCGCTCTCTCGCTCTCTCGCTCTCTCCTCTCCTCTCCTCTCTCACTGACTTACATACACACAGTCACTGAATCTCGACCTCTTCCTCTCTCTCTCACACACACACACTCACTCCCTCATGTACACATAGTCAGGCTTGTTCTCACTCCCCCCTCTCTTTCTCTCTCTCTCTCCCTCTCTCCCTCATATACACACACACACAGACAGTGATTACTGATAAGTGGAGGACCAGTCCTCACCATGCCTCAGACAAGTACAGAGGTTAATGAGTATAATAACCACGGCCGTTATGCAATTCACTTCCACCGAGAGACAATCACGGCCATCTGCCGTGGAGGGCAAGGGCTTTATGGCAGCTATAGAATTCACTTATACAACATCTATTGACCCAATCACAAAACAAAGAGGAGGGCAAGCATGGCTCTCTCCAACCAGGCCTGATCGGTTGGACTCACGGCAGCCTCTCTCAGGAAATGCTGGGTCACCGTGATTGAAACTGGACGACGTGAAGGTGTCCACCTTTGGATACGTATTTACAAATCTGACCCAGAATCAATATGCCTGCATGCTGTATGGTTACCTCATGTGCCCGGGATGAGCTGAAAGGAACAAACAAGGTTCAGTTCCAGTTCCAGTTCCAGAAGCCTTTGGGAAAACCACCAGATGTATTAATATAGACTGCTTTTGCGTCATTATGAGATGCTCCTAGAAAGGAACAAACTGATATGTCAACACTAAATCCATGCATGGCCACTTTCTCAGAAAGGCCAGAATGTCTTACTTTCTTTGGTACTACTCGGCTGTAGTGAGGAGAACAGGGGTGAGATGATGCATTGCAGTATTTTGGTAGCAAATTCAAATTTGCTTCATCTGGGGTAACCAAAGCTAAAATTTCTTTGTTTTCAACATTTGATGTCGTCTGTGTTCTTTGTGCAACTAAATATGAGTTTTTACCATTTGCAGATCGTCACATTTCCATCCCATTCCCATTTGGAATAGGAGTTGTACATATATAAACAGTGAAAGCTTGTAAAGCGGAATCGACTAGGAGACTTTTCCATACCATGAAAACACAAGTGGATTTTATTTACCCCAAAACCTTGACCTGGTTTTGAGTCTTTTTGAAGGCTTTGTGAGCTTTCTGAAGCAGCATTTGAAAAATATGACAGGCAATGTGAAATTGACTCCTCTTCCAGTAAAAACAGAATGAATGATTCTTTTCATTCTCAGGGTAGTGGGATTGATCTTTTAAATAACAAAGTAGATTGGTTTTGCCCTATGATTTACTTTTATAAACACATTTGAATAGATTTGAAACAGATTTTATACAATATCTGTAATGTGTGTTATTACTGCACACATTAATTGAAAGTTTGTGAAACAAGGTATAATTCCAATGACTTGTGCCTGCTTCAAATGATCTAACCTATGTAGACACTCTATGACAACCTTTTCTAGTTTAAACAATATTAGTACTACTGTGGCACGTTTTAGTACACAGTCATTACTTGTGATCCATTGATTAGAGGCAACACTTGGATGAATCCTAGTGGGCAGAGTTGGACAGAGATCTTTAATGGCTCTCCCAAGCCTGATGACCACGTCCGCTAACAACCCCGAACACCACCCCACCGCGCACACACACGCACACGCACACGCACACCTTTCAAATCCAGGGTTGCCATGGCGCCGTCAAAGGCTTCCATGTGTGAATAGGAGAGCTGTGTCTGTCATTGTGGCCTTTGCTCCTGTCTCACACTGTCCTCAATCCATTGCTTTTTTGCTGAGGAGCAGGACATTGTGTTCTCTTTTAACGCTGTTTGCCACTAAGGCTGTCAAGGCTTTCAGCTCCCTGCGGTTTAGGGATAAGGAAATGGCTCGTGGAGGCTATTTTTAGTGTCGTTTGACAGCCAACCTTGGATCACGAGGGCAGGAGAGGTAGAGACAGAGCAGTGATTTATCATGCCACCAGTCAGATGGTAGCAGACAGTACACAAACGCTAGCTGTATCTTATGAAGTCATTTGTATTTTTGACCTTCTTGGATTAATGTAGGTCACGCTATGCTTTGTTCACTTATATTTATCAGTGGATGTGTAAAGCAACTCCTACTCCTCCTATGTGTAGTGCATTTTGCCAGTGTGTGCTGCTGACTAGGAATCATGCCTGAAAAACCTTGGGGTTTTTAACACCTTACCACTTAATGATATATCATTGTTGTCTGATGATAAGGGTGATGTTGATATTTATCATCATAGTATCAGAGACAGAGTTCCTTCTAATAAAGACCTGAATGTCAGTGTAGTATAGTCTAAATTTCTCGAAGACTCCAACAAACCATTTTATTTGTTTTTTCAGTGGTCAGTGTTTTTCCCCTCATCAGTATTCAGGTCAGCATTTCAGTATTTTTACTTCCTAACAGAAGCGTAGAATGCCCTCACACAAACACACACTAATTCATGAAGGATCATTAAATGTATGCCTGCTGATCTCTGATCGCTAGGTCCATTAAACACATAGTGGAAACAGACACACATACTGTACATACACACACTTGGAGCAATAAGACAGTGAGTAGTAAGCACATACAAACATCTGGAATAGTGAGAAAGTCCTTGCAACGATGCCTAGGGAGCAGTCTGGGGAGCTGAAGAGCATCTTAGCCGGGGATGTGAACAGTCAAGAACAAAATTCAATCATTCCCCCTGACCACACCAACCAGTCAGAGATCTTACAGGACCCCAAGGAGGATTCTCTAAGAAATTTCCATTCCCACTCCCTGGTGCTGCTTCCCAAAACAAAACGTCTGGCTGTCCCATATTTTACATTGATCTTTTGCTTGGTCAGTGATGTAGGCAGCTACCTAGGAACATGGTGGACCAATTTCAGTAAAATGCCCAATCTGCATTCACTATGGTCTAGAGACCCTCTAGAAATAATGAATGTCAGTCAGAGTGACTCTGGAAGGAATACAGCCCCCTTGGACAAATTATATTGTGTTCCTCTGTGAGTTCTGGATAGTCTTTGCCTCGAAAATGTCTCTAAATATACTTTTCAGTAGTTACACAGGTAGTAACATGCTGTTCTGTACAGAACTGGGCAGATGCCAGCTGCTACCAGTGTAGCCATTAGGACAGCTTACGATCGCCAATTGAGGCCAAGTTCCTCGGTCCATATACCCTCATTATGGTGGCAGTAAGTGGGCCCTGTGATAAAGGGTTGCTGGCCTTCACCTGGAGAAAGAGTCTGTGACCATTAGCATTGTGGTAGACCTAACAGCATGTCACCCACCACCATTTCCCTTAATTGTAGCACCCCTTACACACACACACACACACACACACACACACACACACACACAGATGTGTCATAATGCACAATGAGCTGCAAAAAGGCTCAATCTTTAACATGTTACATAAGAAGCCTGAATGTAATAATCTGCCATCACTGTGCCAGTGACAGGGCTGCCGTGACCAGACTGGCTCACCTATTGCCTGAGGGGCACATATCAATCTGGTGTCTGCTCACTCGTATAATCATCCAACAAGATGGCCAGTGTCGCCTTTGGCAAGAACTGCCATAGAGGGTATTAATGAATGCACCAGTCAAATCCCAGGGCTGTGGGCGAGACCCTTATCTTCATGCATTATGTAAGTAACCGCTGTTATTATCAACAGAAAAGTAAAAACACTGTATCTCTCCACCCACTTCAATTTACGCTGAAAGTGAGCATAGTAATTATAGTAACAACAATTAGCAATATAAATAAGATAAGTATTATGCCTCCCTGTGGTAATGGCATAAGATCTCAGGTACACTGTTGTGATATTTTCTTTTTCTCTTTTAAAGGGTTATGCAAGTTGACAGCAGTATACTCTGACTCATCCGAGCTTGGGGAAACATTTTTGCATCTCATCTTATATGAAAACATTTCAAGATCAATTCGTAGTCTTGTACAAGGCCAGGACAGCATGCACAGGATGGCTGAAGGAGTTTTCGTTGCTTAAATGTTCCTTGAGGTGACTAATTCATCATTACAACACCACTCCAGTTTTGTATCTCTTTCTCCTTTGTTGCAAGATCGCATCTTTGATGCTTTTTTTCATTGCTGCAGTCCGTTCAGCTAAGCCCTGGTAAACAGGGTGTTCCAGAGCCAGAAAAAACAAACCAAGATGGGAGACTGTGGACGTCCCTCCAGTGGTTTCCCTCACCGGAGCTCAAGCCCAATTTATGAAGCTTCCAACAACTTTTTCCGCCGTGAAACAGAAACATGCGGCTTATTTTTCCTTTCATAGTTTGGTTCTCTCTCTCTCTGTCTGATGGTTTCTCTCCTCTCCTCTCTCACTTTCCTCTGCAGTCTGTCTTTCTATCTGGATCCTTCAGAGATTCAACGACAGCCATGACAGTAATTACTGCGAATTTGCATCAAGCAAAGTCTGTTCACATCCTCCTGAGGACATGTAAAGTTTTATAAAGGTCATCATGCTGGTCTTACACACACACACACACACACACACTGTGTTATGATACAAGGATGACCTAACCTTCTCTGCGGGTCAACGCCTGTACACTTTCGTTGTGCAGCACCTTATTGGTAGCCTGAGGCCAGAGACCGGTGGGAGGCAGCAGAAGGGATTGGGAGCAGGGGGATGTGTGTGTGTGTGTGTGTGTGTGTGTGTGTGTGTGTGTGTGTGTGATGGGAAGAAGCCCCTTTCAAAATGGATTCCTTTTGGGTAATGTTATTTTCAGGTGCAGCAATTGACTGTGTTGCCATGGTGCCTCTTTTATGTTCTTTACCGGGCTCACAAAATCGCCTTTGAAAAAGCGGACCAGAAGAGCCTCCATCTCCCTTTGCCTATTTATTGGCCCTAGAGGACAGGGACAATAGATCTCATCAACAGCATATGGCTCATTTCCAGATCCCTCTACAGACTGTCAGGATGATTCTATGCATGGTCTAATAAGGGAATGTGGAGAACATATGGAGATAAGCAACAAAGGAATGCCACCCCAGTTGCTATATACGTATTAATTCTATACATAGAGTGTATATGATATATTTACGCTATATACAGCCCCATTCACCCCCTTCCACCATGCAAACCCCTGCAAGCTCTCAGCTTTATGTAACCTTGTGTCAGAAGGCACCTTTATTCTGCAGAGAATGTCATCAGGGTGCAGTAATCATCACCTCCGTGGTGAGAGATCAGCTCGGTGCTAGACAGCTCCTCTGCTATCAGACGATCTCAGCCCAATGCATTCAATCTTGAAGGGGATTGAAGGTCATTTCTCCAAGGGAGAGAGACTGTTGCCGTCCTCTCGGTCAGCAGGATGTGCTTGGATGACCGATGATGATCCAGAGGAAGCAGATAGAGTTTGCATGTGATAAGCTTGCAGAGCTCCAGTGTGCAGTGCTGGATGAGCACGCACAGGTTGCGCAACACTGGACACCTGCTAGGGGACTCGAAGGCAAGTTGATACAGGAGCACATTAGCCAGTGATGGGCGTTGCCAGACCCACTGTCTGGTGATCATGCGCTGTCTAAATTAATAAGGCACCAACAACAGAGTTGTCCATCAAGCACATCCATGAGTCTATTCTATTTTCACATCAGAACAGCAGGCCTTCTACCTGGAAACCTCTGGTGGTTCGGGGAACAGTGGTCGGTTTGCTGCTTTCCATGTTTGTCAAGAATCACAAAGTGCACACTCTTGGTATGCAGGTGCTGTGCTGTGCTATGAATCAAACATGAGTAAGAAAGTGCCAATGCTGCGACCTCATCAGAGAGGGAGAGAGACGGGAATCTCCCAGAGGGCTTGGTCCATCTACCCTTTTCCAACTCCCCACTGCTCCTCCTCATCCTTCTTCATTTCCCCCAGAGCTCATCAGTGGCCGAGGTGTGTTGTCAGCGGCTTTATCCCAGTTCTCTGCAGCTAGCGCACATATCCAGAGGGCACACACATGCATACAGATGCTACGCTGATGACCTTGCTTTCTTACTCTGTAATGGGAGACTAAGTCAGGGATATGTAGTGCTTTGCTCTGCATTAGACCAACACGTGCACTACATCTTCATTATGTCTCTTTCGCTGTGAAGAACAGATATCAAGGGAGAGAAGCTGCCACATTGAATTAACTGAGTGGGGGATTGCAAATTGAAATGAGAAAAATGGAAAAAGGGTGGCCTTGTAGTGTACTTTCACAGGATTTTTCCTCCTTTTGAAGTCCATGATTTGTTAAACATTAAATTCTGTATCCTATGTAAGCCTATGTAGATTCTGTGAAGCCCCATAAGCTTCTTGCAGATACAGTATACCAGGCGCACCCCATGTGAACAAATACAAGGTCTTTATACAAGGTGTTTAGCGCGCTGATAAAAATAAATATGCCTATGCATTACAAAAAATTTTCTCCATTTTTTATGTGTACAAAATGTATTGTTCAGATTTTTTTTCATTTATATTGCATATGATTGCATATTATTTATTGCATAGGTTTTGTCAGTTGAGCTGGACAAAAGCTTTCACAAAACACCATAACCCTAACCAGAACATAAATGTAAGAATGTAGCCGCCAGAGCATCTGCCTGGAGGCCTGTGTTGTTACGCCTTCTTTAGAGGTCACTGATTGTGCTGCAGTGGTCAGTGGTCACTGCATTCAAATAATGTTGTGCGCTTCGGTCCGCCATGCACCATCTATTACAAAACAACTCTGCTGTGCTCTCTACTCTTGACTGTCACCATATGTCTGAATTCTGTTCTCAATATCTCTGATGGGGAGTCTGAAATCACTCCAGCTGTTATTCAGCCAGTGCGACTGAGAAAACATGGTTGGCTTATGGCATCCCTGTAGAGAGGTTAATTGAGGGATGAATGGTGGCTTGGCTGCTTGAAAGGTATCCTTTCTTCTGTACCAGTTATTGTTTCTCTTTTGTTGTGTGGCTCCTTGGAGACCACCCAGAACACATCTTTATGATTTAACTTAGTGACAAAAGGCACTCGTGGCATTGATGACATTCTAGAAGGCATAATTCATAGAATCTGTGTGTGTGTGTGTGTGTGTGACAATTTCAGTAATAAACATTACATTGAAATTTGGATATACAAATATTGATTTGTCATTTTCAATACATGTATATGTAATCTGTTCTAATTCAGAACACATTTTTAGTTAAAGGAGAAATCCATCGTGAATCTATAGCCCTGTTTTCTGAGGTGACTTAATGCTGTCTGTAGGAAAAAGAACCAGAAAATTTAATACAACATAAACTGAATAGGGAATCAACAGCTAACGTTAACTGAATGGGGCATAGGAAAATGAAACTTAAAGTGAGTTTCTGTTGATTCACACTGTATTTCTCCTTTAAGCAGCATTGTTGTATAATAATGCATTTTCTTTAGTTTGAACGTTTCTGTTCTTATTCTCTTGCTCCTAAACACATGCATGACTGATGTCAATAATGAGCCAATTGTATTGACCTTCATTTTTGAGCAACCTCACCGGGTCAACACAGATTCTGCTCCTGCCATGCATGTATTCATGAGTGTGCTGCTCATTTGGAAAGGACAGGTGCACGTGATTACGTGTAAGTCGATCCATCCACACGCCGTGTCCATAACTTACTGTTCCTTCATGGTTCCTGTACCAAGGCTCTGAAGGGAGGATTTCCCACTGAATGTCCAGTGTGCTGCAAAACCAGATGAGTTTCACAAAGGCCAGTGAGGCCATAGCTTGTCTCTCACATGACTCAGACGAGGTCTCATCAGCCGAACTCCCTGCATGTGAGCGCTTCTGCTGTTGCCACTGGTGTGTATTTAGCATTACCATTCGCTTGAGTGGACTCAAACATACACACAGCTGCCCTTTAAGGCACAGCTCAGCTCGTGGCAATATGCATAACACAATCACACACACACACACACACACACACACACTTACACACCCAGACTCACTCACCTGACCAGCACGTTCTGGGGATGGCGGTGACGTCTCCACCAAAACAAACGCTCACCCCATCCTGAACCTGTTTGTGGAGCAAGCCCATTAACTCAGTGTGCAGTGTTGGGTTAGACTAATGTGCCGTGATAATGGTTGGCATTGGATGCTGTGACGTTAGAGGATACATTGAAATAGGTGCAGGTCACAAGATCATTGAGACTATAGACTAAATGGGAGGAAACTATCAGACACTGCTGATTAAACATTATGGCATCTTTCTGACAATATACACAGGCAAGGGTGTTTGAACTCCATTTGATAGTTTGAGAACTCAGAATGCGATACAGTTACAGTTATCTGGCTTTCAGTAAAAGCACTGCATATTAGACTGTACTTTACTTGGCCTAAAAAAATCTTGTTTTTTAAAAGATTAAAAAGCAAAAAAAAAAGAAAAAGAAATAGGTTTGGATACACATAATATACCTTTGGAAGTTTATTTTTGGGCTTACTGGCAATGCTTGCCATAGCAACCGAAATTTTGTTTCCAAGGATGAGACATTATTAAAACCATTATGTAGGTTCATTTGACATAAATGGCTGTGTACATGTGAAATTTAGAGACACACCAAAAAATCATGTAACACAAATGGAAAACATAAAGATGCTGTTACCCTGGCTACCTGGCTGTCATATCATTGAGTAGCTATGAATGGGTAGTAATAAGATGGAAGCAATGTCCTAAAGCAAACATGCAGTGGACGTATGATGAAAATCCAGGGAGAATCATTATGTACATTTCATATTCAATGAATATATGGAATTGGTTGAGACTTTTGTGTTACCTCATAAAGCTGTGATGGAAAAGGTGTGCAGCTTGCGGAACAGATGACACTGAATAAGGCTCACCTGTGGTAGGTTAGGAGTGATGACTATAAGCATCATGCGCATATTAAAGACTCACAGGTCATAATATGTCTGTGTTTGCAATCTACACCAGGCTACCTTACTAACCAGAATCAGAATCAGCTTTATTGGCCAAGCATATTTATATATTTATATTATAGGAATTTGACTCTGGTAAATGTTAGCTCTCTGTACACCTAACATATAAACATGTAGTAATCTACATAATACAATATACAACACAATAAATACTATAGACAAATCAAAAATATGTGGACACATTAAAATAGGTGCAGGTCATCAACAACCATCATTGTGATTTTTTTTTTTACCCATCATGCTCACAAAACAGCAAGTGCAGGGCCTCACCAGTGTTCTTTGAAGCAGTGTCAGTCTCCTTGTCATAAATGAAACGGTTAACACAAGTACATCACTCACACCTTATTCAAAAGCCATTTGCTTTCAGCAAAAATACTGCAAAAGAAAACACTGATCCATTATAGTGTAGAATTGCTGAGAGGTGGCAGATAAAATGACAAACAATTGCCCCTGACTGATTCCTGCTGAACTGTAGCCTGATGTCTCCAGTCAAGTGTTTTTCTGTATTGATTGCCTTTATGGCATTATCCAAAATGTCAAGATTGATGAAGCAATGAAATGTTATGTCAAAGCTCATGATGGATTTTTAATTGCACCTTGGCTATTCCTGTTGGACCAAATATGTTGTGTTATATATTTTTAAGACTCATTTAGCAATCTTGGAAACTCAGGGTTGAATGAGAAAGGGCAAACAATGCCCTCACAATGTCCTTGCTCCATCTAAACGTGAAAGGACCACTGCCCGGCTCTATACTCATCCCTCTCAGAACATTCCTAGGTAGTGCACTAATTCTACCTTGCTTACATGTGTGTATTGACTAGGGAACATTTGTATACACACAATACTCACACACACACACACACACACACACACACACACACACAGTCATGGTTTGTATGGTGACTTTGGAGCAAGAAAATATGAGCGCACATCATCCCTGCAGTCTTGGTGCCCAAACATGGAATAACATTCTTGTATCAAACCCTTTACAGTTATTGCAGTTAAACTGTCCAGAGTCATACATACCTCCACCAGCTAGGAGGGACGCTAACCTGATTGGATTCTATCTCTATCTCAGACACAAATGGGGAGATCCAAATGAATATTAATAAGTGGATCCACTTAATGGCGTTCCTAACCATACCGTAGCTATTCTAAAATCACTGGAAATCTTAGGGATGGGATTTAGGGACATCTTTACTGTTATGGGGTTGAGGGTATGGTAATTGTAATCCCCTGTGATGCTAAGGAGCTTCATTAAACTCTATTGACAGGCAAGCTCCAGATATACTCAGCAGTCAGTCTGAGAAAAAGGTTACTTACGTGACTTCAGCTAACTCATGAAAATGTCAAAGCAGGCAAAAGAGGAACAGCAGTAAACAATGTAAGAGTTGCTTCAACCTTAGCAGCATGTAGCTCAAGACATCTAGTCAAAAGGTAGCTCCTGATGTGACATGGCAGAGCATTACATCCTACGGTATGTAGGTATATGTCTATCCTGCTTCTTTTGCCTGATGTTGATCCTTGCAACAATGCATGAAGATATTTAAAAAACAAAATCCTATTTAGAAAATCCATAGGTCTGGTAATTTTGTGTGTGAGAGAAGGAGACAGAAAGAATGCAGGTATCTCTTGTGTTTGTCACTAAGAGATACCGAACTGAAACTAAGACCTTCTAGTCCTCTACAGTTTTTTGCTCTCTATTTATTTCAGGGATCCTTGCTACAGTGTAATCTGTGCTCCACTCAAATAATGTGAATTGTTCCAAGATAATGGAGCACATGTTCTCTGAGCACGTTGTCAGACTCGGCTTTGTCAGAAAAATGTCTTTACCTGTCCAATAGTGTATTCCCTGAGATGTTGGAGCTTGTTTTTTCGACAAGCTTACCCACGTCATCAGTGTGCCATTGTAGTCCATGAGTGTGCCTGGCTGCCCATTGTCCTTCTCCAGCACTGGCAGCACGCTGGCCTCTCTCCTCCTCCTCGAGGCCTTCATAGTTTGCTCACCTCCTTTCATTCGCATTCATTTTTTCTTCTCCAATCTAATCAGGGAAGCTGTCTTCCCTGAGTTGGCCATTGTTTTAATGCAGCGCAGAGCAGCGGGTCTGCTTCTGAGAGGACTGCATCGTGATGTAACTTTGGCTTCCAGAGATGGTCACACACACACACACACACACACAAAGGCAGGCAGAGGGAGGGGGAGAGACAGAGAGATGCTTCTGTTTTACTGGGAGTTGTGGAGCGGGGCGAGTGGAGTAGGAAGGTGATATAACTTATCTGAGGCTTATGTAACAGTCAGTTCAGAAAGTGGGGCACCAACTTGGAACCAGTGAAGATAATTGTTTCATTCTAAATGATGATAGTCTGCAGTTATCTTCTCCTCAATATGATTTTCCTCCATGCTCCATGTATATGGGGTTTATGGTTCAGTTTTAAAAGACGTCAGAGTTCTTGTGGTATGGAGATACAGCTACAGTTCTTGAAGCTGAGACACATACACAGTACGTACGAGTATAGACACACAGTGAGACATATAAATACACTGTAGATACACATATAGATACACACTAGATTTTGTTTCATGTCTCTATAGTGCAGAAATCATAAAACATTTACCTCATGTACAGGCAACAGGCCTGTTACCATGGACATGCAGGGAGAAGGAGATTTCACATTGGAATAACACATGCAGCAAAACACACCTTGCACCCGAGAGATGAATTTATTACCATCCCTGCAGGTACATCACATGTCTTAGGACTGAGATATAGGTGAAAATAGAGAGAGAGAAAGAGAGAGAGAGAGAGAGAGAACTGTATCCATGCAGGAAATATATGTCTGGTTTCCAGAGTGCCCTTTTGGCACATGAATGATTTGAGTTGTACATGCTTCTAGCTGTAATCAAAATCATTATGAACCTCTGCATTCTGAACATACACCTCCTCCTCCAGCTTCTTTGAGTAGGTAGGGGGCATGATGAGTACCTTGAAAACTTCAGAGGAAACCGAGAGGGACGCACAAAGGGAAAATGCGATGAAATACAGGGAGCGAAGGAGAGGGAGGGCGCATACGTGTAAGAAAGCAAGAGGTCGAGGTTGTTTGCAAATTCGACGAGAGGGCTCATGAATGAGGTTCTATTAATCTAGCATTTTTCTTCCTCTCAGAACAAAATTCTCCCTTGTCTTGTGTTCTTGTGTGCACCATGTGGTCAGTGCAGAGGCTCAGTCTTTAAGCCACTGAGATTGAGTGTTCTAGTAAAGCCACCTTTTAGTATACACAAAAGCCTTGATTACAAAGCTTAGTTTTCTTAAACAAGCAGGCTGTGCTGGTTTGATGCTTTGAAAGCTCAGTCCATGATTTAAATCTAATAACATCTTCAGATAAAGCAAATTGCTTCCTACAGTCCTATGATTTTGCGTGTTCAAAACACTCTGGCCCTCTAAATGCTAGACTCAGTGGCTGAGTCTGACCAATCAGAGACAATCCCATTTTTGCTCTAGGACCATATAATTTAAACAGCCTTTGTAAGCTCTGCCTTTAATCATACTATTTACTCAGAAAATCTCAGTGCATCTAAAGGCTTCTTTTATAGATGTCTTGGAACAGCTATGACTGCCAGCCTTAAAGCATTTCTAGCTGTGAAAACCCTGTTCCATTTCAAAAGAGCGGTATAAAGGGCTGCATCAAGTTTGTTCATCTGTATGTGGAATTAAGAAATCGTTGGAAAAAAATAATCTTTAAGGGTTCCAGATGCTGTCTCTATGTATGTTGTCATCTATGCCTGTGATTCCCATATTTTTCATGTTAGGTCCCTCATTGACAATGACAAAAAATGATAGATCATAAAAGATGCCAATGAGCTGCTGCAAAATATTTCTATATTTCTATTTTCCAACATTTTCGGTTTCATTTCATCAATCAATTAAACTTTTCATAATGATAAAAATAGATGTCAATTAGCAATAAAGCCCACCGTGTGTCCTTTAACTTTGTTTCTACATCTGAACTGCTAACCATTTCCCATTTCTTTTCCCATTTTTCCCATTCTCATGTTTTAAATTGTTTTCATTTACATTTTAAGTTATATCAGAAATAACATGCTTACACCAGCACCATTTCCCATTTGTACTGCTGTACCTACTGCCTCCAGTTTGGTTGTCCCTCTCCGCAGTCGCCTGCTGCTCTGCTATGTGTGGTGTGTGTGTCCTTTCATTTCCTCACCTTTCACTGACACCTCCCTATACTTGTGTGTGTGGACACCTCCAGTGTATTGACTCTTCTGGAATTTGAATCGATGAATGAAGGGCTGTGTTGGCTGGGGTCTATGCTGTTAGGAGAAGATTCTGTATGCCATTGAGCTGCTTGTGTTATAGAGCACAAGTAGGATGGCAAATCACATTTATGTCAGATACTGAAGGTTTGGAACTGAAGACTGTGGATGACAAGATGTATGGCTTACTAACAGGGAAGATGTTTTAAGTCAAAAACGTCTCTGCCGTAACAATTAGCTTCCACTATAATCAATGGAACTGGCTACACCAGACACAGCAGTGCAGCAACATTCTAAAAAAAAATCCCAGTCTTTTCAATGTAATTTTTACATGACTTGACTGAATGTTTCAGTAACACATCCATTGTAGTCCTAGGGTAAGGAAGGGAGACACGGGCAGCTGGTTTCCTCCATGCTAGACTACTCCACTACACTGCTTTTGGTTGAAACATTCAATCAACAAATGTTTCAATCATTTTCCGACACGTTTTCCAATGTATGGCAATGTCAACTGGCTGTTAAAGGAAATTTGCATTTTACAATCACACTGTCTTTCATGTCAGCTTTTTTCTGGAGTGCACACACACTTTATCTCTTTTTTTCTGACTTTGTATTGTAATTTGTTTCAGAATGAACATCCTTTTTCTAAATTAGTAATAATTATTGTACATGTTCATGTTTCACAGTGCCTAAGGAAATCTGGAGCGAAATAGGGTGCACTGACGCTGTGTGTCATTAGACAAGATGACTAGATGACTGCTCAACAAATTTGTGGCAGTTTCACACATACAGCACAGTGTTAACTATGAAAAGTGCACCACGGACCTCAGTAAACAGCATTCCAGGTGTTGTGCAGTGCAAACTGTATGCTGTCATTTTTTATCACATGTGCTGCTGAGGAGAGCATGTGATTCTGAGGATGGATCATTTTTTTCCTTCTGATCTAGAGAATTGGTTTGGAGTAGGTTTAGATGCCCCATTGTTGCTCTCTCCCTGTCTTGCTCTCCCTCGCCCTACATCATCTCACTGCTGTAACGCCACTCTGAGCACAGTGAGCATCTCTGCATTACACACCTGTACGAGTTTTCCTCACACTGTGGGGGTAATGGTGCTGCTTATGTTTATGTGTCTGTGGGTCCAATGAAGCTTCCTCCTCCTGATATCTTCCTCGGTAGCAACACTAGGCTGTTGCCAGAGTAAGAATGAGAAGACTAGAGGAGTCCTGTCTTACAGTGCAGTGAAGCGTCTGGTCCCTCATTTCTCCATGACAACCACAGCCTCCACATCTGTGTGTGTGTTTGTGTCTCTCTCCATGCGGTGTGGTTCATGGCAGAAATATAATAATGTAATGATTGTTTTTGATCTGCAAGGATTCCTGATATGTCCTTTGAGAGAGATGCCCTATGCTTCCTCATAATGTGGTTGTTAATGTTAAAGCCAAAGGGCTGCTGTGTGTTGGGTAATATGACTACAAAATAATAGAAATGAAGCAACTACTGTGTGTGTGTGTGTGTGTGTGTATGTGTGTGTTATTATCTGTGCGTGTGTCTTGCATGGTAATGTGTTTGTATTTGCATGTTTTGTGCATTGCATGTTTTGAACATTTCCTGCCTACTTTACAGTTTTCCTGATTATCATTCTGTCTTTGTCAATGCAAATCTGTGACACTCCCTTTCTTACCATTGTTTTGACATTCCTACATTCTTTTTTTTTAATCAGGAAGGATCCGGTGAAATCATCCAGTAGTTTGGCAAGTTGCCAATGTTCATGTTCTACCTTCATTATAAAGAACCAGGTCAGACAAATGCACTATCTATCTATCTATCTATCTATCTATCTATCTATCTATCTATCTATCTATCTGTCTATCTATCTATCTATCTATCTATCTATCTATCTATCTATCTATCTATCTATCTATCTATCTATCTATCTATCTATCTGTCATGAACTCTGAGGTCACAATGTGCCAGACATGCCTCACTGCCTTCCTACCCTTGCTGCTAAAGGTCACCACTCCGCCAGCATACACACACACGCGCATGCATAAACACCCACACAGACACACTTACTGCTGGTGATCTCTTTTATTACTCTGGTGCTAAAAATATCCTTTTTCATTGGCTGGCCCCAGACCAGGAGTAGCGAGGCAGGCAGGATGTTGCTTATCCCCAGCATAGCCTTTAGACTCTGAAGTCTCCACCATAAAGCCTGTGCTGCTGTTAGTCCGATTGTAGCATATTCAGATATTATTTGGGTGAGCAAACAAGGAAAGCAGTAGAACCTGAGACAGGATCCACTATGTATCAGCATAGCATATTATGAGATATAATAGACTATAGCATCGTCAGAATTGTAGTATCTTGGCGAAAACATCTTATGTTCGCTCCCTTCTCATCGGAACAACTGCTGGATGGATGTTTACGTTTGGATTGAAGCGTTGTTGTTTTATCTGACTCATTGATGTTATGGAGGACTGCCCATCTCTATGTCACTGGGTTGCTATCCCCTAAAAAAAACTGGGACACAATCTCATGTTTCAAGGAAAGGAACTCATTAGAACTCATTTAATTAAGAAAATTCATAAGATTAATCCATGGATCATTAAGGGGCTGGCAAATACATAGCAAACATTTTGCTGAAGTCACAACAATCTAAATTAAGTGGTCTTCAGGACTCTTTGTAAGTCCTGTAATACAGTACTTAAATGCCAAGTCCAACCCGAATAATTGGGTTAGCATGTGAATATGTTATACCTGAACATATAGCACAACACTTACATGTAAAACTCTTATGTGGTCTTCAAGATGTATCAAGTACTGAACAGTGCGCACACTTAGAACCTAGATTAAGGCTCATTGGGTAATAAACCTGGGTATTACATCCACAGTTGTCAAGAGAGCTAATTATTTGTAATTATTTGAAGTAGCCCACCTTGATCTCTGTCCACGAAATCTTCATACACACAATTAAAATAATGCTGTTATGCTTTCAATAGGTGCTAGTTTTGTCCTACATTCAGGCTTGCTGGAAATTTCTGCCCACTTTGGCTAACTGAATCCTGATTAGAATTATGTAATGCATGTTGCCATGAGAGTGAGAGTGTCACTCTCAGCCTACCAGGGAAAAGGTTCAACACACTTTTTAACAACACAAAACAATTTTATGTTTTTTAATGTTGCACGCAACCTTTTAACCAAGTTAGTTCAGAGCAAAAAAACTGGAGAAGCAAATTGAGTACAGTGTCAGAAAAGGTATACTGGTCCAATGGTTGTTCAAAACCTCACATTACAATCAGAATCTGTAAAAGAGCATTTGTAGTGAACCACTTCATCTACACACATCATCTCGTCATCTGCATTATTTAAAGATTAAATAAGAACCTGTTACTAATCAGTCAAGTCTTGTCAAGTAATTCCTCTGGTGGTTGCACTGATCACTTTCTCACGTGGTGCCCATCTGAGCTCTAAAGCAAGGATGCCAGGGGTTAGTCTGCCCCTGTGTGGTAGGAAAGAGCAGGCATCTCTCAGCTCTACCTTAATAGCTCTCCATTTAAAGAATCAGTTACCCCTCTTGACTCTTTAACATGATTTGCCGAAATGATTGACCAAAATCCTCATTTATCATTAAATTCCATCAAATTATATCACTGAACATATCTAAAATCATATAAGATGAACTCCACAGTGGTGGATTTGCTGTGAGAATGAACCAGTGTCTGCCAACAGAGGCACTATTACTCTATGTAGAGCCCTGTGAAAATGATTCAGATTCACAGTTCTGCGGTCACATGTGATTTCAGTGTTTGCATGGAGTGTTTGCATGGAGCTTTGCAAATCAGTTTAACAATCAAAGCAATATAACAATATTTATATAGATATAAAGCAATATTCCAGAAAATTTCAATGGCCCTGTTGTTCGAAGTCAAGAGCGCTGTCAGTAGGAAAAATATCAAAAACATCTGATAAATGTGTGGTAGCATGGCAGTTAAGGAACCTGGCTAGCATGTAAGTAGCCTGAAAATTGTCGGTTCAAATCCCAGCTGCCACCGCTGTGGCTTTGAGCAAGGAACTTAACCCTACGTTGCTCTAGGGGAGACTGTAATTGATAGTTGACAAATGTAAGTTGCTTTGGATAAAAAGTGTCTGCTAAAAGCACAACTGTAAATGTAAAACACAGACTGAAAGCAAACCTAGCGAGCACTTAGTTCCATAAGTGGAACTAAGAACTGGGCCATGTGCAGTTAGTGTTAGCTACCAGTTAACTATTCAGTCTTTATTGTATCAGATTTTCTCGTTCTTTTGCCAACCAACAGCACCTCGAACAGCAGGTCTGTGGATAGCCATACTCTGAAATATTGACTATAGTTTCTCTAACATTTTTAGCATATGTACAGTATTTCCCATCTCGGGTATTCTCTTGTTGCAACATTCTTCCCATAAACAGATCACACTGTTCGTCAGCAGTTCAGCACATATGCACATCACATTTTAAAACAGTATGTTAACGTTTAAAAGCCCACACCTTTTTCTGTGCGTCAAACAAGCGTCCCCATGCACCAATATGACAGTTTATCTGTTTCCTCACCTACTCCCATTGTGAGAGCATGAGTCCAGTAAAGAACAGACCCAGTGGAGTCCTGTACAGCTGCTGCTGGAGAATGTGGATGTGATGATGTCATGGGAAGCCCCTATCCTGAGGTTCTCTCTGCTTGGGATTGCATAGCTTGAGCGATGACTACTCAACTTGCAGCTCAGATTGGTAATGTTCTCTCCCCTTGGGAACACGCTGCTGATGTTATACAGTCCACTGGCACCTTGCAGAATCTTGTTGTCCACGGAGGAGGCTGTCAGATTTTTATCGTCACTGAACCAAACCACGTTGCTCTCAGGGAAGACATCGTAAAATAGGCACTCTTCCTGAGGCGGATTCTGCAGTGCTGTGTGCTGAAATGACCCCTCACATACTGTTGAGTAAAGCAGAAGAGTACAACTTTTTCAAATTGGCCATCACAGACATCATTTGAAGGGGACACCCCCCTCCCCTTTAAAAGGGCTATGGAATTCTGTTTTGATTTTATGTTACAATAAAAATGTCTATTTTTTCACAATCTGTGGCTATTTCTGTGAAGATTTTGAATGTTTAAAACTACAAAGACTAAATGGTAACACTAACTCATGTATAAACTTATAAACTTACTATGATCCGTGCAGTAGTTAAAGCATTAATCAATGCTTATTCATGTACTATTGTTGTAACATGTTACCCACGCACATACCATAACCCCTTGGTTTCCCCTTTGTTCTAAGACCACCACTTTTTCCTACCCGTAGTATGACTCTGATAAGACTGGTTTCATGATGATGTGAGAGCTCAGCTCACCTGTTGGCAGCACAGTGGTGTTGGTGTAGCCGATACCCAGGTTGGAACGCATTTTGCAATGGTATGTCTTGTGGTCCCAGGGCCTGGCATCGAGCAGCACGAGCGTTAACGTTAGCCGCTCACTGTCATACTGGCACTGGATCTTTTCAGATTGATGGTGGATCTTTCTGTCAGTCAGTTTACACAGCTCGCCTTCTTCCAAACTCACCCATCCCATGATGATGCGGCTTAGCTGGCTACCAGTGGCGACGGAGCAGGCGAGAGATAGACTGCCATTACAGGGAGCATGCACTCTCGCGTTCGATGTAAGTGTCACCGCACCTAAGCACAGATTGCTAAAGTCAGAGTCCACTTTAATGTTTTCGTTTTTTTGCTTAGTTGTGTGTGACTGTTTAAGGTATTTGATAGTTTTTGGCCATTTCTAAAAAAACAGCCTTCACTTTTACATATGTTTTCTAGTCAGGTAGTGCACCTACACCTCAAGGAGGAGTGCACATGTTTTAGTCTGCTTTCATGCCGAAATTGTAAAGAGTAGCAATGTGGCTTTGACACTGACAGTAACATTAACTACTTACCCATGTAGACAAACCCCGGACAGATCCAGAGAAGGATGCAGAGAAGAATATTCCACTTTGGCATTGTCTCTGTAATCAAGATAAGATCAGTCAGTACATCCCTCATGGTCAAATGACAGGGCGGCAGTCCTCAGTCTCAAGAAATACACTACCTTTGTCCATACCTTACCTTATGAATGGGCTGATGTCATAGGTGATGATTATAGAAAACAATTACAGGAAATGGCCCAAATTCACCTCCAAATCTTTCACTGTGAACTTTGGCAGATCCAGGCAAGAGAAAGAGAGATTTCACTGCTAATGCCACTAAAGCAGTAAACACAAAGGTTTTCACTAAGGTATTTCATGTATCACATACAGATGAGGTTTCAGTTTGCAAGTTCAGACAGGCCGCACTTGCTCCTCCTCCTGACAATGTTTCTTTTGCAAGGGGGTTTTCTTTGTGTGTGTGTGTGTGTGTGTGTGTGTGTCTGTGTACCACCCTGACCATGCTGTCTTGTAGAAATAGATGCATTAGAGTATACACATGTGTGAAGCTTTCTACTTACCAGTCTTTGCAGAAACTGTTGACTTCAGCTGTGTTGAAAGTTGCTCTCTCCTTGCTTTGATTAGCCATTCAAGACAAATGGACCAGTGCAACAGTGCACTGACACTAGGCATCCTCATGGGAGAAGCTCTGCCAAGAAGTGAATACTGAGTAACTCCCACTTGAACACATTCCTGTAACTTGCCCCACATGCCCCCTGCATTCTCTGAAATTATACAACTACCATATCCTGTAAAGATTTTTTAGTCCTCTGATATGTTTATCTCATAAGATTCCCTCCTCACAAGGCGTCTTTGAAGTAATCCTAAAAGGAAAAGTGTGATCACTCTTCTCTGAAACGTGCAGTTTAGAGCTCTACCTCACTTCTTGGAGACTGTAGCGAAATCCTTTTTCCTTCGTTACTCCCAGAATTGCCAGTAAAAATCTAACTCGGGGCAAAAAGATTTTACTGTTATTTATTGTAACTTGCTGCCCCCCTGCACTACCATAACAGACACTGATAGATAACCTTGATAGTACCTTTACCATACGTAGATTTACTCCTACCATATGCAACCAAGTAAGGAATTTCCTTCAGGCCAATCACAGTGTCCAAATGAGTTGTTCCAGTTGTACATTAAAGGCTGTGTTTTCCGCCTGCACTCTATCAGTGACAGCGGCAGGTGTTAATTAAATAGCTGCAGCATACGCTCATTGAAAGTTATGCTTCTGTGAAAGACAGGAGTGTTATTTGGCTCCCCAGACAAGGAACAGGCTCCTTATTGCTACCTATTACGTCCATGAAATTGCTAGTCAATTGAACTAGGCTGTTGACTGGTCTTTGTAGAGACTGAGCGGAAAAATTCTAAAGAATTTAATCAATTCACTCATTTGTTCCATTCTCTCCTACAAAGGGTGCTTGTCCTTTCTTAAAAGAAAAAAAATCCAAACTTTCTCCTGACTCTGACATTAATTATTTTATTACCTACTATTTTGACCACTTTTCCAGGCCTTCAAGACCTGTACACTCAGGCAGTGTTTCCTCTATGCCAGATTTATGGCTTTTCAAGTTTATTTCACATCAGGTCTTGTAAAGCAATTGAACAAGTTTTGTCAGGTCTATGCTGTGTTAATCACCAATCATTGTGCATGCTCTCCTGACTTCTGACATCGTACCTGACTGCCAGGTACAGTGACGTGTCTTCATTGCAGCTCAGTAGTTCTGTTTTTCTGGTAATAAACCTGTGTGAGGTTGGCACCCCATGTGTAGCAAATCTGTATAAAAGCATTTGTGTTTGTGCACATTTGGGCAGGTAAAATAAACAGGTGTGCACAAAGCATTCTCAAATCTTCGGTCTGAATCTGAGTCCGTGTTCACCATGTGTATCACATACAAACTTGCCTACTCTCTCTTCTCTGAACTGCCTGGGGCACATTAATAACCAGAAATGTTTAAACAGCTCATCTCTGTTTCTGTTCTGTTCTGACAAGTATCAGTAAAGGAGTGGCAGACAAATACATTGCCATCATTACCTGCAATGGTACCATCATCCATCAACAATGATGTGCAGTATGTCTCAGCTCTTGGTGCTGATAACAAGACAAGCCCTCACTGGTTTGGACAACAGTAAACAAGTGAGACTGACGCTTGTTGTTGCAAGCCTGGCAAAGCAATATTCTTCGCTGGAGAAACAAGTTGACTTCAGGTCACCAAAACCACAATGATAGAAAAGAGTGAGAGTTATCCAGCACCTTATCCTCCTAATCACCAGAGGCAAAGAGGATGGCTCAGATTTTCATTCAGTGAAGAGGACTGACTGGTCCTCACTGATGTCACAGTGAGGCAAACCAGAGAAGAGAATGCCAGCAAAAGGTGAAGAGATGGGATTCTTAGGGGATTTTTTCCACTTTGAAGTGTCATCATCATTGTGTTGGTCTGCTGCTGAGAAGTACCTGGTTAACATAGAGGCATAGGTAGGCGACTGCTTGGGGCCCCCCAACCAACCTCAAAAAAAATAAAAATAACGGGAAATTAAAAAAAACCCTCATCATGAATGCTTGAAACGCATGGCAAATTTTATTAATATTCTAAAGAAATACGTTGAAACGTTGAAGTAGTAGTTAAAACCCAATGTCATGGTTATCTCTCCCTACACATACACCCCTCCTTTCAAAATGAGATGGACTAGTCTACCAGTTCGTAGCGGTGTCCGGCGCGAAAGACACAAGTGGCAGGGGAGATCAATCAGGAGTTACGAAAATGAAACGGATATACCTAAGCAGTCCAAGTTAACGAAAAAAACGAAACGATTCCGAGGTATTTGGCAACGCTGCCAAAGTTAACACATTTTTTCACAGATGTTAGGGATGGGGATACAGACAGGGACAATGACGTTGAGCATACAGCAACAGCAGCAGTTAACTGTGAAGTGAAGATAGGTTAAGAGGCCATCATGTTGTTGCCCCCCTTCATTATCGACAGCAGTGTCGATTTGGTAAGTCAACCGCCTTGTTCTGGTAGTAATAGCCCTTTCCCAGAGCTATGCCCTAGCCCTGGCCCTGGCCCTAGCTGTGATGCTGATGCTGCCACCGATGTAAACACCGTAGTTGCTCACAGGTGACCCGGTCTCTGGCATAAGAAGCTCACGGCCGCCCCCAACTGGGACGATCCAGATTTTTTCCTAAAGATATTGACTCTTCTACCGAACTCAAATACACATCTTTTAGTGTTTGGCGGGGGTATGAACTGTGTTATAGATACTACTCTGGACCGTTCTAACCCCAAAACTATGCAAACATCAAAAATGTCCAGAGAACTATCCAATATAATGTGTCAATTAGGCTGTGCCGACCCATGGATTTTTTTCATAGACAAACGTCTTCTCCCTGCTGTAAAAACTGTAGACTACTCAGCTGTAGTTGAATCGGATCATGCACCTCTCACTCTTGAAGATAACTTTGCACTCAATTATTCTACAAAGCCGACATGGAAACTGAATACAATATTACTTTCAGATTAAAACTTTTGTCAATACATATCAAAAGTAATAGATGAACCAATCCAATCAGACAGATTCAGTATCCCTATCATTATTATGGGAGACCTTAAAGGCTGTGCTCAGAGGACACATAATATAATTTATGGCATCAAGCAAATAAACTGAGAAAACAGACACAGGAAACACTAATAACAGTGTTTTGAAAATTGACACCAACTCCTGAATTATACAAACAGAAGTTAAACTTGAAAACGCAATATGAGCTTTTTTCTACAGAGAAGACAGAACAAAACCTGCTGAGATCACGTGCATACTTTTATGAAAATGGGGAGAAGGCAGGGGGTCTCCTGGCCCACCAGATAAGGTGCAAGTCTGCATCCAAACTTATTCCAACTATTAGAAAAACTCAGCAGGAACTGACGAACTGATAAACCCACAAGAAATTATTGACACATTTAGAGATTATTATTTAAAACTATACTCATCAGAATTCCCCCAAGAAATCTCTCATATGACATAGTTTCTAACAAATCTTAACATCCCATCAGTGGCACAAAATGGGAAAATTTGGAAAAACCCCTGGAAGCACAGGAAATAGAGAGGGCAATAAAGGATATGCAAACTGGAAAGACTCCTGGACCTGATGGCTTTCCAGTCGAGTTTTATAACAAAATTGTTTCACAACTGACACCTTTAATGCTTAATACGTTTGATCACTCTTTTGAACAGTCATGCCTGCCACAGAGCCTCACAGAAGCTCTCATAACAGTTTTGTTGAAGCCAGGCAAAGATGCATCAGATTGTGGCTCTTACAGGCCAATATCTTTAGGCCTACTGAATACAGACGTCAAGATACTTTCAAAAGTTTTAGCTGCCAGGATAAAAATTGTAACATCTGATATAATATCAGTGGACCAAACAGGCTTTGTCAGAGGCCGTCACTCATTCGTCAACATTCGCAAACTCTTAAATGTTGTGCGTTCTCCTGCGTCCGGGGGCACCCCAGAAGTGGTGGTGTCCCTGGATGCGGAGAAGGCGTTTGACAGAGTTGAATGGCGATATTTGTTCTCTGCATTACATAGGTTTGGATTTGGTCCAAAATTCATTTCATTGATTCAATTATTGTACTCTTCTCCAAAAGCGGCAGTAATCACAAATGCAGTGCGCTCAAAATACTTCCCTTTATCCAGAGGAACACACCAAGGCTGCCCTTTAAGCCCACTGTTATTAATTATTGCAATAGAACCCTTGGCAATAAAGCTCATAACTACACAATCTATAGATGGGATATACAGAATGGGGATAGAATACAAAGTCTCTTAATATGCCGATGATCTTTTAATTTATATAACTGATCCACTAGCATGCACACCAATCATTTTGAATATTCTAAATAACTTCAGTAGCTTCTCTGGATATAAAATTAATTATTCAAAAAGCATTTGCTTTCCTATAAATGACCAGGCATCAAAGATCCAGGAGGCAGACTTGCCCTTTTGTTTGTTCAAGACAGGGTTTAAGTACCTAGGTATAACTGTAACCCTTCTTTCTCTGAGTTATTTGAGGCCAACGTCTTTCCCATATTTGAGAAATTGAAACTTGATCTCCAGCGCTTGGAACACTTTATATCTAACACTGGCAGGAAGAGTTAATTGCATTAAGATGAATGTGCTGCCTGGATTCTTGTATCTGTTTCAAAATTTGCCAATTTTTCTCCCCAAGTGATTTTTTTGCTCAATAAATCAGCGACTTTTACACTTTTTATAGGGGGGCAAAACTTCTAGACTATGTAGGGCATTCCTGGAAAGACCAAGACAGGAAGGTGGTCTGGCAGTTCCAAACTTTATGAGCTACTATTGGGCAGCAACCTACAAAAAATTGTCTATTGGTTCCAGACCCCTGGAACTGACTGGTGTAGTGCAGAAAGAAGGTGTTGTAAACAGACATCACTTGTTGCTTTAATTACCTCAAACCCCCCCCTCTCTCCTGGCTCCTTTAGTTCCAGCCCTGTAGTGACTTCCACATTGAGGATATGGATACAGTTTAGGCAGACATTTAATTTATCTGATTTGTCCATACATAGCCCAATCTGTGATAATCATCTGCAAAATTGGATGATTCTTTCAGACAGTGCATCAACATGGCTTATAACTTGTAAGATTTTTTATGAACAATTCTTTCTAACTTCACTGATTTTGCAAATACGTTCTCTATCTTTAAGGGGCCTATCATACCGCGGCGCACTGTGCATTCGCGACATGCGCATGGTGTCATTACTATTCTGTGCCAGCGCATTGTTTATTTTTTCAGAAAAAAATCACATTGTCTAGATAGCAAATGACACTGCGCCGGCACGGGTGTGTCAGCGAAAAGAAGAGGTGTGGTCTGGCGCAAAGCATGCCAGATGCTATTATAAGGATGCAAAAATTAAATCCGCCAGTGACCAACAAAACCCTGGTCTGTCGTCAGTTGCGCATTGCTGAAAAGCTATTTTAGGGGCGCACAGCACTTTGGGATATGAAAGCGTGCACAATGCGAGCATACCCTGCTACTCTCGTCGGCAGGAGCGCGCAGCAGGGTTTATACAAAAGTTTTTCATTTGGAAAAAAAAATTATGGAGTCCCTGGAAATATGAAATATAAATGTACACCACATATATCACAATATTATTGCGTTGAAAGCTTTTATTTCCCCCGTCTTCTAACATCATTTTACCGCTTTTGGCTCTGTTCGGATGTTCTTTTTTTGCCAAAGGTGGAGGACACAACTGAGGATATTTCCTCCCATACTTCCTTGCCCCGTGGAGGTTTGGGGGCATTCTTTCCATCCCCGAAGATAACCTGTTCACGCGCTTTTACCTCACGCACTAGCAGATCGGTCTCCTCCATCGAAAAACGCTCCTGTCTTCCAGGTAAATTCACCATCGTAATAGCAACACACCATGGAAAATGCACCGCTGGCTTTTAAAGGGAATGAGAGTATAAATCCTGATTGGTTAATTGTATGTCATGCCCAAAACACACCCATGACTAATGAAGTACTTTAAACTTCACTACCAACCCTTTTGAACCATGCGCCTGGCGCAATGTTCGCTTTTCCCGCTGTCAAAATACCAAATTGTGTCGGGAACGCCCCCAAAGCAACTTGCGCGACAGACTTTAGATAATGCACATATTATCGTGAAGATAGAGCCCTAAGTCTAATTTCTTCCGATACTTTCAAATTCGCCATTTTATTCAAACTCCCACAAATGCCTGAACGGTCAGTTATAGATGGTATACTTCACACCCCACTGGCCTTTAGGGGCCAGATTTCCTTTATATACAAGGATATCATGTCATCCCATGAAATGACAATGAATAGCATTAAAGCCAAATGGGAAGAGGAACTTGGCACTGACATATCTGAGGCTGTTTGGGATAGAGCACAGAGTTGGGTGAATGGAACCTCTTCTTGTGCACGTTTGAACTTGATTCAGTTCAAAGTGCTTCATCGTATGCACTATGGTAAGGTGAAACTAGCCCAAATATACACTGATATTGATGATATTTGCAGTCGCTGTAGGATGGCCCAGGAAGATTTAATCCACATGTTTTGGGCATGTCCCAAGTCGAGGCAGTTCTGGACATCAATATTTGATTTGATTAAATGAGGCCTTTGGCTTACACTTGCAACCCTACCCTGCAACAGCATTATTTGGGGTACTAGGAGAAGATATGGTATGCCCAGCAGCAAAGAGAGCATCATAGCCTTTGTGACTCTCATAGCCTGCAGGAGAATACTTATAGAATGGAAATCTACAGTTCCTCTCAAAGCTTCTGTATGGCTTTCAGATATTATGATGTTTTTAAAGCTGGAAAAAATCCAATACTTTCTAAAGGGATCCACTGCCAAAAAAATTATAAAACCTGGGACCCTCTGTTAAATTATTTTGATATGCTTACTTCTCTCCATTCTGAATAACAGACAGCACAAATGAGTATCATTTATATTTGCAGTGTATATATTTGTTTAATATTGGCATGAGTGTTTGTGTGGGGATGGGTTGGAAAATATTGAGGGAATTCAGAATTGTACTTCTTAGTATTCACTGTTAAGACTCCTTTGAAAACAATAAAAATACTTGTTAAAAAAAAAAAGAAGCTCACGGCCGAGGAGTGTTGTGCAATCGTTTGCAAAGGTCCCATACAGGTCAGAAAAGAATTCCCCAAAAATCAAGAGGGGCGGAGATTTACTAGTAATAATTACTGCATCCAAAAGAAAATGGCTTATATATAGTAAATCAGTGGACTGTGTTATGTGTTTTTTGTTGCCGACTTTTTGGAGAGGGGGACACACTTTTAAGTTCACATGGCTTTAACCATTGGAAAAATCTCGGAGCTCACCTGAAACAGCAGAGAGGTCTGCTGAACATGTGTCTCATATGGAGTCCTGGCACATTTTGGCAAAGACATGTGTCTCTCTCTCTCTCTCTTGCTCTCTCTCTCACACACACACACACAACCATGTACATATGTTAGTAGAATGTTAGAAACGTATGTGTGAGAAATAAACAGTGCTGGTTTTCCTGGCATTTTGGCAAAGACCTGTTATTTGAAATCTTATTTTCTGTTGGATTCCATTGTGATTATTACTTTGTGTAGTGCTACACACTTTGTGTTTTCTCTGCTTTCCATCTTAATTTTTTAGTAAAGAAGTGTATTCCAGGTTGAAAGGGCAATGTTTTTTCTCCTCTCCATCGACCTTTATTTCCTCATACTTTTAAGTGTAGGAGGGGGGCCCCCATACATACCTTCGCCTTGGGCTCCCAATTTGCAAAATCCGCCACTGAGATAGTGCCATCAAGAAAAATCCAGTCTGCCATCTGAAGTACTGAATGTAAGACTCAGGCAATGTGAGCCTAAATGCCTTTACTCTCGCTAACTTTTTGTCTACGTTTTCGTCAAATATTAGCCTGGTAATAAACCCAGGCCCTCGTTCTACACTTTCATTTCGCACAGAGGGTCTAGACATTCGGTAGTGAGATTCGATTGCTTGCTTGAGGTGTTTAGATTTAAAAAGATTGGATTAGCCCCTGACTGATAGCTTGCCTTGACTGATAGCATTCTAGCTCTGCATTCACAACGCCTCCCTCTATTTGCTGATTGGGCAAGTTAAAATGCCTCCTGAGCTCAATGGGCTCAAATCTAAACAAGCACTGTAGGGAGATGATAATCGAGCGGAAGTGCTAGGAAGGCATAGTCAAACTAGTCAAATATAGTCCTGTATGGACGTTATTATGTCTGTCTAAGGTTGGGGATGAGACTAGTGCATGGAGATTCTATTTGTCTCTGCTAAATAGCATGCGAATTTCTCAACATACACATAATCGCATATCATGTGAAAATGCTGGATTTAAGCTTCCCAGTGGTGTTAGTCAGCTAGTTGTTGTGATGAATGGTTCAGAAAATTTACTTTGAAATTGTATCAAATTTAATAACATTTAGCCAACATTCTGCAGCCCTGCATCCAAGGACACCCATTTTTCCATATATCAGAGTAAGCACTAGAACCAACCTGAGTCATTAGTTTAAAGCACCTCTATGAATCCCATTAAGTAATCTCAGTAAATGTCTGTACTCAACACCACCACCACACACCAGAAACACCAAAAAAGCCACATTGGTTCTAAGTGCATTGATAGATAGGCTATTTGTTAATTATATCAACTCACTGGCTTATTTAGATATAGATATAGAAAACAAACATGATCAATATATCCTGGATGGAGGCAATGGGGGTTCAAAGAAAGGATGCAGCAGGATTGGTTCAGATAACAGGCCTTGATGAGTGCTCTACAGCTACTAGTATACATTAAAGTATGGTGAAAATGTTTTTGCGGATGCATACCTCTACCTATTGAATGGCACCGGTGAGAATATGAAACTACTTTCACCCCTGCCGACCAACTACTGTTGCACAGGAGAAAAGGGCGAAATAACCACACCTACTTACTTACCTCTCTTTATACCATATGGGACATGAGGCTTCAATGAGCTCTCTCCGTTGCATGCGGTCCTTGGCAGAATGTTGTGCTTCTCTCCACGTCATGTTCATTTTTTGAAGCTCCTGTGCCACAGTTTAGGTATTCCTAAACATTTCAACTTTAATAAAGGATAACAGTCCTAAACCCCCTTATTTATTAAACTGTTTGCTTATTTACAGCACAAGAACTCAAAGGGAGCTCCTCCCCACTGCTACACAGCTATGATCAATAATCAGGGAAAAATCACCTTCTGTTACATTTCCTAAGATAAAACAAAAAGCAAATAAAAAATTCAAGTTCACCTTCAAGGTCATCCAACTGGCTTGAAATGGAAGTAATTCTGTAATCTCTGTTGGCCATGGTGACACAGCACCTTCCCAGAGTACTGCTGACTTATACCCTGTGCTTATCGAGGCTGCTGGAGCTTCTCTGCGGGGCAGAGATGAAGAGGACCTGTCTTCTGTGAGACATTCCAGGTCTCAGATTCCCTAACTCACCCTTTCCCTCTACAAACAAAAGCACCCTGAGAGATGAATCTAAGTGCTGTTTTCTCCCTTTGTGGAGGATATTGTTTTTTTGGGGATGACAGGAATCTGACTTCAGAATCAAGGGCAACTTGGTGCTTTGTCTGAATGCAGCTATTAATATGAGTGAAAAAATAGGTTTGTGCATGTGTGTTTGTGTGAGGGTAGATTTCTTTAAAACTAAAGTTGAACTACAAATAAAACTGAAGTGCAAATCAAAAGAATAACCCAAAAGTAAACAGTATGACTATATGCGTACTGATAGTAGACCAAGTAGTTTTCCAAGCAGTAATCTCAAATCCATGTGTACTTGTTTCTGTATTTGTACAGTTTGGATATGTGCATACATTTTAATTGGTTGTAATTACCAGAAGATAACTTTCAATTTCCAAAGCTGGGCTGGGTGGCCTGGGAGAGTAATACAAAGTGAAAAACACACAGAGGCATCAAGTAACAAACTTGTAAGTAACAAACAACATATAGGACCTTAAAAATCTTGCATCAGCACAGTGCACTATTCACAGCCCCATGTAATGTAAATTAAATGGCTAGCAAATGTCGAGAACAAAGAGCAACGTTCTTGCAGATCTAATTTAATCAGGCTTCAAGCAGTTAGTTCTCCTCCACAACAGCACAGACTATGGATTAATTAGCGCTGTGCTTTAGCAGTGAGCAAAAGGCCAGTGCCTGATGGGAAAACCCAACGGATCCATGCTTTCCTCTCCCCGCCTGTGCTACCACTGTGCAGTTTTCTCCCCTCAGACACCCGGAGGTGTCAGGAGACTTGACTGACACTCTAAGAAGCGGGGGAGGAGGAACTCACTTGGTGCCTGGATACTCCCCCACTCTGATCTGCATTCATCCAAGAGAATCCCAGGATGCCTCACAGGCCTGTCCTTCAGAGACATCGGTGCTAGCCTACAGGGGATCGAGGGAGGAGAATTTTGTGTGTGTTGTTTTTTTTTGTGAGGAGCAGCCTCCTCCTCCACATACTCTGTCAGCACAATAGTAGTTGCCAGCCTTAGTGTTGTGTCATGGTGACCTAGCTAAAACATTGGAATTGCATGTCATTTCCATTCAGTAACACTGATAGTAGCAAAAAAAAACCCATATACATTGACATTAGTATGGGTCAAAATCTGTTTCTCTCTCTCTCTCTCTGTGTATGTGTGTGTGCCTGGCTAATGAATAGACTACATTAATGCCAGTGACAGTTTAATAGGAGGTAACACATCACATAATAAGTCCTCCATAGAAATGTATTGCAACAGTTCATAACATAAGGATTGGCATAGTTGAGTTGTTGGACATGTTTGATTGACGGTTAGCCTTTTAGGTAATAACCATACAGCGAATGTTGGCACAGGTGTAGTGAGCAAATTTACATTTTAAATAATATTTAGTGTTAAAATATTTTTTGTGTTATTTGGATGACCTAAGCGTAGATATTAACACTGTTTATTTCAGGTTTTAACAAGGATTCGCATAATACACATCAGTCAGCACGACCTGCCGACCTGAAATTTTGGATATCTCCATATTCATTTAGATAAGGCCTGGTCCTGTTACTCCCAAATAGCTACCCAAAGGCATTTCCAAGATGGCCACCTAGTGGCCTAGACTCTCCTAGAAGGACTTTGAAGTGTGTGTTTGTTATTGGGAAAGTCACACAGACACCCCAGCCACTGAACTGGAGAGGGGAAATGACGGAATCGACTGGGGATAAAAATACAGCACTTCTTCAAAGGCCTCAACTAGGTCTCTGACTAGGAATCAATATAGGCAACAGATTGATTGTTGGCAGTCAATCAGAGGTGATGAAAGTCGTGTTAGTACGTATGGTCTCAGCTGAGAGCCTCGGTGACATCAGTGTGGAGTGACTGGCCTCTCCAAGAGGAGGCAATGCCTCTCAGGGCACCTGAGGCTGTGATGTTCGGCCAGAACAAGTCCAATGTATTGAGGGTTTTGATGCTTCCATGGGATTGGCTAACCTGAATCTCTCAGGTGTTGCTTCCCATACAGGGGCTGATCGATTAGGCTGATTGATAGAATAGGGTTGTATTGGGAGGTTTGTGTCAAATCCAACAATGGGTGTCTGATTTCTCAGTGACCTACAAGAGAAGTGCGTCACCTGCTTGCACTTTGTTGATTGACTTCCTTTTCATTAGTTTTTTCTTCCAGCTGTATCACTTGTATGTGTCTAAAACTAGGCACCATTTCCATATCTTCTCTTGGCTGAACATTAGTGAATGTCAGTTTAAGACTGTAATGAATGATATGCATGTGTGTTTGTATGTGTGTGCTTGTTGGTCCATGACCAGCTTCAGAGTGCTTTAACTTCATGCTCCATACACTTAGTTTATTACCATCATGTTTCATTGCAATCCTGTGGCGACCTCTCGTTCACCTTTGACCCCAGCTTACAGCATCTAGAAATTGCAGTGTTCTCTGTTGGTGAGTCACTTAGCATCTAAAGAATTCTGTTTCACCACAATGAGAATAGGATTAACACAGACACAGATTTTCCAGTTATTATAGGCTACCTGAAACAACTGCTTACAATTCTGTTTCAAATCAGCATCCCAAAGAAAGGCTTAAATTAGCATCCCTTAAAAGGCTAGTTTTAAGTCAATCGACCATGTTTTTTCAGGTTGATGAGTGCCAAGTAGAACATAGACTGAATTTGCAAACCAACTAATGCTGACTGAACGGGTCACAGGAAAACAAAACTGAATGAAAGTCTCCTTACCCAAGGCATTTTGAAGAAGCTGCTATTTCGCTGTTCGGTCTACATTGGACCACATTGTTTCTTGTTCTCTTGTATTGTTCTTATACCTACCAATAGCACTTGACAACCTGGAACAACAGGGCTATGGGTTGATTGACTCCTGACTATTGCTTTAAGAACCCTGAAGCTACTGATAGCGTATAATTCAACTGCATATTATCCCAATAATCTCCCAACACTTTTCAGATGCCTTCATATACAGTGTAGAAATGTGTCAGAATGTGTAAATGCATATATCAGTTTAAGGTATATGGTAGGTATATGGAAACCACTGGTGTTTTAATGCAATATAGGAATCCCTCTTTGTTAATGTTTATGTCTTGAAAAACTGCAGTCTGGGCTTTCCAATCAGCTCTCTACCTCCGTTCTTTTCAGTGCATGTGCAATACATTCTGGAGCTGGTGGGCTGGATTTGTATGTAGGGCGTTGACATCCTCCTCCATGCTTTCCCCTGGTCTCTGATCAGGCATGTGTGGACCCTAGCACAGGAGAATAGGAGAACACTATTGATTTTTCATCGGGTTCATAATGAGACCCCCCGCCTTCAGATATGGAGGAGTTTCATCATCATGCCTGCTGGAGAGAGATGCTGCTTCCTTCCAGCTCAAAAGGTTTTTGTGTGGACCAGAGAAGATTGGTGTGTGTGTGTGCTAGGGGGAGGGTGTAGGTGTAGATGGTTGCAATTGATGTGGCTCCCCCAAGGGGATTTCACTAGTGGGCTCACAATGAAGCAAGACTGGAGAAAACGAAAACAGCTAGCATAGAGACGGTGGTGAGAGGCTATGCACGTGTCTGAAGTTTCTCTGTGAAAGTCTGACTGAGAGTAAGTCTGAGAGAGAGATAAAGAACAAACATGGAGCTCACTCTGAGAGAAAGACAGAGAAAGAGATGAAGGGGATGGCTGGGGGGTGAACACTAGGCTGGCCTCATTAGATGAAGATAAGACAAACCCCAAAACCATTGGTCTCCTAACAGCTGAATGGCAATACAAAGTGTACCACAGAGAAAAAGAAGGTCTTCAGAGAGATATGACAGATATTCCCCTAATATTCATCTTACTGCAGCAAACCAGCAAGCTTTTAATCTAGGATGAGAGTCTTGCCACGTATAAACATTTCAATTGATCAGGGATCTTTTTTTTCCATTATGTAGATCTACTGTAAAAGTGAATCATTCATTAATCATGATCATTACTGTAGAGTAAAATTATACCCCCTTCTCTAAAAGTTGTGATGGTGATATTTTCCTGAGTTGCTTTTGTGCTCCCTATCCATAAGCCTAGCTGACGTAAGAT
Organism: Tenualosa ilisha; assembly: GCA_015244755.2. Taxonomy (NCBI): domain Eukaryota; kingdom Metazoa; phylum Chordata; class Actinopteri; order Clupeiformes; family Clupeidae; genus Tenualosa; species Tenualosa ilisha. The sequence continues at coordinate 9,055,113 of PYXC01000584.1, forward strand.
GCCATGCAATATTTTCACATCTGCCAATTCTGTTTGGTTCAAATGCAATACATTTTGGGTTACATTGTAGTACACTTGCACTTGTATTCCCTTCTGGTCCTGTAGCCTTCCTTGAGAACACAAATGTATATTGAGATGCAAAATATGCTCTTAACCAATTATGTGCAGTTAAGGTGTTTTCTAGACCTTATTGTCAAGACCAAAATGTAACATACATTAGTATGTTTTGTGTAGGTCTACCCTCTTAATTTGTGAGTTTTAAACCCTCTCCTCTCCCTCATCACTTCCACATCCCTTACAAATCGTGATACACTGCGTAATTCCATTTGGTTAGCACTTTTTCAAATATAAAAGAATGCATTTGATGCCAGCTCGGGTCGATATGCCTACACGGCAAATTTCGTCTGTGTGACTGCAATCCTCTCAGACAGCAGCAGGAGCGTTTGCCACCAACAAAAATAAATAGAATTCATTTTCATTCAATGGGTGGCGCAATTGAACCCCTGAGTTTCCATTTCCAAACGTGGAGTTTTCTCTCTCCATGGTCCTGCATTGTGCGGCGTAATTCCACTCAAAAACACGTCTAGTCTACGCAACGACATAAATAAAACATATCTGATTAAATGTAACGTGATAAATATTAGTCCATGAACATTGGAGTTGATCCAGAAGGTGAACTGGATTTGCAAAAGAAAACACTGTAAACAGTTTAAAAGTGTAACGGAGAGTCTATTTATGTACAAGTTTTATTTTTTAATGAACAAATTTCGTAGTTCAGAAGACAGCATCCGAGTTAGCTGTAATGCCGTCAGCGAGCTCTAGTCACCAAGTGAAAAGTGCAGGCAGTGCTGTCCACCCTTCATTATTGCGGCGCTCTTGACGGAGGATACTGCATTCCACGAAGTGTTCTGACAGCCCTCCACGGATAGGCAGCTGAAAGCTGAAATGACCAGTGGGATTCGCTCTGTAATTTCTGGAGTCGCCAGTGTCAGAAGTTTGTATTGTTAATGTTCTAATTTCCCAATGACTTACCGAGTGGTGCAGAAGACTGGAAATGTTAGAAACTCCCGGAGGGCGTCTTGTTCAGCATTCGGACTTGTGGAACGGATCAAGGCAATTCCTTGCGCGTTATCAAGGATTCATTGTGGGGATTCCAGTGTCATTTACGATATGTTAAGACAAATGCGATATTTGCATGTGTTTGTCTTTTGAAGAATATGTGTGATTCGTCATGCTGCGTTTTCACTTCGTGGTGTGATACTTTGAGAAGATGATATCCTCAGGTTCAGACTGCACACTTAAGTCTAGAAGATGCCTGCTGACATTCAAACCGTTCAGGTAAGACACTTCTCAACGGTAAGCACATGTGTTTTCAGTTTTGCAGTTCACATTTGTTCGCTTACTGGGCAGCTTTTGTGATAAATCTACTTCCCATTTCAAGTTTTAGCCAGTAAAACTTCTGCTCACTTGTTATTTGATGATTACTTCAAATGAGACGCACCTATGGTCATTTTCATATAAGGTAGGCTAAATTAACCTGCCTATAGAGGATGGGGGACGAGATCGGGCACCGTTATAGCTTGCCCTGGGGTCGAGTTCAGTCACCTAGATGACAAACTATCAGATGTTAGAGTTGGGTGTTTGCAGGACTCAACAAATCGTTCTTTCAAACTGTATGCATATGTCGTACAAATGGAAGGCATGAAATTAGATCCATTGCCTTCTTATACGAAGCGACGACCTCAAGTGAGTTTACTTGATGGTTTGTTGGGGGCTGTGGACTACATCCTACACAAGTGTAAGTGTAGGCTATTCGATCGCCATGGGTTGCTGAACACTATTTTGCAATCATGAGGGTAGGATTTTACTCAATTACACTGACGTATTAATATACAACGTGATGTGGTATCCAAATGATATTATGTGTAAAAATGACTATGAATAGTAACAAAAATGAACCTGTAACTATAGCAATGCCGATGTACATTGCACACATGTGAAAGTACTGGAATCTGAATGTACTGTATGTCTCATAGTCTTATGCAGTTTATGTCGTTATAGCACGTTATGTTGTTTCTTTTTCCCAGTATACAATACAAGATACAATATACAAGAAGTCCATTTTATGATTAAGTGAGTCTTAAGTGTGCTATACAGCTTGTTTTTCACAGGGCAAGCTCGTTTTTTTAATGCTACCGTCATATCCCGTTATAATGCATTTCTGCCTCCTACTTATCATACAATGAAGTATTCAGTCATTTCTGTTCATTAATGCGTTATGTTGTCAGCCTGTTGGCTTGTTTTACTTTACCACCAGCATGTTGTTTCTAACCCCTGTGAAATAAGACCGACCTTGTCAACAGCAGCACTTTGAAGAAGATGAAAAAATATAATAATTCAGTTGTATTCTTTTCAACTTTGGTGTCACTTCTATTCCTGTTTGTGTGTTTGACAGAGTAATCAGTCAGGCCAAGGGTTAGTCTGACCCATGAAAATATCACGTTGGCTTAATTTTCCATCATTCTGCCCTATGTACATCACTTTCCTACATCCATGGTGTGCGGAATGGAACCCCAATCTGGGTTGCTTTACAGTCAGTGCCAACACTAAAATGTTGTGATGCTGATGCAGTTATACTTAAATTCTTATCTTGACAGATGGCTTGGGCCTGAAATTCTGTCAGGGCTCACAACGCCCCCCCCCAACTGACAGAAAGAGCATGCTCTTTATGCTCTTTACAACGTTACTAATGTGCATCAGACCAGCAGTTCTCTTGGAAAGACATAGAAGACAGAGACAATTTCTCATGCCTGAGAGAGAGACAGGGTGTGTGCGGGGTGAGATGTGCTGCTCCATATGGAAATAATCCTCTTATCCAGTGATATAGTATCCACCTCTCCGATCTGGGAGACCCAGCCATAGATGGGAAAGTTTTCCAAATGATGGCATTAGTGTCCATCAGAACGTCCATTACTGTTAGAGAATCTGCCATTTCAGCATCTACATTTTCACAGTTTTCTGGCCAGTAATAACAAGATGTGTTGTTGTTTTGTCACTGAGGAAGCGGCTATTACAGCCAAGTGTGGAACTGTGAAGCACTTGGCTTGCGTTGTTTGCTGAAATTTACCCTTGCACAATGCAGAGTGTACCATAATCTGCTATGAACCATTACAAAAAAACTTTTAGCTGAGCATTTGAGATATCCGACTAAGAACAGAAAACTGATAATTTTGCTCCCAGTGATTCACCTCTTCAAATATTTGTGTAAATATACTCAGTAACGGAGTGAGAAATTATGTTCTCCTTCTCTGATTATGAAACGATGTTGAAGGACACATTTTTTTAAATAATTTTTTGAGTTTCACCATCTGTGTGATGTGCTCATGTTACTTAAAATATTCTGTGCTAATCTGATATGTCTGTGGGTTTTTTTCCCGCTGAAAGCTTGAGTTCAAGGGAAACACCTTGAAAAATGTTCAGCTGATCAAGAGTGGCGACCAAAAGGCTGAACGCTTTTATCAATAGTCCACATTGATTCCTCTGCACACACGTCTTCCCACAGACATTTCTTTGGAGTAACTGCTATATTTATTCTCCGCAGGTTTGAGCCTCTGTGGGTTTGACCTCCCATTAATTCTCTCTCTCGCTCTCTCTCTGCCTCTATCTACCATTCCCTCCCTCTCCGTGCCTGTGTCTATCTCTCGCTCTGTCTTGCAGGATCTTCGTAGCAGGCATTGGCTTCTTCAGCTTGTGTTTCCTAATGACCTCTCTGGGGGGCCAGTTCTCGGCCAAGCGTCTGGGGGATTCTCCGTTCACCATCCGAGCCGAAGGTACAGCGATTACGCACATTACTCACTTTACCCTAGACTTTTTCTGGTGTGCCCTCAATTTGTGTCCAAGCCGCCTTCAACGGATTAGAGATTGCCAATCTACCAGTGTGAAGTAAGCACATCTATAATGTATGTGTGTGTGTGTATACAGTATTTACATGTGTTTGTGGATCTGTGTGTGTGTGTGTGTGTGCATGTGTATTTCTCTGTGGTCATACTAGGCAGTTCAGCCCAGGGTTTGAACCCTCACAGCAACTCTCGGATTGGGAGGGGAACGCCCTAGTCAGTCAACTGAAAAACTCAGGCTCCCTGTCAACTAACAAGGAGGCATTTGAGGAGTTGGAATACACATACAGCTAGGCTAGCTGGCATTTCTTGTGTGTGTGTGTGTTGTGTGTGTGTGTGTGTGTGTGTGTATTTTCCCTCGTTGGTTTGACTGTTCTCTGTAAAATAAGGTTTAGGGTCAGCGAGTTGCTTCTGGTAGTGTTGTTACCAAGCACCCCCTCCTTGTGTCCTCCATCCCTTCTTTTGACTATAGCTTGCCAACTTGCTGAGGTGAAGCAAGAGTGCTTTGGATGCTCCTAAATTTGCTCTTTTAGTGTACTTTCCCTTCACACTCTGCCCCAGATTGTCCCACACTATCTTTAAGCTCAGGTGGGTACAGTGCGTTGGGGCAGGCTACTTGAAGGCATGCTCCCTCACTGTGTGTTAACACCAAGAGCAACTACAGCTGTAAAATTCACTTTATGGGCAAGAGGGACAACAGCGATGAGTGTCAAATTGCGACTAGAGCGACTTACAAACGTTAAAAACGGCTCAACCTTGCGCGGATTGGCTATGGCACGTTTTGGCTGTAGATGAAATGTCAGTGGGCACATCATAAGCCGATATGAGCGAACACAGATATTTTAGCAGCGATTTTTATGAGAGACAAAAGCGATTTTACAGCTTTAGTAGTACTTGGTGTGAATGCACAGTTAGCCTCTTCCTCTTAAGCATGGCTAGATAGTCTAACAAGGTAATCAAATATCTCTTTGTATGATCTTTATAATGGGAGTAGGCACTCCCCACTGCCTACTGCTCCAGATGCGCATGGTAGTCTCCATCAGCGTATCTATGAGTGTGTAAATGAGGGAATATGAGGCATGACATTATAAAGGGCTTTGGTTGCTTGGAGGAGTTGCATCAGATTGTAGTCCATTTACAATTTACCATTCACCAGTTTGGTTTATCCTAGATACAGCCCAAATGTACAGTATGAAGTACACTCCTCCCATGCTTGTGTTCTGTGGCACTGCATAGACACATAGCACATTGCATGACGGAGGCCGTTTGGGAAGAGTCAATATTAACTTGGGTCTCATCAGAGTCTGCTGTCATACTGATAGTGTCTCTCCACTACTGACTCAAGCAAACAGACTCTCTGCTGCCAGGCAACCCCACAGACAGTAGCTGTGTAAACAAAGGCGAGAGAATTTATTGAAAGCGTGCGTTAAAACCGATCTGGAAGTCACATGCAGTAATGATTCGTCTCTTTGTTTGGAAACCTGATTAAGTTGTTGTCACATTCTGACACGTCGTCTTATTACCACACAGGCTCTTTATGTCTGGTAGAAAAATGGGTGACACTCAGTCACTCTTATGCTGCCTTAGCATGGTTAATGACTGAGCAAGGCAGTAATTACTCTACCAGGACAGAGGGGTGGCAGCTTGTCTAATTATTTTGCCTGACTGGGTGTTTTTCATCAAGGGCCCCTCAATCTTGACTGTTGATTGGCTGAAGATGTCTGATTGAGGCAATCAAGGGCCACTGTAATCATCTGATTGGAGACGGTCATGGTCGGACTCTTCTTCCACTGTCACCGAAGTGGCCCAGGAAATCTCCAGAAAGTTAGCAAGGACGAAAGGGATATGTCCCCAGCTGTGCACCGTGTCCCAATGTGATCGTTTGGATTTTCTCCCCAAGAAAGGTACGGGAAAGTTGTGCTCAAGACCTCTCCTGCTGGGCGCAGCTGGCCATGCGGAATGCCTGATCTAAAAAGGGGATCAGTCCCTGTCTTCCTGCAGCGCGGGCCAGGCTTAAGCCCATAAGTGATGGATAATCTGGGTGGAGGGTAATGGGCTGTGCTGCGCGGCTGGCCCCAGCACTGGTGGAGGGGGGCTGGGTGGTTTGGGTGGGTGCAGGGAGCTGGGGCTGATTAATTAACCACTCACAGTGAACAGTCCTGGGAAAAGCGCCGGACCTGTACTCATTAAGCAATGCCTGCTGCCTCGCAGGGGAAGGCTCTGGTGAATACAATAAACGGTACGTGTGTGTGCATATGTGCGCAAACAAGGTGTGTGTTATAGTATGTATAAGAGTGTGAGAGTGGCTGTTTGTATATATGTGTGTGTGTGTGTATGTGTGTGCGTATGCATTCAGTATGTATGAGAGTGGTTATTTGTATGTGTGTGTGTATGTGTATGAGTGTTTTGGTTGGGTTGGCAAATGTGTTTACATGTGACAGTCTATTTATGTTTCTGTGCGTAGTCCCTTCCAGTAAATTTATGCACATCTATTTGTGCAGTAGAGTGATGGTGGCTACATCTAGGTGAGAGTCTATGTTCAAGTCTATGCGTTTGCGTGAGCTAATTTATGCAACAAAAACCAGTACTGAGAAACTGTGCATACATGTTTCCAGGAGGAGGTGAGTATGTGTGGATGTCTATGTAAATGTGTGTGTGTGTGTGTGTGTGTGAGAGAGTGAGTGTTTAGTTTATTTCCGAATATGTGTCCCAGGGGCTGTTTCCCAGTAACAGTGTGAGGAGGTGAGGGCATGTATCAGAATGAGCCTCTCTGGCTGGCGAAGCAGGGTTGGTGCTGGAGCTGATGCTGGGGCTGGGCTGACAAGGTCCTGGCTTCCGCATCTGTAATCGGCTTTACAGATGACTGATACCCGCACTCTATTGCTCTGTTGATGCTCATCTCTCAATCCACATATGCTAATGCTGTGCACTCACATACACATACACATGCACGTACACACACACACACACACACACACACACACACACACACACACACACACACACACAGTCTGCTGGAGTAAATCCCTCCTGTTGCATCAGGGCCTCTATTAGGGATATGAATTGAAGGCTAGTGGTGCGTGTGCCTGCGTGTGACTGTGCATTTGAATGAGTGTGTGTGTGTGTGAGAGAGAGAGAGAAAGAGAGAGAGAGGCTGTGTGCTCATTACCCTCTTTCAAAGCATAGCCTGAATAGGGTGACTCCCATGCTTCCCCCAGCATGCGATGTCTGCTGACTTAAGTGCTATTTTTTCACCACTCGTCTTCAGCACTGTCCCACAGCCCCACATGCGCCTTCTGATTTGTAACGGAGAAGTGAAGCAGAGCTGGGCAGTCGGGCCATGGAATGCGCTTCACACCTGCAGTGTATGTGTGTGTGTGTGTGTGTGTGTGTGTGTGTGTGTGTGTGTGTAGGGTCGGGGAGCACAGTGCATAAATGGGATGGGACAGTACAGCATCTAAACATGACACTGTGGATCTATTAGGCGTTTTCTGTGTTCAGCTGTTTTGTGTTTGACATCCATCAAAGGAGGCGCTCTCCGGGTGCGCACATGCTGACATGCGGCCATTAGATGCATTTCATTTCCTTGCTGGTATGCGGCATGTGTGCACATGCATACCGCTGTATGTGTGTATGTGTGTATGTGTGTCTATATGAGTGTGCATCTGATGTGTGTGTGTGTGTTGTAGGTGTTTAGTGAGTAGGGAGGCATTGATTGTGTGTGTGTGTGTGTGTGCGTGTGAGAGAGAGCGGCGATACATCTGTATTTATGTTTGTGTCTGTTTAAGAAAGGGAATGAGAAATATAGAGATGGTCAGTGTTTATGGATGTGAGAGGCACATTTTTCTCTCTCTGTGTGTCTGAGCATTTTCATTTAGAGGAGCGACCATTACAAGGTTGTTATTCCTCCTCCTCAGGGACACAGTGGATGTCAACACTCTACTCATTGTTGCCTTGTCACCACATCACTTCTGTCTTGGCCGTGGTGTATGGATGCTCTCTGCCTTATTTACCCTGCATTGATTTCTGCCACATTGTGACAGCCCATTTTCTCTTGGACATGTGAGGTTTGTTTAGACCTCCAGTCGGACACAGCACAGTGTCTCCGGCAAGGTAGTGTTAAGGTGTCTCTGATGAGTGAATAGCAATACTGTCTACGTTGAACTTCCACTGGCCATTATGACGGCTATGTATGACATTGGATGATGATCATCTGAAAATATCTGCTTTGTTTTAAAGACAGGTTTGACGTTGTAGGAAGATACGGGCATTGCTCACAATGCATTCTTAATGTAATTGACCACTGAGAGCACTACACTAGCTGAGAGTTCAGTTTACAGTAAAAAAAAAAAAAATGTAAAGTGTACATTCTATTTCATTCTTAAACTGCTAATGCTATGTTTATATCACACCAAACAGCCACATGAACAAACAAGGAATGTTAACACGGAAACCCTGTGGGAACATCTATGATGCTAGTACTTGAACTCTCTTGAAACGTCCTGTAGAGGTATGTAGTGATTTATAGAGACAGTCTTGGGTGTGGTGAGAGAGAAGTGAGCTAGCTCAAGAGGTGAGGGCGAGGGAGGTTAGGGTGTGCGGAGATGATGGGTTGCTGAGTGTGACTGCCGCTAATTTGGGAGCCACAGGAGGCCGAATGCCTCCTTGCTCAGACAACCCCCTGAGCCGTGGGAGCAGCAGAGCGTTGTGAGGAGCTTGCTCTGTTCAAGGGGGTTATGTTTCTCTCCACCTTGAGTCCTTGCTAAATTTTTCATCACGGCACAGCTCACGCGGGGCTTGCCCGAGATAGGTGCTTAGGCTGCTATTGTAAATTATTCTGTCAGGAGCTGCCAAGCACACACAAAAACATGCCAACTCATTGTAAACAAACTGAAATACGCTAGAGATTGAGAAACTTCAGCATGTCTTGATAATGAAACTTGCGCACACACATACACACACACACACACACACACACACACAGACGTACAGTGCATTGCAGAAGATCCAATAGAGAAGACAATAGGAAACACCTGCAGGGGAGATGTTTCAGTCTCACTCCATATTAATTGGTATTTTAATCTACTTAGCTGATTACTAGCATCTAAATCACTTCTAGTTATTTAATACTCGTATGTGTGCTTACATAAATAATGAACAAGTCAAAAGGCAAGTGACAGTAAAGCCAAAAATTCAGTTTCAATTCAATTCAGTTCAGTTTATTTATACAGCGCCTTTTACAATAGTATTGTCTCGTGGCGCTTCACAGAAGGAGCACCCAAGAGCAACAGGGGCAAGGAAAAACTCCCTTATTTTCAGTTAATCTAGGAAGAAACCTTGGGCAGATCCACGACTCAAGGGGCTAACCCAACTGCCAGGGGTCATGCAGAAAAATTACAATCAGTAGTAACCTTGACAGACTATAAGTTGCCTATGGTTTTAGCTAAGGTTCATAATAGAGTATTATCCCACTTTTACATTACATGGTAGTCAGTCTATAGGTTGTTATCAGGAATTATGGCTGGACAATGTAGCAGCGGCCAGACATAGTGACAAACTCAAAGGAGTGAGATGGGTCATGGGGGTAACAGTAAGGGTCCATTTGACAGCGCCATTGTGAGGGAGGGTCAATCACAAAGCCTCAAGGAAGGGGAGTCGGGCCTAGCATTGGCGTCCAGGAAGGTCCTCTGTGATGGAGAGTCGGTCCTGACATGGGCCTCCCGTAGTGTTGGTTGTAGTCCACTCAGGAGGGGAGGGTGAGAGGAGTCTGCCGGAATGAGGCAGGGATGACACTCAGCAAAGATAATTGTGGACAGAGGAAGATAGTGAATTAGGCCAGGCTCACACATCAGAAAGCAAATGTGTAATTTGGGCATACATATATGTGTATAAATATATATATATAAATATTGAGAGAGAGCTGAAAGAGAGAGAGAGAGTTGTGCGGCATGACACATGAAGGTTGTGTGGCGGCACTAGGCTATAGCAGCATAGCTAAGGTATGATGCATGGTAACCTAGCACCACTGCAGGGATGGTCACTGGCCGCCATGCCTCGCAACTGGGGGCAACAGCAGAGGCAGTCCCTCCCAAAAGACCCATGAGAAGTGATGATTTGCCATGCACCATCCCTAACTATGGGAAACAGTAAAGAGGAAGGTTTTAAGTCTAGACTTAAAGGTATTGAGAGTGTCCGCTTGTTGAATGTGGGGGGGAAGATTATTCCACAGGAGGGGTGCACGGTAACAAAAGGCTCTTCCTCCCATCGTAGATTTTGATATTCTTGGGATTACAAGTAGACCAGCATTTTGGGATCTTAGGGTTCTAGGAGGGTGGTAAGGGACAAGTAAGTCTTTAATATATGTTGGTGCATTGCCCTTGAGGACTTTGTAGGTTAGGAGGAGTATTTTAAAATCAATTCGACTTTTAATAGGGAGCCAGTGTAGAGAAGCAAGGATAGGAGAAATATGTTCATATTCCAAAAACACAAAACCCAAACTTTTACAGATTCTAAACAGAAGTGGTTATGGTGCTCTGTGTAAATGGTCATGGTAGCCACTCTTACTGTTGATAGCAAGGCAGTCCTGAAATCATATAATAAAATATAATTAAAAAAATCAAATATAAAATATTCATTTGTTTCCAGGTAATTGCATCACTGTGCCTTGATTATTAATTATTAATTAATTTCATTTTATTTATTTATTTAAAAGGAAATTGGACATTAAGCAACATCAAAATTAGCCATTAGGCTAATTTTCAACTGCAGTCCTTTGGCAAGATGTTTTGATGACCTTTGTGACTAGTTGTAAAAAGTTTTTTACCATTACCATTTTGTTAGCACCATGGTGGATTATAAAGAAAATTTGTACTCTCCAGATTTTAATAATGTTCTACATGTTATTTTATCCATTTATCACCATGATGTTAGGGAGAGGAATGAGAAAATGTGATACAATGAGGAGCAACTAGCGAAATGACAAATACATAGGGCAAGGGAACAATTTCTGATTACAGTTAGTGTTAGCGTCCATTTGCTGTGCCCCTCTCATTTAGAGTTAGCGGCTGTTTGCTGTGCCCCTCTCATTTAGTGTTAGCGGCTGTTTGCTGTGCCCCTCTCATTTAGAGTTAGCGGCTGTTTGCTGTGCCCCTCTCATTTAGTGTTAGCGGCTGTTTGCTGTGCCCCTCTCAGTTAGTGTTAGCAGCTGTTTTTAAATTCATGTTTTACTGTGTTTTTTTTAGTACTGACAGCACTCGGTGAACTCAAGCAACAGGGATACGGCTGATTTACTCCAGGCTTTTCCTTTACAGTATACACTCCCCCATGCAATGTGCAATGTATATTGTGGTTAATATTTGACATTTACTTGGCTAGGATATGCTTAGGGTATGAAGCTTTAGGTTTGTGCTGAATGGAGGAGCCTTAACCCACGAGTATGTAGGTGGTGCTCATTTGAAATTGACAGATTCTGTGTGAGTCTCACGGTTGCCCCGATCCAGACAGTGCAGTTTCAGCAATTGGGGAGAGAAGAGGCTGTTTGCCTGCAATCACAAGGGAATGCTGACTCCAGCTCAGAATAATCTCATCAAAACGTAGCACAGCACAGGATGGTGTTCTCTGGAGGAGGCCTGCCTGTCGCTGTCACACACACGCACACACACACACACACACACACACACACTTTCGCCTGTGGGTTGACCTGTCATGTAAGGATGTGACCATAAAGAAACTCTGCTTCAAGTGAACTGACACGGCACAAAAAACAAATGATTGAATTGTTTTCACACATGAAAGATCATGGATTTGGTTGAGCTTTAGCTACAGTTATTGTCTATGACATTTCCCAGCAGTTATTAAGCAGCACCCTTTCAGGGGCTAGTGGGCTGTGTAGATGGTGCTTGGTGGCTGATAAGATTGCATTCACAGCAATCTGTGGGCTCAGCACAGGAGCGTGACCGATGGCTGTGCATGCACTATGCAGTGACAATCAAAATGTCCACTGGTTGCCTTTCCCAATATTAGTGGTGCAACAGTATTAAACTCTGCATAGTAGATAAACAAAACGCTGGTATGTATTTATATTGTTGATAATATTATAATAAAGCTGTGGAGTGAAATGCACATGACTAATAAAGAGTAGTTTTGCTACTACTATGTATGGGATATTAAATCTAGAAAACAGTATTTTGCCAGAGGCGGTCTGGGCAAAACAAGGATAGTTGCCTTGTGACCTTCAACTGAATAATGAGGTACTTTCCATAGCAGGCATCAGGGTACCAACTATCAACTTTGCTGTGACTGGCCTAGCAACACCAGACATTTATTTCCATAAATCAATGGCATTTTAGACATAGAGGGCAGAATAAAGGCTGCCTTTACATTGAACAAAACAAAGGTATATTAGCAGGCAAAATTCTATAAACACTACTTCATAAGGCAGTGTTTTCTGTAAGACAGTATGAAGTCACCAAGCAATGGTTGTTAAATTAAGCAATAAGCCACCGAAGGGGGGTTTGTGCTGGATTTTGAACAGCTAAGGGGTGTTGTTTGGCACCATGTGAAGCAGAGTCAATATAGATAAGTAATTAATTAAGTCATGAAATAATTACATTCAACTCAGAATGTGAGCTGGTACAGTGTGATATCAGTATCTATTTTCACTTCCCTTTAATTAGCTCATAAAATAATTCATTAATTTATTATGACCCAGAGAAAAGAAAGACAGGGTGTCTATTAAAAGAAAGATCAGATGTAACAATCAACCCACATCCCTGTTGTTAAAAGTAACAATAGTGTCGTTAGGAGGAGGCCTGAGAAAATGTGATACGAGGAACGATTTCACATTTGACATTTTACATCATTTTTTCATTGTTTGTTATTTATATATATTTTTTACATGTACCTCATACAAATATATAATCTATTATTTACTTTTCCATGTCATTTCTACACTTTAAAATGTTTTCCCTCTTTCTGACAGCCTGTTAAGGAGCCTATGCAAAAGAGCCCTTTGTTAGGCTGTTGATTTGAGGTTTTGGAGACTAGAAGTGAAGTGAAGTTACATCAGGCTTTGTCATATCCTGTCTCAACTCAGCAGAGATCTGCTGAGGCATTTACAAGTACAAGTTGACATGTTGTCAGCCTGGTTGCTTCAGTGATGGCTGTGCTCAGGCAACAAGCAGACTAACATGACAGCTCCTCAGAAAGGCACGCAACATTTTACATGTTCCAACATAATGGATGCCAATTCCAACTCAGTGATAAATCATTTTGTGTGAGTGACTGCGTGCGCCTCTGTGTGTATGTTTACCGTGCCTCTGTGTGTGTGTGTGTGTGTGTGTGTGAGACTGTGTGTGTGCGTGCGTGCGCCTGTGTGTGTACGGATATGTGTCTGTATGTCTGTGTCTGTCTGTTTTTCACGATGCAGTCTTCTGCAAACAACAAATGATGACTTCTCTGAACTGAGATATCAGGCTGGTATTCTCTGTGATTTCCACAGTAGGAGGCACACAGATAAGAGTCTAGTCATAGACGACCCACTCCAGAGCTCTTACTTGCCGATCCCAGCACCGTGAAATGCATCTTCTGATGCACATCAGACCTATTCTATGACCGTAAGACAGATGGCACACACAATTTCTATCTAATCAGCTTGTGCCGGTCTGGATATTAATCCATCTTTCTACGGCTGTCTCTTTCGATCATTCTTTCATTCTCTCTCTCTTTTAGTTTGCCGTATTGTTATTTTTTTCTTTCCATCATCTCTTTATCTCTGTTCGCTCCTCAGTGTGGCCTTACCCCAAACCCGAGCTCCTTTTAAAACACAGTCACATCAATTCAGCACACACACACACACACACACACACACACACTCACACTCGCACTCGCACAGGCTTTATATGACTTTGGCTGTGCACTCTGAAGCATCAAAATGTAGCTTGCATAAGTTTTTTTTACCCTCTTACCGCCCCCCCCCCCAACCCCCCTTAATTGAACTTTGAGAGAGAATCTGATAAGTTGCTGCTGCGTTTCTCTCCGTCACATCCTAAGCTGTCAGCTTTGCCGAGATGAAAATGAGGCCATAGGGGATAGGCAACGCTAGTTATCCACTTGAGCAGACTCTTGCGCTCCTCGCACCTCCACCCGACTGGGTGAGACACGTGGGCCCAACATTCTGTTTTCTTGCCTCAGACTGGTAATGAGGACATGGAGGTTGGATGGTGATGCTGGTGAGGGTGAAATGTGAAAAATGTAGGCACGGCTTGGCAGAGGTGTGTGTGTGTGTGTGTGTGTGTGTGTGTGTGTGTGTAGGATAGATTTCCAGAGGATGTGTGTAAGGGAGTTTCTGGATCCCTCATATGTAACAGAAAGCAGGCAGTCACCTCAGCATGGCTGGAGAAGCTGAGGCAGCAGAAAGGCATGAAGGGGCTACTGCTAGGGGCTTGTGAACTACCTGTACTTTATTTCATTAGGTTAGTTGTTTAGTGTGTGTGTGAATGTGTGTGAGTGCGCACTCGCAGTGTGTTGTTTGTGTGTGAGAGAGAGAGGGTTCATTCTAGGTTTTCAGTTTCATGTTTTTTCTAATTATACTTACCCTTTCTTTAGATTGCAAACCATGACACATTTGTCTTCAGCATATTCCACAGTACTCAGTCTGAGCTCTTTGATGTGACTTGATATTGCCCTTAAAGAAACTCTCCAAGCCTCTCCAGCCATCCTCCAATCAAGAATTCATGAGAGTGCTTCCTAGTGTCCTCGTAATCAGGCAAAAATTTTGCCTCCTGCTCTCATTAGTGACGAGCTCGAGAGACTGACGAGCGCCGAGGACCGAAGGCTGAGGACCGAGGACTGAGCCTCTAGCTCTGTGGGCGCACAGCGCTGCCTCACTTCTTCATGCGGAGTGTGATCATGCTGCAAAGAGCAAGGCCTTGCATGAGCCTGATATGTCCTCGTTTCAGAGTTCAGGGCAGGGTATACGTTCATGAATCACACACTGTCGACTTGGCCTTCACTGTGTGTGTACGTGCGTGTGTGTGTGTGTGTGTACGTTTCCGTATCTACATAGCCCTAAGGTGTGACTTGCTCCATACCAGCCGGCTTCAGTTCCAATTGACGCAGATCAGTTCTTGTCATGTATAACAGAAGTGAGAAACACAGTGATCGTAACATCATGAGTCCATTAATAGCAACAGTGAGTGAGTGGAGGACAGGTGGCTGCCTGTTGGAGCCTCTCATGGTAGAAGTCATGTTCTACTAAGCCATGTTCAACCCTGCTGCAGCTAAGCCCTTGCAAATACTTCCAGCACCCAAGCGCCAATAAACACCTCAAGCAGTCATACTGTGATTATTTCATGGTTGGTAAACAGACTTGATTGACGTGGCTTCACTATTAGTCTTGCCAAATAGTGAACACTGATCTTGAAAGATTGATCTTAACCGCCCTAACTGAACTTAAAGACTAGATTCCTATTCAAACGGACAGTGTGGCCACTCTGGTCACAGTGACATGTCTTTTATGGAGACAGGGACATCTCTGTACCCTTCACTCATTAAGCTACCAGAGCTCAGGATTGCCGTCTCTCTCATCTAATCTCCTTGGTGACACCTTTCACCACCAACCCAAAGGAGGAACACAATGCACCCACCCGCCCACATACCCACATGGGCACACACAAAGACACACACACACACACACACACACACACACATCTCCCTCAGATATTGATTGAGTCGCGAGGTAATGAATCCTCAGTGTAGTCGGCAGCTTGACAAATAAAGGGTTTTAAGTGAGCTAATAAATATATCATGAAAATGGGCTGCCATCCGGTTACTGGATTAATGGCGTCACGAGGGGCTGTGGCACGCACGGCACAATGCTGAGAAATCCCTGGGTGAGGCTGTTCCAGAGTGTCAGTGTAAAAAAAAAAACAGCCAAATGAGGGGCACTGTGGCACGGCTGATCTGTCGTACACTTGTACTGTGAATGGACTGGTGCCCATGGGGACCCAGGTTTGGGTTTCTGACCGGCACTCACTTCCTGTCTCTCTCGACTAACCTATCACAATAAAGGAAAAAAAAAATCAGGAAATCCCGACAGACCCCAGCGCTCCAAACCCAAAACCCACCACCATGTGGCTTGGCAAGCACAAGCGTATGCATAGCAATGCCATTGAGGTTCTTACACATCCGTATGAGCCTGATTATGGCAGCACACACACTGGGCTCACAGAGTCAGTGAGATGCGCTTTGCCTCTCTGAGCGACCAACGGCCCAGAAAAGTCGATGCATCTGTAATGAGGACGCAGTGCCAGGCAGCCTTCGCCAGTCGCTGTGCTCTGTGCTCTGGCAATCCGCTCTTAAGTTTGCCTTGTTTCTTACATGCTTAGACATCATCATTAGACACAGGCTTCTCATCCGTCACACAAACAAAATGCTTAGTTTTTACGGAAGGTAGGAACAGACTCAAAATTCATCTTTTAAAAACTTTGCACAAATAGTTGATTGACCTGTTTTTTTTTTTGGTTTTGTTTTGGTCATTCTTAACAACCTTGAGCAATTTATAGAGTTCTAAAGCACATTTTCCAGCTGCTCTGGGCTCTCAGCTGAGCTGTCCTTTTTGAACAAAAGCGCTCCGACATAAATATGGAACAGTTTGTCCAGCACACATTATGCTAACTGATTTTAAGAGAACATCCTCACTGGCATTGGATTCTGCATTTATTTGTGCATTTGAGTTGCATAACAGATCTGTATAAAATTTCTTTGAAGCCTACAATATTTTTGAGTTTATAGAGGCATTTATGAAGCACATAGCAACTCTAAATTTTTTTTCTCTTGAAATGGTTGCCTTTGGTTTGTACACACAGAATCATAGGGGAAGAATTGTCAAGATGGAATTGTCAACAGCCATCTCTTGTTGTTCAAGCCAAAATTGTGTGTATGTGTGTCACTGCCTTCACGTAGCAGATGCAGACACTTAATGACAAAAATATACATGAGTTAATCATGAAATTATAATGTTTCTGTAGGGAGGCCAGACAACCTATACCCCAGTCTTGAATACCGCAGGAAAAAATCATTTATCAAAGCAGCCTTAATAGGAGCTTTAAATTTGATTGTTGACCTTTGTTGACCTCCACTGCACAAAGCAGCAAATTGTATTTCATATTTAATGTTATTCTATTTTATTTTGTAGGTTCATTTAGGTTGGAAATATTCTTATTAACCGTAATGGTTATTCCCTTTTTTGTGGTGAGTTGCACCATATTACCTCTTAATTCTCATCTCTCAGCTCCATCTAACCATCCTGCTCTTTCACCCTCATCTATTTTTCCACTGAAGTTTTCATACCTTTTCACTATTTCCCCTGTTGATCAAACTGTTTAGCAGCTTGGCCAGCAGCCCATGAAGATCAATCCTTCTCTAATTAAGTTTTTTTTTTTTCCCATACCTCCCTCCTTCTGATTAACCACTCGGTCTGTGCTGCTGTGTTTCTATGGTGATTTACTCAGGGCTTGTTTTGGATTCTGACAGAGGTGACTTCCTGGTGGACGTTGATAAATGAACTGCGACAGCATTGGAGAAGAGGGGAGTGTGCTCACTGTGCAGTTTCTCGGGCTTAATGCAATTGATTCACAGGCGAAGTGTGTGTGTGTGTGTGTGTGTGTGTGTGTGTGTGTGTGTGTGTGTGTGTGTGTGTGTTGGTAGTGGGGAGGGGGTGGTGGGGTTGGAGATTTTAAACAATTGAGCGCCAGTTTGGGTTACAGCCCCATAATCCAGGAGATCCACACAACAAAGCCCAGGTTTGTTACACAGTGGATGCAACTGGCAGGGGAACAACACCCGGCCAAACAAGACAGCCACACAAGATCCTTTCCCACCTGCAGTCAAAGTGCAGTCTTCAGCTGAACCACACCTCTCCCTCCCACTCAGTTCTCTGTCAGAAGCATTCTGTCTATGTCCACCTTATCTGGATCCTCACCTGTGGTTTCATATTGGTTAATGAGATGTTTGAAATCACAATGCAAAAACCTCAGCTAAACCTCATCTTTCCTTCACCAATCTCTCACACAAGCAATAAATCCATGTCATGAGTTGAAAACATCTGTGGCTTTGCATTGAAGCTGATGATAAACATGAAAACAAAATCCCCTATTTCTTAATTATTCCGTATTCTGTAAATATCTGAAATGTCATTATTCTTGGAAAGAATAGGCTAAAGTATAGTTAATCGCAATTAACTAACATCAAAACCCGAATTGAAATATTCATGCATCATATTCTGTAAAACTAGATCATAGAGAAGATGATCCTTATTATAATTGCCATGAACATGCAAGCATATATTCAAGAAATTAAATTGCTACACTGTAGGTAAAGTCTGCTGTGATGTTCAGAGCTAACACTTTCTATAGAAATGTATTTGAGAACAATTTAAACAGATTAAAGAAGTTTTTTTTTTTTTGCAATTTTGTGATTAATTGTGATTAACTACATCATTTGATGAGATTAATTGTGATTTAAAAAATGTATTGTTTGACACACCTAATATTTATACAAAAACTTAGTAAAATCTGTTGATTACTTTAAACAATGTTTAAATGCTATCTGTTATTATCATAAATTAACAGCATATATTGTAGTATCACTGGACTCACAGTGTGCCTCTTACATTAGGCCAGAAAGGCATGCTGTATCTGAATGTGAGCCTTTAAGTCTTATATTGAAAACTCACATGTGTATTTATTAGTGCTGTAGTGTCCATGAAACCGTGACACGCACGAATGGATTCAGAACATCGGTTTGTGTGTGTGTGTGTGCTCATCGGACGTCTCTGGACCTCTTGGACCCAGTTGCAGCACAAATTGTGTGTGTGTGTGTGTGTGTGTGTGTGTGTATGGTGTGAACTGTTTAATTTGCTAGGTGAGATCAGGAACACCGTTCCGCTTCAGCTGTGTGTGCATGTCTGAGTTCAAGCGAAGCTGGAAGGAAGGCAAGGAAAACAAACTGTCAGGCTAATTTAATGGCTCTTTTGTTTGGCCAGGCTCTGCTGTTGTTCTCTCCCAGTGTCTCTGGCTTTAAAGGCCTGAGAGGCAGGAGGGGTGTAAAAGTTAAAACTCACAACATCTTTGAGATGTGGTTCATTTGTAAAGACACTTAAAGGTTTATGTGAGTCTTTTTTTATAACTGTAGACTGTAAAAACTCTTGACTACATAACCCAATGAAAATTAAGTCAAAGCCAAAGGTTCGTATCATCATTTCTAACTGATAATCAATTTGTGTGTGGGTGTGTATGTGTTTCCTGTGCAGTGCTGGGTGGTCTGGAGTCTCGTGGGGTCTTGAAGAAGATCAGTGACATGCTGGAGGTGATCATGAAGAGGATTGACAGCCTCTCCAGACTGGGCAACACCAGTGACTCCCACAGGCTAGAGGAGTTGAGCTCCGCCCTGGACAGGTAATGCAGAAAAAACATGAACACACACACACACACAAACACAAAATACACAGCTGTGCATTTGGAACCTCACAGCCGTTAGTTAAGTCAGTTTCTCCCTGTACAGATGACACACATACACACACACACACACACAAACACACCACTCTCTCTCACACACAAACACACATACACACACGCATGGCTCCATGAAACAGCTCATGTCACATTCAAACAGGCAGAGAGAGAGAAAGTAATGTGTGTTGAGATTCTTATGTGTGGAAGCTCTAAACATCATGCTGTATGTGGGAACCTGGGCGTACTGGCATGAACAATGACTGGCACGCAACAGCTCATTATGATTCCTCTCCCCGTTTCAGCATAGGTCGTGAAGGGCTACTGCTGAACCAGCAGAAGCTTCTCCTTCTTCTTTTTCTTCTTTTTCTTTTTCTTTTCTCTATGTTTCTTTTCCTCGCTCCTCCTTCTCACTACTTTTTCCTCTTTTTCTGAGTCTCCATGGCAACAGACAGTCCATCACACATGTGCCTTTGAGTGTCTGCAACGTGTCGTGACTTGACCACATTTGGACCCTCTTGCCCACTGGACGCTGCATGGCCTTAAAGCGGAATGTATATCCATGCAACAACAAACAGTTAAGCTACATGCTAAATGCCACTCTCCGTGAGACGTGCAGTATCAGGAGCAGTCGGTAAAACATTCACCCAGAGCTGCATTTGCTTGCTAAACACTTAACTTAACATGACATGACACATATTATGAACATTAATGACACATTTTTAATGTTTATGACTTGTCATATAATGTCATTTGGTTTTTTTTTGTAATATCAAGTTGACACTGTTTGGGATGCAGACATTACAAAAACTGAATGACACTTAATGACAACAGAAATAAACATTTATGAACAATGTCATTAATGTTCATGATACATGTCTCCTTTGAGTTTGTCACTATGCCTGGCCGCTGCTACATTGTCCAGCCATAATTCCTGATAACCACCTATAGACTGACTACCATGTAATGTAAAAGTGGGATAATACTCTATTATGAACCTTAGCCAAACCATAGGCAACTTATAGTCTGTCATGGTTACTACTAATTGTAATTTTTCTCCATGACCCCTGGCAGTTGGGTTAGTCCCTTGAGTCGTGGATCTGCCCAAGGTTTCTTCCTAGATCAACTGAACATAAGGGAGTTTTTCCTTGCCCCTGTTGCTCTTGGGTGCTCCTTCTGTGAAGCGCCATGAGACAATACTATTGTAAAAGGCGCTGTATAAATAAAACTGAATTGAATTGAATATCATGTTAACGACAGGCTTATGTCATTGTTATGTAGACACCTTCAAATAAAGTGTTGCTTATTGTTCATTCTGAGATAGAGAGATGATAACCCAAACACTCCACACCGACTTTGTAAGCAGATTGTGTGGAGACGTTTGCTGGATATTACAAAGAATGTCATGTTTAACATTGTTTACCCTACCATTAAAGTAAGTCCATCAAGAAAGACAGTTAAAGGTTTAGTCTTTTATATTTTTTCCAGGCAGTATATTCCTCTCTCTGTCTACACCCCTACCATGCTGTCAGATAATAACAACTTGAATTTTACAGATGAACTGAGCATTGAAACATTTCCTTAAATTGATGGGCAAGTACATTCACGGTATGTAGCAATACAGCATGCATGGACTGTGTATTGTAGGAGCTAGGCTTTAATCATGTAGGCTTTAATCATGTGATGAGTGATAGAAAATGATTGACAATAGACTAGTGTATTGCATGAAAAACGAACACCATTTCTTTGTGTGAAAAGCTGTTTTAAAGCAGCCCTGCTAGGACCAAAAAGAATCCCATGAATAATACAAGACTGGCAAGCGGAGGACAAGTGGCAGAGCTGAGGGTCAAGCGTAGGTTTGGTTTTGGTCTGGTTTCCTTTTGACATTTTGTTTTCTTTTCAGTTTCTTTGCAGTAAGAGAGCAGCTTAGACACATTAACCTCCTCTCTCTTTCTCATCGCCCCTCCCCTCCCCTTTCTGCCTTTCTCTCTCCTCTCTTTCTCTCTCCCTCTCTCTCTCTCTCTCTCTCTGGTGGCCACCTCGCAGCCAGTTTGCTGTGGAACATGTGGGCTGACAATGCTAATTGTTCTTCTTTGGTCCTGGTGCTTTTCTGACTTGCCCGTCACGTCTTGCTGAGTCAGACCATTATCAGTGCCAAATAAATTGTGTGGGGATTGAAAAGCGCTCCATTTCACGCTCCAGTCAGAGTCTACATAATTAGCATTCACACATCCACTTGGTGTTTAGCGAGTGGACCCCTTGCATTCGGCAATGTTACACTCAGACCAGATAGGATAGGAATTCACGCTGTGATATTGTGAATTTTATTAACTTCTTGGAAATTCTTGAAAAACTGCATGAAATATGATTTTTGAATGATGATTTGAACTGTTATGAAAAAGGGGTGAAAAGTGGATGTTTTTTTGTGTTTTTTGTAAAAGTGAGTTTCAGGCAGAAGTAAGTTTTAGAATAGCCAAATTAGTTTGCCGATGACTCAGTCATTATTAGCCTGGGGAGGAGAGGCGAACTGGATCATGGTCCAATAGTGGATAACTTTGTGACATGGTGTAAGGATTCTATTCTTGAACTTGAATGTTTAAAAAACTAAGGAGATGGTGATTACTTTAAGAAGTGTGCTGCTACTCTTAAGGCAATGATAGAGGCATCTAAAGTGGAACTGGTAGACAGTTATCTGGGTACTGTGCTGGACAATAAGTTAACCTTACAAGCAAATTCTGAGGCTATTCATAAAAAGGTTCAGCAGCAAAAAATGAACACTTTTAATGTATTTACCAAAATATGACACTGTTTTATAGAACCTTTATTGAGTCTTCATTGTTCCATTCCATTGTCGTATGGTTTGGTAACCTCAACCTTGCAGAGAGAAATAAGCTTGGCTAGCTTCTCAGTGTAGCTGGGAAGATCACTGGGGTAACTCAAACCCATCTTTGTGACCTGTATGAACATCATGTGCTCAGGAAGGCATTGGCTATACTGGACTATACTTACCACCCCCCCTATAGGGAGTTTGTTGTTCTACTTTCAGGTAGACAACAAGAGTTCCCACACAGTACTAAAAGATATGAACTTTCTGCTGTTTGTGCTGCTGTCAATATATTGAATAAGCACAGATGATGTTATTGATGGATTTAATCTATGTCTGCTCTGGCCCTTCTGCTTCCCCAGTTTAACTTTGCACTCTGGAGTACTGTGTACTGGTCTGTGTTGTATTGTGTAGTGGTTTATGTTGTATTGTGGATTGCCTGTTCTTTACTATGTATTGGTCACTGTCTCCGTGTTGGTCCCTGTCTTCAATGTTGTTCCCATGTATTTATTTTGCTGCGTTCCTTTTTAAATGCTTGGCTGCAACTTAATTTCCCCTGGTCAGATAATAAATTTGACTTGACTTGACTTTGTTCACCTTCATAACTTCCGGAACATCATCAGTATGCGATGGTTGGACAAGGACATGACATCACACAACATCATATGTTGTTCTAGAAGCTTTATTTCTCTAATTGTAACATTTTCTTCACAGCTGAAAGTGTACAGTACTGTCACAGTTCCTCTTCCTGCGTTAATGTCAATAATTTTATCAGTAGATTGCCTCAACATTGGCTCGATGTCTCTCTGTCTGTCTGTCTGTAGTCTGTCTCACATCTTTGTGTATTTGATTTAAATTAGCTGTGAATGGACTCACTTGGTCCTATCTATAATACTTTACTGAAATAATCATTCCCTACATCCCAGTCAGATCTCCCAAATCTGTTGACACAGAAGGGAGACTATTGCTTTTCTGTCTTGGACCTCTCAACTCTCATTACCTACCTTTACATCTCATCTCAATACTGTGTTAGCGTTCTTCTATTCCTTTTATTTTAACTTGCAATGAAAGTAGTGTGTCCAGCCCCTTGCCCTTGTCTGTAATGTTCCATTTATATTCCTTTCACGTGTGACCTATTTACATAGTTTTATTTTCTTGCTTCTATTGCAGTATGTATCTATACAGCACCTTGGTTCAACTCTTGCTGTTTTAAAATGTGCCATATAAATAAACACGCCTTGACCTGAATTGACTTGTTTCCTGTATGTGTCTGTGTGTGTGTGTGTGTGTGTGTGTGTGTGTGTCTTTGTGTGTGCTTGGCCATTCTCTTGCTATGTAAAGGTTCCAGCCCATGGGCCTGGTTGAGCGCATCCAGGCCATTGCACAGAATGTCTCCGACATGGCCGTGAAGGTTGAACAGATCCTCCAGAGGAGCCAGACTGCCAACAAAGGTGTGTCTCAGGCCACTGTCTAGTCCAATGACTATGGTCTCTAATGGTTTCTTTCAGTGCTGCTCAGATTGAAAGGGCTCTTAATGGCTGCTCAGGGCAAAGTCTGTTTCATCCTTCCCACTATCTCAGCAGAGCTACACTTTCCAACACACCAGGCAAAAGGTTTCTATCAACCTCAAGCCTGTTGAGACTCATCATTTGTTAGCTACACTTTTAACTTACAGCAGCAGCTCAAGGGGCTGTTCTGCTGGAAGATTGACTCTTTTAGTCCACGAGTCTATTTCACCTCTTATTCAGCTTCAGTGCCCTTGTTAACGCACTCAGGGTAGCCATGCCGCCTTGCCTTTGCTTACGGGCAACACGCTACAAATGTATGTTCTTTCATTAATTCAGCTCATCTCACAGATTGTTATTTGCCGAGTAGAAATGCTGGAAGCAGCCCAAAGTTGAAATATGCTCCACAGATATCCTGCTCAGGCAGTTAATCCTTGGGTCTTTGGTTCTCGGATCAGGTTGCTGCGTTCATTGTGGCGGCTGCAATTAATATTCTAATGTTCCGGAATGGGCTCTAATCCTCCGCCTGTGATCACGCACTACAGGCTTGGCTGCCTCTAGGAGGAGAGCTCTCCCAGCCTCCTTCATTAGGGAAACCAGAGAGCAGTGCCAACGTGATGAATATGCGTAGGAATGCGTTCACATGCCTGCGTGCATACACACACACACACACACACACACACACACACACACACATGCATGCAAATAATGGTACACACCCATGGCACTTGCATGCACACACAGTACTTTTAGACACAAGAATCAGTATGCCTGTAAATATTCTTGCATGCATTAAAAGACTTGTGTGCATGTTTATAGGCACAAACTGACAGCCTGGTACAGTTCCACTAAGCCATGACTTGGTTCCAGTTGGTCTGTATTTTTAGAGACGAGTGGGCAGAGTCCTTACTTTCCTTTTCCAAAAGAAGTTTTTAATGGGGCCAACAGACAGGGAAAAGGAAAAAAAAGTGTTACCTTTGAAACACGAGACAAGACAAAAGACCCCTGAAGACTTCCTCAGTTAACTTTTTAAAACAAAGACTTCCTCATAGCTTGTGAAAATGGTTGCGTTGTTGTTTTCTCTGCAGTGCGAGACGGTCTAATGGGCCAGTGTGATATCCCAAAGGATCCCCATTACCCTGACTGCCCTAGTAAAATGGATGTGAGTACTGCACTCTAGATCTCAATACACAAACAATTCATTTGTGAACAGTAATGAAATGCAATGTGTAATGTATAATTAAACACCATGTTTTGCAGTTACAGATTTTACGATTATGTATTTAATATAGCCTAACTAACCAGCTATCTTCCTTTCTAACTGGCTTGTACTATGGAAATATTTGTTTTTTTTAGTGGATGAGAGCCCGATGGACCTCAGACCCCTGTTACAGCTTCTATGGAGTGGACGGCTCTGACTGCTCATTCCTCATTTACCTGAGTGAGGTTGAGTGGTTCTGCCCCCCTCTGGCCTGGAGGAATCATAGCAGCACACCCACTGCTCGTCCAGTACAGAGTGCACAAGTAAGTTAGCAGCAGGGGTCTGATTTCATTGTAGCCTGTAGTACTTCATGCATAACGCTGGCAGTATCTCTCTCCCAGTGTCAAGGCTGTATGAGGGCTGTTTGCTGAAGCCTGAGATGATTCTCCCGTGGGCGTGCATTTGTGCCCTAGAGGTAGCGAGCAGAGCAGAGCAGCACAGGGAGAACTTGACTGATTTATCTTCTCCTTTATCTTGTTCTCCGTGACTGAGCCAGTGCGATTGCACCTCCTCTCAATCTGACATATCCTGAAGCTCCGCAGCCAGAAACTCTCTGCCTCTTCCTCCCAGAGCATCCAGATCCTCTGTGACGAGCGTTGAAAAGAAAACGCTCGGTGAAAGTGAACGCACCTATAGGTATTACGTAGGAGTGCGTATTAGCCTCTCTGATGTTTCAGGTAAACTAGCAGGGGGTGCTCAGTGGCTAGAATAAGACTATCTTCTTAAAGCTTGTTATCATTTTTCTAACACTTTTCAGACTTGACACGTGTTCCATTTCCAGAGGGCCTCAAATGAGAGATGCTTTAATTCAGTCTAAATCATCTTTGGAGAGCAAGATGAATGTGCGGATGGTTCTGCATTTAGTTTATGTGAGCCTGGCTCTCAGGCAGTCTCCTGCAGTGGATGTGTGGGAGAGTCGGCGGGGTGCGAGGGCACAGTCAAGAGGATCAGAGCCTCAAGAGCCAAAACCAGAGAGTTTCTGTGAGGCTGCTGGCTCTTTAGTGTAGGAGCACAGCTGATTGCAAGGCGTTGCAGTCACACTGACTCATTCACTCTAAAAACAATGTAGCCAGATCATTTTTCTCTCGTTTTTTTCTTATTTATGTTTCAGTTTCAGTAGTTGTATTTCCCCATTCTAGCAATATGTATTTTGGGTATCAGAATATTGACTTGCTGCTTGTATGTTTACACAAGAATGAATAATAGTCTTTAATGATACACAGTGCTCTTATATCTATATATATCTAATATCTAATATCTATGGTATTACTATGCTAGCCCTAAATGAATGTTAACGTTTCACAGTCTAATATCTATATCTAATATCTATGGTATTACTATGCTAGCCCTAAATGAATGCTAACGTTTCACAGTAGTTCTACCTGCCTTTCTCACTCCACCTCTAAAACTG
The DNA here is from genome assembly GCA_015244755.2 of Tenualosa ilisha. Classification (NCBI taxonomy): domain Eukaryota; kingdom Metazoa; phylum Chordata; class Actinopteri; order Clupeiformes; family Clupeidae; genus Tenualosa; species Tenualosa ilisha. The sequence goes on from PYXC01000584.1 coordinate 9,081,519, forward strand.
GGCAATGTAAAATGTCTCTCAAGTATTTTGTTGCTTGGGAACTTTTTGCCAACTTTCACTTCTGCTCTCTCTGAACCACACACACACACACACACACACACACACACACACACACACACATACTACTAGGCAGCTCTGCGCTCAGACCTGGGGCCGCTGCTGGAGCAGGTGGGCACGGGCAAGGAGTCCCTGAGCTTCATGAGGAGGCGCATACGCAGACTTGCAGCGCAGTGGGCGTCTGCGGCACGGCGTCTGGACGGCCGTCTGCGCAGCCAGAGCAGACAGCAGAAGAGGGTGGGTACCAGAGTGACCTGCGTCTCCATCAGTCACCCTGAGACTGAACACACATGCCATTACAGTACCCATCAGTAAAGGAACTACAGGAGATATATAGTAGCATGTGTAGCATGTAGCACTTTCTGTGATAGCACTTCCATTAGTATCTGACACTTGGGACAAGTTACACTTGCAAGCCATGCAAGTAAAAACTCAAACTCGGAGAACAAAACCTGTTTTTGCAGTGCAGGAGCCTGTCTGGTGTTTTTATTGTGTGTGTGTGTGTGCGTGTGTGTGTGTGAGTGCTTGTAGAACAGTTTTCAGAATGGTTCTCACAATCTGTCAGCTTTGTTATTCTCTGGCAGTGTTAAAAGAGCACTCAAGAAAGAGAGAGTGGGAGAGAGGAGGAGAGTCCTTCCTGTACTCTAGCAGTGCAGCAAAAATGATGACAGAAATGATAATAAAAATGATCAGCACATGTCCGATATGCCGCAGGTGTCTGTCTGCACTCAGCCAGTGCAGCTGTACTACATGACATGTTGTCGACACCACTGTAAACAAGGTTTCCTTGACACTACAAGACACCTCGAGGAGGAGGGAGAGGTATGTCCCGCTGCTATCTCCCGCTGTGACCAGGGAGTCAAACGGAAGAGAGAGCTCAAAGTGGCCAGGCCATTAAAGATCTTGTTGAGTCGATCTGGGCCGCCATCTTTTTCATTATTTTCTGAGAAACATCCGGGCCCGGCAACCCCCCGCCCACACGCCCGCACGCCCCAGGGGGCTCTCACACTCAGGCAGAGATGGCCAGACAAATGGCCCTTGTTTTATTTCCTCTCCTCTCAACTGCTTAGATATACAGCAGATTCCCTCAGGCAGCCTAATAAGGTGCTTTGAAGAGCCCAGTGTTTGATGTAATAGGATCATCGGTCATAAGGTATTGACACACGTATGTTTATGTAGAGTTCTGCGTCCGGTCTGAATGAGTGGTATGGAGGATGACGATGTGTACATTAGGGTGTATGGGGAATACCTTATAGGTAGAGGTTCTCTGTGCTCTGTATCTTTATATGAAGATACTGAGCACATGAAGTCTATCTTTGAGTTAAAAATCCCCTTTTAAAAGAAGACATGAAAGTCTAATGCATTGATATTGGTGGTCATGTTCATGCTGCCTGGGGAGAGGGAATCGGAGGAATAGGGGTGTGTGTGTGTGTCTGTGCGTGTTTGCAATTGTGTATGTATGGAATGAGGTGCCAGGTACACCTGGTTTGAAGCCTACAGCCTTCCCATGGATATCACTCTGAAGCTGCTCTCTCTTTCATCTTTACCCCTCTTTCTCTCTCTTCCACACACACACGCCCACACACACACCCTCTGTGTTTGCTAAGAGCGTCTCTTTGGATTAGCTGGTCTAAAACCCCCAGAGCTTGGCAGATGTGATTAAACCCTTCAGAACACAGTGTGTGATTTTCAGACCATTAGTGAACTGTTTGTGTCGGGTGAACAGAGCAGAGGACACACACAAGCATTTGGCAATTAAGGCTGATTAATGCTGTGCCAGATTTTATGATACTAAATATCATTGCAACATGTCACTCATAAATTGGCTGTTTCACTGTCTGACATTACGAGAGCTGTAATGACCAGTGCTACTGATGGCCTGACACTGTCGTATCAATGAAAAGAGCCAGCTGTGTTAAGTTATGATGCCATACAGTGTCTGCTAGTGTAACTCTTATGATGAATTGACCATGGGAAATGCTATGAAAAGGATTGTTTGGTTTTAAGCTGACCAGTTGGAATGCGTCTCCCAGTATGACTTCAAGTCTCCTGAAAAAGCCTCATTTAAAATTCACTAGAGGGGAAAAAACAACAACAGCAGCAACAACAACAACAACAGCAGACAGATACTTTTGAGACAAACGTCATACATATTTGCAAAATCATGTGAAAGCACTCGTAGTCCATTTGGAGTGTTTTGAAGCTGACTCGGGCTCTGTTTGTCTGGGTCCAGATTTCTCTGCTTTTACTTTCTTCTGGTTCCCCCTGTTCGGCCTTCTCTTACTATAAAGCCCTCCAAGCATATGAAGGAGGAGGGGGGGTTTGTCTCTATGAATAGCATTTTTGTCTCTGGTGCTCAAGCAGACAGTCCTCAGACATGAATAGAGAAAGGGAATGGAGACACTGGTGAGTGTAATGTTGTTAGGGGAGGTGCACTGATGAAGAACCAGCCTGAGTGGGCGTAAGTCCTCCAGTTGTTGTGCTGTTATAGGGAGACGATGGAGCAGACATGGTTGGAATGTGAACAGCCGTCCCTGTATGTTGAGTCAGTGTCCATGCTGTGCTAGTCTTCTGTCCAATATGGTAATGACAATTCACAACATTGTTAGCATAAGCAGACTGATCAGTTTAGCAACATGGCAACAGAAAGAATAATAGTGTATTGTGAATGCTGAAAGAAAACCCATCCTACTGGTTTGTGCCATGGAGACACACACACACAAACACTTATATTTTACATACACAATGCATAGACACATAAACAATGCACACACATGCACTCTTTTACAACAGACACACACACACACACACACCACTGTGGGTCCACACAACTGACTTCCCCCATCCCTTATCTCTTCCTATCTCTTTCTCTCTCTCTCTCTCTCTGTCTGCCCCCCTCTCTCTCTGGCTGTAGATCCTTGTGCACGTGGGCTTCCTAACGGAGGAGTCAGGGGACATGTTCAGCCCCAAGGTGCTGAAGGGCGGACCACTAGGGGAGATGGTGCAGTGGGCCGACATCCTCTCGACGCTGCACGTGCTCGGACACAGCCTCAAGATCTCCTTCTCCGTCAAAGAGCTCCAAGGGTGAGTTACTTGGCGCCTCAGAGGCGGGAGTGTTTGGATTTATCTCGTAAGGTTTGTGTCGGCCTCACAGGCTGGTGCACCAAGCAAGTGGCAATTCTCACTGCACTCATGCGGTTTGAACTTCCTTGCTCATGTGCTCATAGAGCTCTTCTTTCTTTCGTTCTTTCCATGGACGTGTGTTTTCTTCCTCCGTCCTTTTTCCTTCCTTTTTTCTTCATTTGTTACATGTACTATATATCCTTCCTTCCTTCCTTCCTTCCTTCCTTTTTAGTCTACTATTCAGTCTTTTTTTACTTTCTTTGCTTCCCCCTGTGGTCAAAAATTCGAGGCAAGCAACTTAATCACAATGCCGGGGACAAGTTACCCACACAAAACCTAGACAAGGTGTGCCGAGTAACTAGCCCGTTTTCTTAGAGAGACTAGGATTTCTTTTATACCCCCCAAAATACACACCACATGTTGTAAAACAAAATGCAGACCCCCATGCCCCTTAGAAATGTGACTTCTTGCCTTTCTAGGGTTCTAGCTTATCTAGGTTCTCTAGGAGCCAGAAACTTAAAAAACCTGTCTGGTTTTCACCAGCACTTTCTGTTCCCCACACTCATATTTGGCTTGGTTGGTTGTCTTACCCCTCAGTATAGGCTTTTACATGTAAAGTATCCATTCTTTGTCACATTAATATTCTCTTTCCCTGACATTCATTTCTAGGATATTACAATTTTTCCTACACTCTCTCACTTCTTCCCCTCCATTTGCCTTATTAGAGATTGGACATTCATGTCACACTAAGTAGCTTAAAGTGTAAGACCTGTAAGTGCAGGGTCTGTGATATAGACAGCATTTAGAGGAACCCTCTCTGAGTTCCCAGAGACCACTGGCAGGTGTGCAGGTAAGGTGCTCCTCGCCTGTGTCAGCCATATTAGCTTCCTGATGAGGGGCACTGAAGTGATACATTGGAAAGAAAGCAGTCCTAGCCACCTAAGCCCATGCCCCTGCATGTGGACACGTACGCATGCACGCGCACACACACGCGCACACACACACACACATACACACACACACACTCTTTCAGTATAGCCCGGTCCTGAGTGTCTCAGATCACCCATCATTTTGGTTCCTGATCCGCCGGCTTGTTTTCAGGCACTCAACAGTGCCGCTGGCCAGGGCGTTAGAGTGTAGCTAAGCCGCTACAAGCTCCAGTGAACTTTTGTCAGTTCCATTTGCTGCATCTGGCTGCGCAGAGTGATCCGCCTGTGTCGAGAGAGATGGCATCTAATCCAACTAGGCGCTATGTTTGTGTGGTGTGTGTGTGTGTGTGTGTGTGTGTGTGTGTGTGTGTGTGTACGGGTGTTTTTGTGTGTCTTGGTGTGTACTCTTTTGTGCATGTGTGTTTGTATGCAGTGTGTGTGTGTGTGTGTGTGTGTGTGTGTGTCTGCATTTGTGCTGGAGTGTATGCATCTACGTATGTATTTGCATGGATTTCTGTGAATGCTTGTGTGGGCTGGTATTTCCATGTACCCCATGGCAAGATGTTGCCAGAAGAGCCACTAGTGACAACCATCCATCCATCCATCCATCCCTGCGTGGGCAGATCCTCTCATCTGGAGAAACTGAGAAACTATTGCTTTCCAGGCCCAGGTGCAGATGCTGGAGTTTAGACAGCCAATCAATCCAAGTGGCAAAAACCCTTCCTTCCCAGTTCTGTATCCTTCCTTCTTTCCCAGTTCTGTATAAGACTTTTCTGCCACTGTTTGTCCTTCACGGTTTGTTTGTTTTAGAGTTGAGATGGAATTTCATCCATGTTGGAGAGTGGTAGGGTGTCACAGAACTGCAGTTTGTGTGTGTGTGTGTGTGGTGTGTGTGTGTGGTGTGTGTGTGTGTGTGTGTGTGTGTGTTGGTGTGTTTTCTTTTCACTATTATTAAAAAGCTATGCTCCCTGAAGATCCATGTAAATTAATGACCATTCTCTAAGCATTCAGTGATGTAAGGCAATAAAGGAGTGTCTGAGATTTCTCTTCCTTTCTTCATGTCATCAAAGAGCATCGTCAAAAGACTGAATGTTGAATGGGAATACATCTGTGTGCAGGACTATTAGTGTCTGTAGAGAAAGGCAAGGTTTCCCTCAGATTATTTTCTCTTTCCTCTGTCATTTCTCACAGAAACAGAAGCACACACACTCTCATAACTACTTACACACACACAGGCACACGCATGCACACACACACACACACAATTATGCGCACATACACAGACGCACAAGCATGGATACACACACACACACACACACACACACACACACACAGTCTCTGTTTCTCCATTAAGCTGACAGATAGTTATCTAGGTTGCTTTCCCGCAGTATCCCTTGGGGAGGAATCTATTTAGATTTCATCTCCCTATCATCCTTACCGCTCAGCAGAAGATGGATAGCACCGTCAAAAAACAGGGGAAGAAAGGAAAAGAGACTCTGCCCAATAATAAAGCATCTTAGTCTGTGGCAAACCTCTGTTCCCTGTGTGTCTGCGCAGGCCGGCCAGTACCACTGGCCATTCCCCTGATTCCTCCATATCATTACTGTGAAGTCTGTCAAATGAGTGTCTGTCCAAATGCTCCTTAGAGCCACATGCCTCTGATTTTAGTATGTGAGTGATTCAGTTCCATTTTGCAGAGTGGAGTGGAGTGTGTGTGTGTGTGTGTGTGTGTGTGTGTGTGTGTTGTGTGTGTGTGGTGCTGTGTGTGGTGTGTGTGTGTGTGTGTATGTTATATGACTAATGGATGCTGTCTGTGGGTCTGTGGGTTTACTTCAGTTCTGTAAGCTTGTTGCCACCCTTCTCTCTACTGACTCTCTACTGAAGTATAATTAATACACACTTACATACATAAATGTGCATATTTGGTTGGCCTTGAGCCTATTTACAGGGGGCATTAGCTTAAACGTTTGTTTGTCTCCAGTCAGTTCAAAACTACCAATAGTTGGCCATATGTGGGACTTATCATGAAAGAGACACCCAAGCCCTCAGGTGGTGCAGACAGGTGTTAGATGATCTGTATCGGACGCCATTGTGCGTGACGCTGCTCCTCCTAGTGCGACTGACCTGGGATCCTGTTGCTAAATCCTGTTTGTGAGCAGAGACGAGGGCTAGTGTTTCTTATGACACTTACGAAACCTCATGTCCTCTGTGAAAGGGTGATGACAGAATGACAAATACACACTGACAACTATGGAGAGAGAGGGAGTGTGATGTTGGGACAAGTAGAAGTGCGTTAAAGAAAGTAGTGAGAGAGTCAGAGAGTTACAGAGAGAGAGGAGGAGAGTGAGAGAGAGAGAGTGAGAGCGATAGGGAGAGGGGGCGTAGGAGTGTGAAACTGTGACAGTGAAGGCCTGGGCTGGTGGAGTCTAATTGCACTGGATCCCTCAGTGTGCTTGTCATAGTGTTTGTCAGGTACAGCACTTAACCACAGGCCTCTGGGGGGCAACAAGGAGAGTCAATGGCTGCAGGGCAGACAGCTGTCAGCTGTGTGTGTGTGTGTGTGTGTGTTGGGGTATAGGGGGGGTCATCTCTGGAAATGCAGTCACTGCTGGGTTATGGGGTGGGGGTGGGGGAGATATGCCTCATTATTAGGTGCAGGCACATGTGGAGGAGCCCAGGCCTGAGCAGTGAGCAGTGCTGCACACATGTCCTCTGGCTGGGAGACAGTGGGACATGACCCAGGCTCTCCTCCACAGCCTATAGTCCTGCTCTAGCCAAGTCATAACTCCACCCTCAACTGAACAAAGACTGTATGTTCAATCTCATGAAACTGCACATAATTCATTAGCAATACATGACACATTTACAATTTGATGCAGCGTTGAATTCTATTACTGTCAGCGCTTAGACCAAATTTTGCATCAAAAAACATCAACAAAGTGCATGTGGCATCCAATTCCCCTCTTTGACACGGTCCTCTCGGTGCAGTCAAGTGTGGATAAAGCCGCAGATCGAAAAACTGGAGAAATTAGCACAGCACACAGTTGCTTTTTATGGCAGCTGTGACAAAATGCTCTCTTGTAGCATCATTAAGCCTGTTAAGCGAGCAAGGCCTACATTCGGTAGTGCAAATAAGCCAAGAAGCTGCTTGGAGATCTGGAGCGGTGCCATGTCTGTGTCACAATCATCGCATTATTAGTGTGCCATACATCAAAAATAAATATGTTTCTCTAAGATGGGCTTCAGACTTACCACAGATCTTTTCTTTTTTTTTTTGTTTTTTTTGCAACGTGGTGCTGTTTTTCAGTTATGTAAACGGCGGTAATGGTGTTCTTAGGGCAAGCAAAAAGTTTATTGTTTGTTGAAGTTTGTTGAAGCTACACTCTTGTGAACTATGAATAAACATGAGCCCTACATTTAGATGTATTTAGTTTTGCAAACAACAGGTTTCGTTGCCTCCCAGCAGATCAGAAGAAATGCTTCACTGCTAAACAAACAACGCTAATTATGTTGTTGTGCGGACAAGAACTTTTTCACAGAGCTTTGTTGGAACTAGACTACCAGTCTCGGGCGCGTGATGCCGCTGTGGAGGAAGAGAGGCAGTGTGTGAGTGACTGACGTGGGCTTGGCCATCTGTTAGAGTGATGTGGCGCCTGCTCTTGGGGGGCACTGTTCCCAGCTAAATCTCCTGTGATATCACACAGCTGAATAATGCACATGCCTTGATGCCAGTGAGTTCGTGGCAGCTTGGATGGTGCAAGTTCCTGTGTCCTAAAACACCTCACTATTTCCTCTCCTCTTCAGACTAGTCTTTTTGGTAACCCTGTTTTTTGAAGGTGTCTACATAAGAGTGATGTGAGCCTGTCATTAGCATGACATGACACATTTCATTTGATGTTTTTTAATGTTCATGACTGTTGTCATTGAGTGTCATTCAGTTTTGTAATGTCTACATCCCAAAAACCGAATGGCCTTTAATGTTTTTCTCATCCCCAGTCTTTATTCTAACACTACATGCTGCCTTTGGTGTGGATAGGAAGGATTTGTGGTGCATGTGGGAGATAAGTAGAAGGTTCCGGTTGTTGTTGTTTTTGTTGTTGTTGTTGTTTTGTCATCTCTAATCAGATGAGAGTGTTAGAGTGGAGTTGGGGCAGGCACTGCTGCTGCTGCTGTAGTCTCCTCTGTTGTCCAGGCACTGCTGCTGCTGCTGTAGCGTGCCTCCTGCTGTTTGGCCTTGGGCTACTCTCATCGCACGTAGCCACGGGTGCCCGCCCCTTCCTGCCAGCTGATTGTGATGTGTGTGTGTGTGTGTGTGTGTGTGTGTGTGTGGTGTGTGTGTGTGTGTGGTGTGTGTGTGTGTGTGTGTGTGTGTGTATGTGTATGTATGTGTGTGTGCATGCTTGTGTTTGGCGGTATTACAGACAGAGAAAGATGAGAGAGAAAGAAAAAAAAAGTCTGTCCTGAAAATAAGATGTTGGTCACACACACACACACACACAGTGGAGTACATAGTAGCACACACCAACATGTTGTTTATCATTTGAGGACCCCTGCTCCTGTAGACACGTAAGCCAGTAACAGAACACACTGTACGAGACATGAGAGAAGAAGTCCGCCTGTCTGTTCCTTGGCACAGTGGCATGCCATAGTTGTTCATAAAGGTTAGCATGAATGCATGCTAATGCTCACACACACACACAAACTCTCTCTCACACACACACACACACACACTTCATTGTTCTTTCTTTCACACTTAGCTGTTGTTGTTTCAGCAGAAGTGTACAGCAGTGTAAGCCCAACTGTCCTGATCTCTAGAGTACTCCACTGCACTGCTGGTGTGTGCATCACGTCTCTGCACATGGATATGAGCAAGCCGAGAGAGAGAGAGAACTAGAGAAGAAGAGAGAGAGAATAGAGAAAAGAGAGAGAGAGAGAGAGAGAGAGAGAGAGAGAGAGAGGGTGGATAGCAGAGAGTTGCCCTCTTTTTTTTTTATACCACAGCTCATTTTATGCTACATAACTGCAAATTTAATCCTCCTCCTTGCACTCTGAGCGAGGGATTTGCATATATCCAATTAGAGCACCCAACACGCCACATCCGGTCGATTCACGCACCCTGCTAAACACAACAGCACTCTCCATGTGTATTACATGCTTGCACTGGTTCAGCACCAGTTTATCATTTTTTAATATTCAGGCCCCCCACCACCACTTTCTACTGTTTGTTTCTCTAATCCAAGAGAGAGAAGCCCTTTCTACACGCTTCCATTGTCTGAACTGTTTTCTGTGTGAGAGTGCTTGGGTAAACGGATCTGTGGAGGTCTTTGGGCCACCCCGGTATCGGGCACTATGAGACGTGCACGGGAGAGGCAGCGGAAGCACGAATCCGCAGAAAAGAGCTTGGCACTGGGGAGCACTCACTTGAGACAGACCCTGAAGGCTGGGTCGGGTTCACCATCAGCAGCGCTTTGATGTGTCTCTGGTGGGTCTTTTTTTTTTTTTTTTTTAAATCTCACCCTGTCGGGGCCTGGCTGGTCCATCTGTTTCATGAAAAGTAAATGAGCTTTACCTTTTACACCCTCGCTGGTGCTGCACTGCTCAGTGGATGCAGGTGCGCACACTACATAGAGTTGCATGTGAGCGGCAGTTTCAAATAGTCAAGTCAAGTAGGTTTTTTATTGTCGTTTCAGCCATATACACAGTACATAGTGAGAAGAGACAACGTTTCACTGGGAACAATAGGTGATACACGTAACTGTTAAAACACAGTATGGACAAGACAGATACGTAATAGTGCCTACATACACTATTGCGGGACTACACAGATTCACTCACCCACTCACACACGCACTCCCACACACAACTACACACGCACGCGTGCACACTCTTGTTTGCACATAAGGACACCTCTACACCTGTGCTCCCTCTCTCTCTCTCTCTCTCTCTCTCTCTGTCTGTCTCTCTCTGTCTCCACCCCCCCCACACACACACACTCATACATACACATGTAAAGAATTAAAACATTAGTGTGCACCTGTGGAACACACAATTCAACGCAGACATACACATACAAATACACACACATACTACAGCAGCCTATCACTGACACACCTGTACACCTGCAGCTCCTCTCTCACACACACGCTCACACACTCATAGATGCATGCACACACACACACACACAGTCACTGATCACTGGCAAAACAAGTCTTGTCGAGTACAATTGGCCGAATGTGTGTGTGTGTGTGTGTGTGTGTGTGTGTGTTGGCACACACTGGGGTACCGAGGCGTGAAATGAAACAGAGCCGGCGAGCTGTTTAATTCTCCGATCCGACCCTCTGCGCCTCTCCCTCACGGAGGCTCAGTAAATACACTCACCCAGGGAGGCTTGCAAAACTGGCTAAGCTCAGACCCAAACAAAGAGCAGCAATGACCAGGCCGACTGTCATCTCTTTGGTTTCAGAGACTCATTAGTTCATCAGTGTCATGTGGTTAGCTAGCAACCCTGGGACATGTTTGTTAACCTCATGAGCTAATTGGGGAAGTGTGTGTGTGTGTGTGTGTGTGTTGTGTGTGTGTGTGTGTGTGGTGTGTGTGTGTGTGTGTGTGCAAATACATATTCTTGTACACTGTATGGATCCTCTGCTTAATGTCATGATCCTGTTTATTCTATCAGGGACTTATTTTCTGATACTGAGCAATGAACAATATACATGATCCCTTTTTTATCTCTACAACAGCTTGCAGTCTGCTGCCAAGGCTTTTTAAAAGTGTCTTCTCAAGTTTGTCGATGGGATTTTTCACCCACTCATCCAGAAGAGCATTTGTAAGGTCAGACACTTGGCTGGGCAAGATTGCCTTGCTGGTAATCTCCGTTAGGTCATCCCAAAATTGTTCTGATGGGGTTGAGGTCAGTCAGGGCTTTGTGCCAGCCCATCAAGTTTTTCCACACCAATTTCAACTATGTCTCAATGGACCTTGCTTTGAGAAGTGCACCCTATGACAGCACCACTCTCGAACTCACTGTGCTCCTCTGAATGACAGTCTTTAACAGATTTTTGTGAATGCAGACTGCATGTCTAGGTGTTTGATTTTATACATGTGTGTTGGTAGTTCAGATTAAAATACACAGATCAAGTAATTGTGTGAACCAGTACTTTTAGTCCATAGTGTGGCATATGTAGTGTGGATCTGGTGTGGATTCTCCAGTATTTCCCTTTAATACAGATTACACTGATGACTCTCTCTCTCTCTCTCTCTCTCTCTCTCTATCTCTATCTCTCTCTATCTCTCTCTCTCTCTCTCTCTCTCTCTCTATATATATATATATATATATATATACACATAGAGGTTTGTTTCTTATCGAGGTGCACAGTGCTGTAAACAGCCTGCAAGCTTGACAGTAAAACTTGAGGGGCCAGTTCTCCTGACAGTTTGTCATTTCCTTATCCATGTAAATGACAGTAATATTAATGTTACTATTCAAATTACAAGCACATCTGTTGCAAAACTATATTAGCATCTGGCACAAAGATCACGTGAGATGTGAGAATCACTGAAACATCATAGCGCTGAGCAGTCTTCCGGAAAATTACAAATGAGGCTCAGGCTTGTGTGTTTTCAGGTTCTGCCTCTATATGCATTTACACACAGCAAGGAAAAGCAATACATACAGACATTGGTACATGGCTGTGGGCTGTTCATGGATAGCACTGGTATTGTCTGTAAATGGCATGGCATGGCATGGATAGCACTGGCATTGTCTGTAAATGGCATGGCATGGATAGCACTGGCGTTGGACGTAAATGGAGCCTTTGGTGCTCACAAAGGCAGACAGTGAATGGTCTGTAGGCATTGAACTCCCAAGGTGACCACTGAATGTGTTTTAGTTAATCATCCGCCAAAGTTGCCAAAGGGTTTCGGCTGCCACTGTCCGTGGTGCTGAGCGACACTGCGAATGCCTTTCACTGGAGCTGATAGCAGTGCATCTCAGTGGGCCACGACCTGAGTGAAAGTTCACATCTCACACAATAACACACTACACTCCATTTCCATTTGCTGAAGAGGGATACATTATCAGGCTGATATGAAAGGGGGCATACAACCTCATTAGTTGTGCAAACACATACTGATCCAGGGAAGGAATATAAACAGTATCTGCAGTTTCAGTGCAAACACAACAAAAATAAGAGGTTGTTTTATTTTATTTTCTCTTTCTTTCTTTCTTTCTTTCTTTCTTTCTTTCTTTCTTTCTTTCTTTCTTTCTTTCTTTCTGTGTCCATTCTTTATGTAATCCACACACTCGTCCCCAGCACTCAGCCTTTGATTGAGCTATGGATTTGGTTGCCTAGCAATCGCACCTCTTTGAGTTGTTTTTCCCCTGTGAGTCTAAATGACAGAATTAAAATGCTGTAATTGGGTAGTCTTCTATCTTCAAAATGTGAGCAAACAAACACTAGTAAACACTAGTAAACAAACACTAGTATAGCACTTGTGCCATTTAGTGTCAGGCATGTCAATCAGACGGACGAGGGCGGAGACTCGGCAGTGGCTTCAGAGAACGAGCCAATTACAAACAAAGAGTGCCGACTCAGTTTATCTCACATCTAAGAAACACCTCAGCGTTTGTAATGCAGATGAACAAACACTCCGGCAGGTCTGTTTTGATGTTGAAATCAACGGCATCTTTCCATCTTTGCTTTAATTCGCCTCTTTTTCAGGCGGAAAAAAAAACTTTTATTCCACTTCTCTTAGATCAGTGAATGGTCATGTTAAAGGAATTTTTTTTCTCTCTTCCTTTTTGTTCAACTCTGCTCAAGCCTTGCTAGAGCTTGCGGCAGAATTGTAAATGAAGGCACAGCCGACATACAGATACCACTTTTTCATAACACATCGACCGCCATCTATCTCGCCCACTTTTTGTGAGGGAACACACGGGTAACAACAACAGCCTGTGAATAACTAATGCATCATCCCAGCACACATTTTTCCATTTTTCCTCCGATTAAAAAAAAAGTCATTTTGCTTCAAGCCACAGAGCAGTTTTCTCTGATGGAAGTAGACGGTGATTTGCCTGCAAATTTGCCATTGTTACAATGATGCAAAAGTAGGCTGAGGTGGAATGGGGTTCAAGCTGAGCAGTGCAGTCAAGTTTGAGTGCTGAAGTGTGTATGGGTATGTGTGGCCATGTGCATTTGCCTAAGCGCACCGAGTATGATATTTACACTGTGTTGTTGGTGCATGAGCATTAGAGTACATGCAGTGTGTGCATCTGTGTTTGACAGTGAAAGAAAGAAGGGTAAACAGCAAATCACTCATGCAACAGGTGCAAGGACCCTGGGCTAATAATTACTATCACAGCGTTGTGATTGTGTGTGTGTGTGTGTGTGTGTGTGTGTGTGTGGTGTGTTTGTGTGTGTGTGCTTGTTTGTGTGGGTTGAGGGTGTCCAGATGTAGTGTCAGACCCCAGCAGTCAGCTAACAGGCCACACAGGCACACCCCTGAGGCATCCATGCGGAGCGGAACCGTGCCTCACTCTCGCATGCAGTGCCCAGCTGACAGTGCAGACACTGACTCAGAGTGGCTCAGGGCTTAGCATTCCCATTCAAAGTGTCACGTGGAAGACCCACTGCATGGTGAAGAGGCACATCTCTCTCTCTCTCTCTTTTTTTTTTCTTTTCTCTCTCTCTCCCCTGAGCCTGTGTTCCCTGTGTGTCAGTGCCCACCATCTCAACTGGAGACCCACCATGGCAAGGAGACATTCAGAACCCAATGAACACATCTCTCTCACTTTCTCTCTGTCTCTCTCTCTCTCTCTCTCTCTCTCTCTCCACTCCCCCACCTCCCCCACCTTCACCAGGAACCCTCCTCCTCAGTGGCCATCGTCTCCACAGGAGCCCCACTGTAGATGAAGCGTTCTGAGCACAAAGGGAACATCTATTTCCTTGAACCCCTCAGGACCCACTCAGAGTGCCCAGGCATGCTGTGAAAACTGATGAGAGACCCTTTTCATGCTTTTTATTGCCCAGGCGTGGATGTGATTTTGATTGTGATCACATACAGAGTTTGCAGACGCTGGGAATAAAACGACACAGGCAGTTGCCTCGGGTGTGTACCGAGGCTTATTGCGCCTACATATGACTGTGGCCTTTGATGGGACTCACTGTGATCTACTTTGTGTGTCTGTGTGTGTACAGTTTCCTTGGGGGTCCTCCCGGACGAGGCAGCTGTCCGCTGACTGGGCCCTTCCCGTTTGATCTTGTCTACACCGACTACCATGGCCTCCAGCAAATTAAGCAGCTGATGGGTCTCTCACTGAAGAAATACAGGTGAGGGTGCTGTTGGGTGTGTTTGTGTCAGTGGTGTGTGAGAGAGTGTGTCTGTGTGTGTAAAAGAGAGAGAAGGAGAGAGAGGGCGGGGGCAGTAGATTTGTTTGAGGACTGATGTATTAAGGGCCGTTCACATGGAATGATAACTATAAACATAACTGTAATACACTATTTTCGTCCACACTAACCAGCGATAATGTAAGTCTGTCCTCATGTGAAAGTTCAGTATCTAAATTCCATGTTTTCTGATTGGCTGTCAAACTTCTGAAAGTGATCTCAATGATATTGTTGCACATTTCATTATAATATACTTTGCGGTGTGGATATTGCCATTCATATTAATTAGAGCAATATTAACTTGTCGTAATAACAATATTAATTTGTCGTTATATATGGTTCTTGGTGTGACCGGCCTTTTACACACTGTTAGTTTGTTGCTGTACTTTGCTGACTGATATATTGCACACTGTGCAATGTGTTTGTGTGTGTGTGTGTGTGTGTGTGTGTGGTGTGTGTGTGTGTGTGTGTGTGTGTGTCTGTCTGTGTGTGTGGCCCGCATGACTCAGCACAACTCTCCTCAAAAGAGGCCGCCATGGCCAACACTGATAATGAACATCTCATTAGGCCCCTGTTGGAAGCATCCAGCCTGGGTGAGAAGTCAGCGCACCTGGCCATTTACAACACTTAACATCTCCACAGGGCGCTTCATCCATTTCATAAAAGCCATTTCCCTCAGCCGTACCCAACCTCTGTGTGTCCACCAAGCATATACATAGAATGCGCTGTAATTATTTCAAGTGCAATTAAGGGCCATTTGTTTCCATAATGGGACAGCAGCAATGATCATAAATAGGCTGCCATCTATCTCGGCGTGGGAAGAAAGCGGATTAGGCTTTGGTGCGATGGATTCATTTGGCTCGGGCGATGTGAGCTAATTTCTTATCGGCCGAGCGCTGCTGCTTTTCTCTGCAGTGTGTGGTGCTCGTCGGAAGGCGCTTATTCAATTTCCTGCGGTGCGCAGCAGAGCGTGAGGCTGGATGGCCTGCCGTGATCCCCATTTACCTCCCAGCTCTTATCAGTCAAATAGGAGACAGTGCCATATCGCTCCATCTGTTCGTGTGTCTGTCTGTCTATCTCTGCCATGCCCTCCTTCTCTCTCTCTCACACACACACACACACACACACACACAAAGACACAGACATACACATACACACGCACAGATGCGCACACACACACAGATCTCTATGATAATTTTTTTCCCGTTCTTTATGTCTGTCTTTTTGCACTCTCTGTTGTTAACCCTGAACTCCATCATAAATGGCAATGCATAACTGTTTTTGTTATAATGCAGAAAAACATCTGCAACTGAAAAGACATAAAACGTCTCTCTCTTTCTATGCCTATCTATCTATCTATCTATCTATCTATCTGTCTGTCTGTCTGTATGTCTATCTGTATGTCTGTCCCAATCTCTGTCCATCACTCACATGCATTCAGAGAGAAGGGGAGAGAGAGGGGAGGACACACACATTTGCACTCACACACACACACACACACACACACACACACACACTCTCTAATTCATTTTGTCTTATTGTTTGTGTTTACCTTTATCTGTTTTCTTTTTATAGCCCTCTGTCTGACAACCTGTTGTCAACCTTCACACACACTCAAGGGTCAGTGTTGCACGGTGTTTTAAAACCACAGGAAACATCTCTAAGTCACAAACAAGTGTTGTGTTGAACATGACGATAACAGTGATGCACTGCCTGAGACTGAGATTAATCTTTTATTTTCCATGGCATTCAAACCTATAACCTCTAGGTTGATGCAGGTTTTTCATGGCCATTACTTGATGCTGATTAGAAGAAGCAGTCTTAGTTATTTATTTTTATTATTTTAGTAGTGATTTTTATTTTAGTTATTTATTTGCATGGTGATAAGAATGGCACATTTATTGTAGGCCTCTGGATGCCATGAAAAGCTATTTGGAATCTCAAACCGCAGATGAAAATCAAGCCGAGAAGAGAGTGTCATTCAGGCCATCGGTGTCATCTTGCCTTGGTGTGTATCACTAAGGTAGTTTTTATTTCACTAAAGTTATCTTAGCGCTGAGTGCGTAACGTTATCTTAGTGATTATCTCCTAGTGCTTTCAGCTTTAGAGCTTCAGCCAAGTCAGGGGTTACAGATAAATTGAAGATAAGTCCAACTGAAAAAAGAAAAATATTGATGGATTGAAAGAGGGAGGGAAAAAAAGACAGATAGACATGGCACGGTTAATCATGTCAAGTCTGAAAGGCTCTGGGCTCCTTTAATAACAGGGGCAGAGATAGAGATAGGTCAGGTAACACAGAGGGTGAGGATGACGGTTGAGGGATGGAAAGAGGTGGCAAAGATAGCATTAGGGAGGAACGGACAAAAGGGAAGGATTTATCTTTGTTTGTCTTCTCTCAGAAACTGGAGCTGGTGTCAGAGCTTCTGTCTGTGATGTATGAATCAGTTTGGACTTCGAAGACTCCAAGAAAAAGCAAAGCTGAAGCTGTGTGTGTATGTGTGCGTGATTGTGTGTGTGTGTGCTTGATTGTGTGTGTGTGTGTGCGGGATTCTGTGTGTGTGTGTGTGTGTGTGTGTGTGTGTGTGTGTGTGTGTGTGGTTGCGCATGATTGTGTGTGTGTGTGCGCGATTGTGTGTCTGTGTGTGTGTGTGTGTAAATGTGTGTGTTGGTATTGAAAGAAACCATACAGCATTCTTAATGTGATCTGTGTCTGGGTCAGTTGTAGCTGTGTGGCCTGTTAATGAGTTGTAGTGGTCTTCCGGCTCAGAGCCCAGAGCTCTTTAGCCCGCGGTTGAACCTGTCCGCAAAGCGGGGGCCCAGAGAGGCCACGGCATGGCCAGAACCCTTTCTCTACGACATATTGGTAAATGCCAACTTGAATGTCAGATCTCTCTTCTGTCTTTCTCTCTTTTCTTTAATTTTCTTCTCTTTCCTTCTCTTTTCCTCTCTCTCTCAGGTGTCACATGCGTGTGATTGACACATTTGGCACAGAGCCTGCCTATAACCACGAGCAGTATGCCACTCACCACAACTACAGGTCTAACTGGGGCTACTGGAACCTGAACTGCAGGCAGTTCATGACCATGTTCCGTAAGTCACTCTTTAATCACAGCCTTGCAATGTTAATGTGTGCTTGTGTTCTTGTGTGTGTGTGTGCTTGCGTGTGTGTGTTTGTGTGTCTTAATGGATGTTTTGTACATGTAGTAGTCAAGGGCATCTTACAGTAAGCAGAGTACACCGAGAAGAAATGCATATTTCATGTTATGGCATCTAATGTCTTTCTGAGAGCATGCCAAGAACTACAGGATTTAGGTATGTTTATACTGTAGGTTCTTAGTGGTATGTTTTTAAAAAAGCTGTCTGACACTGAAACGCACAACCATCTCTATCAGACTCCAAACACAGGTCCCTGGCCCCTCAGACTTGCAGACGGGATCCCCAGTGTGCTGCCAGTGTGAATGGCTGTGGCCTACATCATTTTACATTTCCCTGGAATTACAAAAATTGTCTTGGAGAAATCTCTGTCACAGAGCACACACTTTATCAACAGTCATCCATATTTAAGGAGATGTGACCTCTAATTTTCACTGTTCATTTGTTTCATTTGTCAGTTCTTTATTCTTCACTTTCTTGTCAGTTTTCCTAATTCTTTGTTTGAGTTAATGAGAAAAATAACACAAAGAGCTTCAGTGCTTCAACTTAGTCTTTGTAGAACATCACTGACGAGTGAAGGTCATGGTTGAAGCTGACAATCTGTGAGCTTGGCTCGATTTAGAACAGGCTTCTTTGCAGACGAACAATTCTGCACGCCGCCAATCAGGACAGGTCAAAGAACAGAATGCACCATCTCGCTTTTTTTTTTCAGAGATGGCGTCTGTCTGAGGCGGCATTGACGTCAACAGGAGTTGCCTTGTTGTTTTTGTTGTTTATTTCTTGCACCCCAACAGCCCACACGCCTGACAACTCCTTCATGGGCTTCGTGGCGGAGGAGCTGAACGAGACAGAGCGGAGGAGCATCCAGAAGAACAAGGTGGCTAACATGGCCGTGGTCTACGGCAAGGAAGCCAGCATGTGGAAGGCAAGTCTCCAGCATGTCCAACTGTCACTTAAGTTCTGTGGCTATATTTTTTTATTCCATAGTGTGATCCTGGAAAGGAGCATGTGGTGCTTAGGGTGGTCATGTGGACACCAGGGGCCTGTACTACTAAGCAAGGTTACTGGTTAACCCGGGTTGCTTTGGGAGTTACCACTGATCTCTAAAAGAACTGTCCACTGAGCATCAGTCTGAAGTGACACGTTTTCAGATCAGTGGTTTCCCCAGAAGTTACCCAGTTTAGCCAGTAACCTGGCTTTGCAGTGTAGCCCCCAGATGTTGAGCATGAACATTTCTTCTTTACACCATAATGTGACCATAGGGATACATTTCCAGGACTCTGATCCCTTTATTGCCAATGGGTTGAACCCCCATTACAATGCACAGTTCTCAACCTGGCTAGCCTTGAAGCCCTGAGAACCATCTGAGGTTGGAACAGAGAGCAGTTGCGGTACGGAGGGCCTGAAACCCCCTCTCTCACAGACGCACACACACAAACACACCAATAGCATCAGGAATGTACTACCTTATCCTGGGTGTAAATAATAAAAAAAAAATGAATTTGTCTCCCAGTGTCAGCATAATATTTGCACCATCAGCAGTCGCTAGGCTGTCACCTTCTGTTTTAATGATCCTTACATCATCATCAACAAAATGACTTAAATTAGCAAGTACAGCAACTATGTCAGAACTTTTCATTTCAGTTTCAGTATGTATTTTTACGGTCCAAAGCTGTCTGTTTGAACATGCTATTGTCAGCAGCTGTCAACAGATCCAGAATTGTTTTAATAGGTCCATTGCAATAAACTTAGGCCAAATGGTTGTCACTGGTGTTGTTAGCTAATGACTGCAAATGCGGAGGTGCAGCAATATTCTGCAGATTTTTGTACACTTATCAGCTGTTTTTGTGTGGATTCATCAAGCAGCAGGGCTTTATGCCACTTGACTCGACACAGGCAAGCATGCCACTGATTCATTTCAAATACACCTGAATGGTGAAAAACAGATTGCACTCCAAAAAATTATTGCCAGGTTCTTACACCCAGTCACATGGATTTTGATCATGAATTTCTGCATGACAGTTATTGAATTTCAGTACCACAGCTCTGCACACATATGCTCAGACACACAAAACCACACGCACACACACACACAGAACATACGCATGTCAGCTCAACAAAAAAGGGCTTGATCAGAAATGCAAACATTGATGTTTAAGGTGCCTGGATCTTTGATGGCAGTCGGCGTGGACTGAGGCGAAGGTGGAGGCGCGGATGAGCAGATTGCCTCCTGGGCTTGTCAGACTCACTGATAGCTTGGCAATTTGGGCGACGGTGAGATAGCACTCAGGGGGTTCAGCGCAGGGAATGTTACCTGTCAGCGTGTGATAAATGGAGAGAGAGAGAGAGAGGGAGAGAAAGAGAAAAGAATGAGTGAGGCTTTGGCCGGGGCGAGGTGTGAAGTTTTCGCTGTGAATGGGAGTTGGATTCCTCTGCCTGTCAATGGGAGATGTCAGTCATCTGGAGTCTTGTGTGAAATAAAGCCACCAGGGCTTGCTGGTGTGGGTGATGATTGTGTGTGCGTTTTTTTTTTGTGTGTGTGTGAATATGCACATTTTTCTGTGTGTCAATGTCTGTATGTAGGTCTTGGTGCACTCTCTCTCTCTCTCTCTCTCTCTCTCTCTCTCTCTCTCTCTCCCTGTCTGTGTTTGTGCAATGTGCCCTCAGAGCTACAAGGGCGTCTTCTTGTCTTTGATGAGCACTTCTGGCTCCCTGAGATGAGTTGCTTTTTGTCTATCTGTCTTTGTTCTCTTCCTCCTACACCTTGGTGCTGTGGTAATTCCCTGACTTGCTGAATAGTTTCAGGCACTGCTTAGCTGTTTGTGGATTTGAAGGATTGCCATGATAATCCCTCAGCTCTCACATACACAAAACACAGACACAGGAATAGATACACACACACCACACACACACACACACACACACACACTCGCACACACACACCACATCAGTTCCCCTGGCCTCAAGAGCATAAGCCATCCTCAGGTGATTCTTCACTATGCAAAGCTGCTCTTATCTTCAGACGAGCAAAAGAAGACTAATTATCGTTTTTTTCTTTGTTTGTTTTCTCTCCCCACTCCCTTTTTATCTCACTCATTTGGACTATCCACAGCTACGGGTACGTACATATGATCGCCTCGTTTTATTGCATTTATTCATATTCGCCTGCTGCCTGAACTCCTCTAACAAAAGAGATTTTTTTTTAAATTATTATTTTAAATTAGCCTCTTTAGAGTACAATGTAGGTGGACCTTCAAGAACCCTCTTTCCTTGTGAATCTTTTAAAAGCTTTAATGAAAAATACGCACACAAAAGAAAGCAGCTCAGTTTTTTAAATTATGTGAGGTCTCAGAAAATTCTCATTTCCGAGGTTTTTTTTTTTTATTGTCTTTTTTTTTGTAGAAAGGCAAACAGAAAGGTGTCAGAAAGATCCTCATCCATTTTCCCTGGAGGAAACAGAGCATAGGCAGTGTTTAAAAGCTTATTTTACACACTTCCCCTTATTGATGAAGGGCATCTGTACGGCTCAACCTTTAGCAGATTAATGTCTCTGGAAATCTATGATCAGTCAAACATGATGAATCACCTAATGAGCTACATAAATTATTCACTGAGTAGCGATCTAAATGTATGAATTATTTATCATCTTTTTTAAGGAAAATACACTTGAGTGAATGACTACCTGGCGGTTGTATTCAGAAGACAGTCGTCTTAGTGTTATATTGGAACCAGTGCAGCCAAGTGGGATTTCATAAAAGTAGCTGAAACAAACTTATCCCACTTACTTTCCTATTGTATTTTGCCAAGGGTCCTTGAGGTTGTCACTGCCTGATCTGTGTCTCAACAGCAGTCACTCAAGTGTGTGCATCTTTATGTCGCTGCAAACAAGCATGGGTCATTGTATCAAATCACACATTACTCCGTTAATTTGAACGGAATGTTCTAGTGTGATTAAGGTGAGACCTCGCTTGTCCCAGCCTCAGTGTTCGCTCTTCATTGTTTTCCCACTCTTCACTCATCGAGCACAAAGAAACCCATTCAACAGGCTATTGATATTCACCCAGAGAGACGGACCTGCGTTAGAAGTCATTGACAGCTCCTTTTAAGCCGCTCATTGGAAAGCTAAATTGCTCAGAGAGCTCCCTGCTGTTCCACGTCCCCAAAGTCCCTAAAGGGGTGACTAAGGAGTTCGTCTGAGGAGTCATTTTTGTGCACTTTGAGTTTGAAGGAGTCAGGAGTTGAGTGAGGGAGAGAGAGAGATTGAGAAAAGAGATGGTCTAACAGGCAAATTAAGGAGTTATCTTTTAAACTTCCATCCCATATTTTGTAAATTTCAGAGCAGTGAAAATTCTCGGTATTAAACCTGTGTTCATCTGTAATAATCTCCTGTCCCCCTCCCCTCAGGCATCTTGTTGCTGGTGTCTTTACTGTTGTAGTTGTCTGGTGACCCTTTATGTTGTATGTTTGTTGGGCACACCGATACTTTTTGTGACAGAGGAAAGTTTGTCCATTGTGTGAAATTCCCCAGCTAAACAGCTAAACAAAACAGAAATAAATAATAAAAAAAAAACACTTGCCTGTGAATAGCCATTTTCATTCCATCATCTGGGTGTGTTATGTCGCTGCCTAGCAGGGCAAGGAAAATTTCCTGACCATCCTGAACCGCTACATGGAGATCCACGGCACCGTCTACTTTGAGACACAGCGTCCCCCAGAGGTGCCGGCCTTTGTCAGGAACCACGGCCTGCTGCCCCAGCATGAGCTCCAGCTGCTCCTGCGCAAGGCTAAGGTCTGTACTCACTCTATACTAAGGCCTTTAGTCACATCAGTTTGAGGCCATATATTTGAGGCCCTTTAAAACACAAATGCTCTGTTTAAGGATTTGTATTATGCTAATATCAATACCAGAAACCAGCACACGTTTTGACACCAAGTGCATTTTTCTGTGGCTTTGTAACACTGAGCTTTAATTTGTCTTCTTCTGAGCATTTCTCTGTCTCCTTCCAGCTCTTCATTGGCTTCGGTTTTCCTTATGAAGGGCCGGCCCCTCTGGAAGCGATAGCCAATGGCTGCGTGTTCCTCCAGCCAAGGTTCCAGCCCCCTCACAGCTCCCTTAACCATGAGTTCTTCAGAGGCAAGCCCACATCAAGAGAGGTGAGTGGCCCAGCAGTCAGCCTGTGTGTGTTTGTGGCACCACTTTCTTGTGTTCATGTTAGCATACAGCACTAATACTTCTGTTGTATTTTTGTACTGTGATCGTATTTAGATATTTGATTCCACTGCAGCACGTTCACTGACTGGCAAGGAACATGTGTAGTAACACACAGAAAAACACACTGAAAAAATGTAAAAAAAAAAATTGTTTCTATGCTTTGAGCTCTTTTTAACCCTGATGAACATCAGCAGGAACGCTTTGATGATGTGTAGAGTGAAACATGGTGGTTTCTCAGCATTCCCTCTCTGATGTAGAAGTATTGCTTGATTCCTACTGTATGTAGGATGAAGTCATATTGTAATCTGGGTGAACCCAGATGAATCTGCGAGTGCATTGAATTTGCTCTGACCATCTTCTAATTTACCACAATTTCTAAAATTACCCAGAAACCCCACATTTTGGAACCAGCTCCAGTTACTTATGGGTAACATGGGAGGCTTTAAACAATGATAAACAGACTGTTGTGTGTTGAACACAACCAGAGGGAGGACTGATGGCGTCAGTATAAAACAACTGCATATATAAAAAAACTTTGTTTGCAAGAATGTTTTCTGTTTTCCCCAAAAAGATTAGATTTTAGTTTACCAAGTACCTACTTAAGTTTAATTTAACTTCTGGGTTCTGAGACCAATTATCGTTGAGATTCGGTGTGGTGTCTTTCAGTAATTTGCAGTAATTGACCCCTGATTACCTGTAAGGAGAGTGTGATAAACAGCCACCAAGAATTCAGACTGTTTCACATTTTCTATTTGTTATTATTGCCTATATTTATTATTGTACTGCTTTTAATTGGCTTTGGACTTTCTGTAGTTCTCTTTATTTCTGACTTGTTGAAACGTGGTAGTTAAATGGTGATTGTGCAACTTCAAATAATTTTAATTTGAATTAACATCCAAACACCCTGCAGTTTGTTATTTTGGAATGGGTTGATTAAAAGCTAACTTTGAGTCTGATTAAGGTTTTAATTATTTAGCTATATTTAATTAAAAAGCTACACAGTATTCAGATATTCTTTCAACTGGTGTTTCTACCTGTCTTTCTTCCTTTAAACTTGCACAGTGACACATGGTTTATTCTGCAGAGGCATAACCCAAACAATGACGCTGCACTTTCTCTTTGTCAGGTCTCTTCCCAGCACCCCTATGCAGAGCAGTACATTGGGAGGCCCCATGTCATGACAGTGGATTTTAACAACTCTCAGGAGTTTGAAGCAGCCATCCAGGAGATCATGAGAGCCAAAGTAATCTACCAGTGGCAGGAAGCTTTTAGTGCGTGTGGTGATTTAAGCCATGGGCACGTCACTGGATCCCTAGAGTCTCTCAGACATATAGCACTTCACTCCATTTTGGTGCTGAAAAGAGCTTGCAACCTTTCACCTAATGTCATCAGTATTTACCTCAGTTTTGTGTTTGTATGTAGGCTACAGATAAAGGTTTGGGTATGGAGTGGATGTAGAAATTTCAGTGGCAGTGAATACGCTACAACGTAGTAGTTAGTAGTAGTTAGTAGTAGTTAAACTGTAGTTATTACCTTGTTGTTTCCCTGGATTCCCTTAATCTGTCTCAAAGCATGTAATATACTAGACTAGAAATCTAGACACGCCCTTGCGGTATATAAAGTTTTATCTTATAGACTGGCTCGTCAGGCTAGTTATATCTGCCTGGCTCTGTCTGACTTTCCAGGAGGAGCTGCCGTAGTTTGTATCTGTGTCTGCTGCTGTTCTCAGTAGTCTGCATTAGCAAATTGTTTTTGCAATGAAGATGCAGCAGCGGGTGAAGCCTGAGCACCCGCACCTGCGCCAGTCTAGGGCTGCGGGGCTGGGCCTCGCCAACGTGGCAGCCTTCCAGAGGTGCCCCTGTCTGCTCGGCCTGATCGATGAACTTTACCTGCGGAGGGGAGCGTCACGTTAATCACCCGCGCCAGGCTCAATCTGTCGTTAACACAACAAGCAGGCTAGATCAATTCATTTCCGCTCGCCTGCTTGCACTCACTCTCTCTTTCTTTCTTTCTCTCTTTCTCTGTCACTTGCTCACTAGCTGGTGCTGCAGCACCTGCCAGGTGTGTTAAACAGAGGCTGATTCTGAGAGCTGACGGGGCTGAAGCACTTCCACTTATCCTTCCAGCCATTTCCATGCGAGTCTGCCAAAGCTGGATGCCAGTTAGAGGGAGAGAGAGAGTGAGAGAGAGAGAGAGCAAACAGCTTCAGAGGCCACTGCTTCACAGCAGGGTGTCCTTTAGTGAACTTATGCGGGCAATTCCTCTTAACTTTAAAGTTGTGTCTGCATGGATGATATCACCGAGCCAACGCAGTGAAAAGAAAATATGAACCAGTCATTTGTATGTCAGAGACATAAGGGCAAAACCACAAATGTGTCTGTATGGTTAAGATTAAAAGAGGAGAAGAGATTTCTAGAAGGATGGGATGCAAGATAGGCGTCGTGTTACAGGATCCCTGCTGGCCGTGGTGTGTGCACAAGGAGAGATTATCTCCACAGGGGAGTTGTGACTCTCTGAAGCCAAGTAGGCAAACAACACTAACTCAAATGGATTCTTTTACGAGATGAAATAATGATCAGGACGAAGAAGGGTAACCAGGGTAACCAAGCGCAAGTTGACATAAGATGGTTATGGTAGGTTTGAGGGAAATAATTTGAGACGTTGAGAAGTCTAAGTCGAGCTGTAGTGAATGAGTGAAGTCAAACTGAAATGAATTTCTTTGACAATATGAGAATTGATAAGATCTTATCTTGGTGTTATGTGAGTATGTGTGTGTGTGTGTGTGTGTTTGTGTGTGTGTGTGTACGCATGCCTTCCCAATTTACAGGAAGTGCCAGAGGCAAAGCACGCTCCAGAATAGCTGATGAGGCGGTAGCTACACTTCATTTGAGTCAGATGAAATAAACTAATAAGGAAGAAAATAAACTCCAAAAGAGGTCGTTTATCAGTTTAAAAGCCACACCACTCACAGGGCTTTTCTTCCACACCAAGACCAGGAGGCATGTTCTATTAGGAATGAAAGGCTCTGTTTCTGTCAGAGCTCGAGCAGCAAAGACTTTACTCACAAACACCTTAGCTTTCATTGAGCATGCGGATCTCCTCGCTCCAGTCAGCTCCAGTCAGCACACACAATTTAAGCCACGCATGTGCACCACAGCAAATTTGACACTTATTATTCATTACGCTTTTTCATTCTATCAAACATGCCCGAAACTCAATGAGGGCCAAGAAAAACGGAGTTAAAACCAATGAGGGGTGAAGGAGTGAAGTGATGCAGAGCAGGCGTCTCTATCGTTAAGACCCGTTTGCGAGACGATCAGACTCGAGCAATGGATGATTAAGTGGATGTTATTTACACTCAATTCATTTGCCGCTGAGTTGATCTAATCAGGTTCTCTCTGAATGGAATCGATATGAGTGCAATTAAAAGCTTAATGTGTATGACTTTGTAGTTATTGCATCCTTACGTGCTGTGCATTAACTCTCAGTGGCAGTGGCTGTAGACATGCATAGTTAGTACCAGTTTTGGAACCTGTGGCTGAAGTTACAGAGCTGTGCTGTGCTGTGCTAAAGGAGTTGGTTGTTATGATGTTCATTCGTATGTGTGTATGTGTGTCCAGGTAGAGCCTTTCCTACCCTATGAATACACCTGTGAGGGAATGCTGGAGAGAGTCAATGCCTACATAGAGCATCAGGTAGGTTCTGTGCACACACAAACAACACACACACATACACACACACACTCAGAGATACGCAGTATGCTTACTTTGTAAGCTGTCTGTTCCCACTGAATGTTCTGACAGCCAGAAAGAGGTGGGGAAATAGAAGGCAGTGACCTCCCCTGATCCCTTTTCCCAGCCTCTGTCTGAGACCTGTCACACACTTCATCACCGTCACTCACACACACACACACACAGTTACATACGCAGAGGGAATTCAAACACTGTTGTTTGTTAGTCTGGGCATCTACAGTGTGTGTTCAGCCTACTGATCCAATACTGATTTCCATCTCTCTCTCTCGCTCTCTTCCCTTGACACAAAACCACACACACACATACACACACACACAACCAGGGGTCAGTTAGTTGCCTGTTCCATTTCCCTGATGAGTAGGTTCTGTGAAGAGGGCAGGAGACTGGTGTCTGGCCCCTAGGGTAGAGGGGCAGGAGCAGGCTGAATTTCAGCAGTCAGACAGAGATGTCAGTACTTTTTGCTGCTGGTCAGCACAGAAATGGAACCCTCTCGAACTAATATCAGACTCTGCCTCAAGCCTATTCGCCTGGAAAACCTTTATTTGGTCTACAAGAGTGGTAGAAGTGTACAGAAGGTCAGTATTATTGAATATGTCCCTTCCCACCCCTCCAACGAACACTCTTTTTTCAAATGTGCCGTCGTTTCAAAAATGTGCTTGTGTTGCAGAAGAAAAACGTCACAAATCTTTACAGAGTAAAAACTTACAGACTTTTGTTATTTTCAGTATTGTGCAATAAAATGTTAAAGCACCAAGTGGATGCCCAGATAAATGGACTGATTGCTTGTCAACGGACTGATCGTAGTCACACATGATCACCATTCTCAAACTCTGTTGTAGAACTTCTGTCATCCTGATGTCCAGTTTCCTTCTGTGAATGCCTCTAAGTCCTGGCCGGGCAATCCTCCCAGCCCCTTTGTGCTGTTGCCCAACACAAGCACTGTGGTCTGGGCTCCTAACGTCACAGCGCCGCCTTGTTGGCCACCCCTCTCAGCCATGCAGCTGCTGCTGGCTACTGAGGGCCTCTCGTGCGTGCGGGCGTGCCAGGAGGAGAACCTGGTGTGTGAGCCTGCTTTCTTCCCATACGTCAATAACCTGGAGGCCTTCAGCGGGTGAGGCAAATGCACATGCGTCTGTGTATGTGTGAATGAATGGGTACACATACACTAAAGGGAGACATACAGTATGCACACACGCCAACAGGCTTTGCATGCATGCAAGAAGGACTCATTCATTTCATTTATCAGTAATGCATCATGTGAATGTTGTTAAGACAACTTTTTGTCTGTGCTAAACAATAAGTCTTTTGGGATATAAGCCTCTATTGAAAAGTCTTGGATTTACGGGTACTCAAAAACAGAGATAATCAGCCCCAAACAGAAGGACAGAACAGCAGTAAAATTATATGCAACATTATCTGTAACACATTAACAAAACCATCCCATATGTGTGTAATTTGCTTAGGCATCATTCAGTCTTAATCCAGCAGCTGTCTATAATGTGCTCTCTCGTCCCTCTGCCTTCCCCCCCAGAGTGGGCTGAACAAAGCTGATTGTGCTCTGTGGTCTCCGTCAAACCGCCCACCCATTCAATTTATCCTTCTCAAGCGATCCCTCTCTCTCCCACACTCCCTCTTCCTATCTCTCCACCTGTTTTGCAGTTTCTTCTGAATCTCTCTTTCTCCTTGATCCCCCCCCCCCTCCTATTTGTTTCTATTTTGACATACAGACTAAACTCTTTCTCCTTCTTGGGTTAACCAATCATGTATTATGTTCTTTCATTTTTCTGTTCTTTCTCTATAACCATACGGTTAAAGGTTGTATTTAAAATCTGGCGCTCTCCTCCACCTCCCACCCTCCCTGCAGGCTACAGGTGCAGTGTGAGGCTCTGGATGAGGAAGTGAACCACTTGTACCCGGCGGCCTCGCTGGAAGAGGGCGAGTGCTTTCTGCAGAAGGAGCCACTGCTCTACAGCTGTGCAGGGGCCGGGCCAAAGCACCGACGCCTCTGCCCCTGCAGGGACTTTGTCCAGGGCCAGGAGGCTCTGTGCAGAGACTGCTTATGATGGGCACTGCACCTTTCTCTAAGCCAGATGGACGCTGAGAGGCTAGATCGGTGCCCGCTGTGCCCGCTACGTCACTGAGACCACAGGAAGGCACAGTTGTAGAACAACATAGAAGGAAACACTGGGCTGCAGTTGCAGCTGAGGATGAGCCCTCATGTAGTCCTATGACATTCCTCCAACAGCTCTCCCCCAGTGATGTGGATATTGACAGGTCTGTGAGTGGCAGGGCCAGTCTACTGAGGTGACCGCTGATGGGAAACCCACACCCTCTGCTCTGAGATGTTTGGGTGGGTGCAAGGGTGAAAGGTACTGAGAGGGAGAAGATGGCAAAGGGTTTGCTTAGATCTCGAGAAGGATGTGGATGGTTATGTTAACAGGCCAAATTTGCATGGCATTTTAAAAGGGTGCACTTTTCCCAAATGTATTAAATAGGATAATAACCAGAGTCTAACAGCACTCCTAATGGGAATGTGCAGTTGAGGAGGTAAAGTGAGAGCTAATTGTGCTTTTGGCTGTCTGAATTTTTGGTGGTTTGAAAGAACATCAAAACTCAATTTGCACTGCAACCATTAGGAAAATTTGCCTAATGGGTAGAAATGGTTTGTTTACGTGATTTATTTATTTATTTGTTTGTTTGTTTAGCCATCCTTGCTTTATTTGGAGCAAAACACAAACAAAGACCTCTGTCTCATCTGTGAAAATAATGTGAAAGGTTGTGAGGGCCAAAGGATAAGATCCAAGGACTTCTTGTCATGACAGGTTATGCAAAGGTTTGGTACCCACTTTCCACAGCCTTTTCAGAACATGATATTGTAACCCTCCCAAACAATGTGACAAAAGTAGTCATGGAGATGGAGATTTAACAGGCCTTTTTAATGGCTTTGTGTTTTGAATGTACATAGGCGCATGACATAAGCGAAAGACTGAGCCATCACTGAAAAGATCACTGTGAAAGTTCATCGCAAAGTCGATGGAAATGAAGAAAATCAGCATGCCAGAAACCATCATGATTCATTTGTAAGAATTGGTTTATGTTTACTCTGACATACATGTGAAGTTATCTGTGCATGATGTACATGATCTGTGCATCCTGTTTTAACAGAAAACTTCATTGTTGCCATTGTTTTGTTTGAAAAACTTGTAAGTTGACTCTTGACTAGGTCTTTGTGTAAATTATGATTTCTAATAAACTGATTTATCTGTAGCATGTAAGTGGTTGCCTTGTCATAGCAACTGGTTAGTATGAGTGATCTCTGAAACAAGAGCACATACCTCAGCACAGGCCTTAGAGGTAGATGCTGTTAGAATCTCTTCTATGGGAAGCCATAGTTGCCATCTTAGCTTGTCCTTTGTATGGACTGTATGTCTCTGAGTTGCAAATGCCTCCATACGCCATGTTTGCTCCTTGCGACTTTTCAGTTGCAGGATTTCAACTCAGTCTAGTCCCCTTCGGGCTCTCCACAGCTCCAAAGCTATTTTTTACCCCCGTCTTACCCCCTCCCCTCCTCCCCTCCGCGCCACTCATCCTTTTTCTCCCTTGAGCCTCACGCTTGACTCCATTGCTTCTTTTCGTTCGTTCACCTCAAGGCCTCCCTGTAATTAGTGTCTGTAGAGTCTGCTGCAGATGCTCTTGGGGGTTGGTGGTTGGGGGGATCTGTTTCCCGCAGGGCTTAGCGTCAGGTGAACTGCGACTGGAATCAATTTAGTCAACGTTGCACCAGGAAGGCATCCATGTCAAGGAGGATTCATAAGAATATTGCCTACCTCGTCGCTCTGCTGGACACAGCAGGACCTTTTCAGAGTGCTCGTCAACCACTGCAGTTTGGTGCGTAATTGAGTCGTGTTGTGGAGGGGAAGTCAATTTCTTATACGTGGTCTCTCTTCTCTCTCTTCTATTGTAGTGTTTTCAGTCATCATTATGATCATCAGCCTTCCACAGGCAATGAATGTGCTCAAGTATTTTTAGCTGATGAAGTGAAGAATAGGCAAATTTACAGCAACCAGATATTGTACTGTAAATACTGTGATATTGTACTGTAGATACTGTGATATTGTACTGTAGATACTGTGCTTGCAGATTCATGTCGAAAGCAAAACAAAAATCTGCAGAGGATTTTCTGGAAAAAGTGGAACAGTTTTAATGATCTGAAAATATGCCAAGACATCTGTTGGGAAAATGCCGTAGATTTGTTGAAAGGTGAGACTCAATCTGGTCTACTGCATATTTAATAGCGCACGAAAAGAGGGGTTGGGCTGCTGAGACAGTTCGATTGTCTGAATTTCCTAACTAGCACGCTCAGCCGCCATGATGAGCCTGATGTCAATTTAAGTTCCTGTTTTGAAAATTGCCTGCTCACTGGCTGTTCTGTCCTGCTCCTCCGCTTCAAATTGAGATGCTGGAGACTGACTCAGTATTGCTCTGCTCAGCAGGTGAGTAGTGCAGTCTGGCATCCCAACAGGGGAGGAATAAGCAATAAAAACTTAGAGAGGCAGAGAGAGGTAGGCCGAGCCCTCTGCCTCACTTACTTCAAAAGACAACAAGGATAGAGCAGACACGACGCCATTCAAAGCCCCCAGCTGACTGACAAATGCATCAAACGTTAATCCTAGATAGAAGGACCATCTTGTCCACCCTGAAACTCTTTTGGTGCTTCTAAATCTGCAAAAAAGCTAACGGACAAAAAATTACCACCATATCTTCTTAGAAAACTGAACTTTTTTCGCTGACCTGTGATGGTTCAGACTTGGTTACACAATCACGGCTGTAAAGTTAATTGTGAAACTTTGTCCGATGGAATCTGACACGCATGACTGTCCCTTTTGTTCTGTGCCTCTGTCTTGCCAAACACAGCTAAGACATGGTGCAATAGTAATTCTTACATCTTTCCACATGCTGTCATACTGCAGGTTGTGACCAACCATTCTGCACAGGCCCTGAGAATCAAGGACAGGGTGATACCTTTCAGTGTCAGGCTCAAAAATAAGCCTGTGCTGACACTCTGTGAATGGAAAATGAGCCCAGCTTGAGCACTGTCCTACGTGAACCTGTCATTTTGAGCCTGGGAGCATGGCAGTGTTTGCTAGCAAAGAAGTCAGAAAGCCATGCACAGCTTGTACAGCTTTTAAATGCATGAGGGCATCAGAGTTTGTGCAGTGCACAGCAGTGCACCCCTTAGCTCCATATACATAATACATAAGTAAACATGCTGCAGGTGTTTAAAAATGTTCCTCTGCAATAGAGATGTGGAGCATATGGTGTTCTCCTGAAGGGAGAGAACATTTTCACTATGAGCCAAAGACTTTCTCTCCCACTCACATTAAGAAAAAAATAAATAACGCATTGTCGTCACATCCATCCAGGGAATTTGTTTTGTGTGAACGGCTTATCTGCTGCTCAACTTTCATTATTTTATCTGCCTCTCCTCTGGGCTTCAGTTAGAGGCAAATATAAAGTTAGACAAAAATCCCTGCATGGGGAGTCTGAAATCTGATTTTTACAAGCTCTTAGGGAAAAAAAAAAAAAAAAATATATATATATATATATATATATATAAAACTGAAAGAGCTTCTTTGGTTCAGAAAAGGTTCTATTGAAGAAATACCTACTGTACAGCTTTACTTTCGCTTTGCTGCTTGCCTTCTCCTTGCAAGTGCCAAGGGCAAATATTGGTCAGAGGGTCCACAGAGGCTAGGTCACATAAATTGAAGAGAATTTGCCCATTTCTGAAATTACCTCAAACATTTGTTGGTTTCACTGCTATTCTGCTATTCACTGTACATCCCTCCTTATCTCTCAGCCTCCAACCTCCCCCTTTAGTGCTCTTGTGCCCGTAATTGGCCGTTGGAGGTAAAATTGGTACATTCACCAACTTTGCTCACCGTCGCAGGGAACTGGCATGGTCCCTCCACAGTAAATTGTGCATACAGGGAAGGTAATTGGCCTATTTGTTTTAGCGCACAGGAGTTTTTTCCCCCGTCTGAGCAGCAGCTGTGGCTGTCTGCCCGAGGTAGCAGCGTCGGCCCATTCCATGGAAGATTGATTCCGTCCCCCTGCAGCGGAGCGCCTGACATTAGATACAGGTGCTTGAAGACTTAGTTCCACTACCAGAGCCGCCTCAACTAGGTCAAAGGCGTCTAATCATTTTTCCCCCTTATGTCATACCACCTCCACCCCCTGCCACTGGCAGCACCATCACCCTGGCCATGCTGATATTAGCGATTCTGTCTTGTCCCCTGGCGATATGAAAAGGTAATTTAGAGTCTTATTTAAAGGGTGCACAACACTCGGTCCATTTCCATTCAGAGGAAATAAATGGAGGCCAGGTTGTGTTGTTTTTTTTCTCCCTATTACGTGTTTTCTTTTTTCATTTGCAGAAGTTAATGAAGCTGGTCCATTTTTAATGCTGAACCAAGAGCGCTATATTGAATTCTGACAAGGCACTCATTTCAGTCATTTTTAATGGGATACTAAAATGCTGCATGGCTTTGCTTATATTTGGCCCTTAACAATGCTGATTAAACCTACTGTGGAGGCTTCACCATCATTAAACCTAAATAAATACTTGGGTTAGCAACATTATAATCGTAATAACATGGACACTTGGAGATTCTCTGACTATACTTCATGAAAACATGAGTGCAGTCTAGTACTGCTAGGGACACAGTCAAGGACGGACTGGGACTATAAAAACGCCCTGGAATATAGGCCCACAAGGCCACCTATACATGCATACACACACACACACACACACACAATCAGTCATGATACTGTCTTACAATAGCCTACCATGCCTGCTGAGTTTTCACATACATAATAGGCAGTCATAAATAACAAAAAATATCATTGTAGATTATCAGTTATTATCAGATTATTATTATGCTTTATGCATTCATTTATAATAAGGAAGCTATCAGGTCATAGATAATTATGGTGATGTATAATAACAATAAATGGGCCTGAATGCCAGACTTGCTTAACAAAACTGTTATGACCTACAACTTGGTCAGGTTGATGCACAGTAGCTAGATATCATCAAAATGGATACGGATCTGGCAGCCAACTTTCTCAGTTATGAGAGATATTTGGGCTAATGACGAATAGTGTATGTGCATAGAGTGTACATTCCCAAAAATAAATAAAATCAACACACTTTAATAGGTGACAGCAGATTATTTCATAAGCGCCACCACTGTTAGAGAGCATACATGATATAAAATAAAACTTCTAATTAGAGGCGGCGTAGCTCTGAGTCTCATAGAGCAACATGCAGAGGTGGAGCACCACTCCTTGTCCCCCTACAAAGCCCTGCTGTGCATGTTTTTGCAGAGCATTTCTCAGACTTGTGATGTCTGGCTCTGTCTTTTACCCTCTCTTTTTTCCCTTTGGAAGTCCTTGACCAAACATTACTTTAAAAAAGGGAACTCCGCAACACCTGCATGACTGCAGGTTGTGCTGTGCATATTAAAGCAACACCAAAATTTGCTCTCGTTTTGAGGCAGTCACATCAAACTCTGTATATAGCTGCCAATACTTGTTAAATTCACACTGAATGACCTTGTGTTTTCGTTACTACATGAATCTCTTTGTCAAGTAAATCAGGCTAGGAAAGGAAGCAAAGGTGAAAAGTTATGTATGGGAGTGAGTTGCGAGAGCTGGTGGACAGCCTTTGTATTGTTCCTTGCGCCTACGTTACTGAAAACAGCGTTAAGAACAGACAAACATTTGTTGAAAATAGACAAATCTTTGTCATTTTTCTATGACTATGGTAACTGTAGCTGATCTCGTCTGCTTATTCATAGGTTTGATTGGGCTTAAGTGACCCACGTTTTTGGGACCGCTAGACACACTGGCCGATAGGCAAGCCTGACTGTCTGGACTTTTCCAGAACTCACAGATTGCCAGTCTGCTCCTGCTGTTGCTTGCAAATCCACCCTGGTAAACAGTGATTGCAACACAGGAAGGCAACAGCAATGTTCATAACAAAAATGCTGAAAGCTGCACACACAAATGTTGCCTAGAATATGTCTAATGATACCTCAGGGATACATCAATAAGAGTCACCTTCAGCTCAGTTCAGACTTGACCACAAAGGACCACTTGCACCCAGATGTATTGGGACAGTTCCACTCCAACAAAACTCTCTCTGGTGATCCAACAGATCCACCACCAGCCCTGAATCTGAACACTAAAGGTCAACTATGACCATGTCTGATCTAAACCCATTTACACTTATACCCTGATAGATTGTATTTATCTAGGTCAGTCTGCAGTGTCGGACTCAATGCCTTAGCTAATGGTGCAGGTTGAATAACTGTGAGATCCTAATCAAGTATATTGACAGGATACCACATATTGAAGGATAAACCATTTAGCGCTGTTTAGCTTTGTGGAACATGTCTTTTTGTGTGTCTTCAGTGAATGCCACGATCCTATTCTCTTTTACATCAATGCTCTTTGGTCAAACTCCTGTCTACGAAAACTGCTGAGAAAATCATAATTAGCAGGAGATACTGAGTGTGAATGTAAAGGATGGTAGACTTATTGATTCCAAGGGAATTATGCATAAAAGAAGCTTAGCTGATGAGGCAGCTCATATTAGTAAAATGGATCGTGATAATATCAGTAATACATCTCCATAAGACGGGTGTGCAGATGTGAAGAGCCTGAGCAGCATAATCCACAAGACTTCTACTTTATATCTTGAGGCCAGCATGGGATTTTCTGTGGGGACCAGTGGGCTAGAAGACAGCTGAAGGCTTAGTTCTCAAAACATCTTTGAAAGTCACAGTCATGTTTATTACAGATTGCCTGAGGCATGAGTCTGACTGTCAGCTGAGTAACACAGACATGACGCTGGAGGACCTGTGAGAGACGCTTGACATGGGAGGCGGGATCAAAGAGGATGCAGAGAGTTGGACATTCTGCATATTCTTTCAGAAGAAGTTTCAGTTGAGGGAAAGAAACTTGTGGACACTCACTGAGAGGAAGGTCTTGACTGAGACCGCTTCTGAGATGGATGTGGTTTAGATCTGGCCCAGAGTCACTGGAGATGGGTCCAAGATCTGTTTGGATCCACGACCATCGTGAATTTGTGAGAGGAATGAAGATAGAGGAAAGATAAGAGGACAGAGAGAGAGAGAGGATTTCAGCCAGAATCCCCA
This sequence comes from Tenualosa ilisha, assembly GCA_015244755.2. NCBI lineage: Eukaryota > Metazoa > Chordata > Actinopteri > Clupeiformes > Clupeidae > Tenualosa > Tenualosa ilisha. Next base: position 9,117,354 of record PYXC01000584.1, read on the forward strand.
ACACCACCCCGCTGTTGCTGATATGGCAGGGTGATCCTAGCCTAGAAGGACATGAGACTCAGGCACTGTGTGCTTTTGCATGGAGTCAAGCCGTGCTCTGTCCCTACAGTGACCGGGCTGAAACACATGGTAATTAAACCTTCCTGTGCCTAATGAATGCTACTTCAAACGGCTCGCTCGCTGGCTGCTAGTGAGCACTACCGTGTGGGAGGGAGTAAAGGGAAAGAGGTGCTTTGGTTATTTCAGAGTAAAATGCAAAATGTGAAATGCTCAAATGGGGAATTTCCATTCCCGACAACAGGGTTCCATTCGAGGTGCATGCATATGGAGCATCATACATATTCTCCAACAGCATGCTTGATGTAAAATCCTTTTTTTTTTTTTTTACAGCAAAGATCAAAGTGGGCTTCGGAGTTTGTATGGATAGTGAGTCCCAGGCCAACTTGTTCTCATGTGTTATTCAAGGGACTTAGGAATTGGTAAAAGGCAACGATGGGCTGAATATGGATACAAAGACAGACAGATGGATGGAAACACAGGATGGAGAAATAAAGGGAGGGGGAGAATAGAAAGAGGGCAGTAGAGAGCATTGTTTTCAAGAGTGAATATAGCAGCAACATGATGTTCTGCCTTCTCATAATTAGAAAGATAGAAAGACTGTCTCAACTGTCTGCTCTGACATCCCACTGTGAGATTCATATAATAACAATGAGCTTACATTTGTTTGACGTCAATGTGGCAAGTGGCTTACAGCTTATGCTATAACCGTCACTCTGCAATTATTTCTACAGCCTTGCTGCCACTGAATAAAGGTATTGTGTAAATGGCAAGGTAATTACCATGTTATTTTGCAACTCAACTCAAAGACATCAAAACACTCATGTGTGTTTGTGCTTGTTGTAGATGTGTTTCTCTCACCTATTTCAATGTATCAAAAGTTGATTTCTGCTGACATTGTAATTGTTAAGGGTTTTAGTCACATATGGTCTTCACACCCCTATACTGTGCTGACATACTGATTATGTAGCTGGTCCCCATTAAACCTCACAACATTTTCTTTCTTGATCTTGCATGACCATGCTGTATTCAATGTATGTCCAAAACCCAAGTCTATATTTAAACACACAGCTCGAATGAACAACCCCCCAACCCCACAAACCCCTGGTGATCTCAGATTGGATGGTAATGTGATAGGGATGGCAGTGTTTTCAGTGCGCTCTGAAAGGCCAGAACCATCAGCAATCTCTCCCCCATCCATCCACCCTGATTACTGGGCACATCGCTCTCCTCCTGTCAGAGGCCACCCAAGACCCCCTTTGATCTCCACAAATGAAATGGCAAAGCTTTTTCAAAGTGACAGGAATAACTCTGTGGATTTCACATCCCCCCTCCTCCCCACCCTCCCCTTTGCTTGAAGGAAGAAAGTTGGTGGACTGCAATTTCAGATTGTCAATTTTCATTTCTTCTATCCTACCTCTCTTTGATTTTAACTTTATTATTTATGAGAGAGATATTTATTCTGTCAGCCACTGTCATAAAGGTATGCTTCAGGTTAGTTCCTGCTTCCTTTGCTTTTTCACTTCCTGATTAATTTAATCTAATTCCTGACACCTTCTTTTATTGCATATGGGACACTCATTTAACCTCTGGCATAACATGACTTAAGATATGTTAATGTTAGCCTTTTACTCTAGTTACAGCCTAAAAGTACCATGCTCATTCTGGCTGTGTTTGATTGTAGTGCAATTTAACTCAGAGATGATTTCAAAATGACCAGCTCAAATTCTATGATTAATTAAATGAAAAAAAAAAGCACTCTGGTTTGCTAATCTCTCCATCTGGCCCGTTGCTTGCATTTACATCGCGTTGCCAGATATGTGATACCCGAGTGAGAAATAGGGGTGTAAATAAATCACGTTGCCACATGCAGCATCTGTAATCTCCCGCTTTGATCGGGCCTAATTGATCTCATTTGGGCTGGTTAAGGATACCCCTGGTGTGCTAGGCACAGCTGTCTCGCAGCTTGTCAACACTTTCTAATTAGTCGACAGTGCCCTCCGCCTCACTCGCCACCCACCACGCTGTGTCAGCCTCCACCAGGGCCATGGCCTCTGATCAGTTAGATCAGTGTGTGTGTGTGTGTGTGTGTGTGTGTGTGTGTGCCTAATTGACCAGAAGAGCTTATGTTTTTTTTTTTTTTAAGTATTACACAACGGTTCAAACAAGCAGTTACGACAGAGGAACGATAACATTAATTATCAAAGTGAAGACAGATAATATCAATTAGTAAAAGTCTGTAGCACATGCTGCATGCTAATAGGGTGTTGGTTGGTATAACACTGTTATAACATTGGACATCACTGTCAAATCCAAATACTGTTGTATGGCATCTGTAAGGATATATTCATGCTGCAAGTTTAATGATAGCTGTTTCATCCTGTGACGCATAACCCTCTGGTGTAATTCAGATGTGAACACAGCTAACAGATCATTGATGCAGGGCTGCCCCGTGTCCTCTGTGTGGTCTCCAGAGAATGGCTTGAGCTTAGTCGTGTCTCATTTCATCTAAATGTGCAGTGCCAGAGGGAGGGCATTCATCACTCAGAATGATATGGACAAGAGTGCAGGAGAGGTAGTTTCTCATTTCTCATTTTGCCCTCCAGTCAGGCTCATTTCCATCAGTCCTCAAGACACTGGGCTGTCATGAGTTCACAATTTTTTTTTTTTTGTTCTGAGACAAATGACATGAGCCTGCATTGTACATTTCTCATAGTACACTACCAAAGGCAGCTTTCTGATCTGGTCACTTTGGTATTTCCAGAAAAAAAACTGAATACCTTCCTGAAATACGGAGTGGCTTTAGCACATCATGACAAAAATGAGAGCACTGCAGTTTCCTGCCTCTATCAAACTGTCACCCACAGGCTCATCCTGACGCACTCCTTCCAGGTAACTGACAACCTGAAGAGTGCACCTGCCAAGCTAAACCTGTCCAGAGAAGCAAGGGTAGTCACAAGTTACACATGAATCACTGAAGATTCCCTACCCTTCCCCTCCCACCCCCCATCTTTCTCCAGCCTTGTGGGAGAGGTCACTCTATCATTAAGAAGGCTCCTGCTACCCCTCTCTCTCCATCCATATCATCCTCCTGACCACACAAATGTGATTTCTGCTCCCACTGCCTCTGCCGCCTGTCTCCAAGCTACATCCATCATAGCGGGGCGCTCGCATACAGGCAAACAGGACTCCGAGGAGCCTTGCCTTTGTGTCCCCTTTTTAAGTCCAAAGCTATAAATAACTATCATACTGCGCAGGCAGCCTGTCCTGGCAACCCAATTCATTTTGAGAACACACAAGAGATAATACTGTGTATTGAGTACCTACCCATAAACAATTCTGCAGATTCTGCATAATCATTCATGTCTTCATAATTATTCATCTCATTAAGACAAAAATCACGCGTGGCTTTTAATACACTATAGACATCTTAAAAGTTGTGGTAACTGAGGTGTAGGTAGAAATTTTCTGACAGCATTAGTGAGGCAAACAGCTTGAAGCCAGGTTTCATTTAGTGTAGTAATGCATATCATGCACTCAGAGGATAACCACTTAGCACCAGTAGTTGCCGTTTACACACACACACACACACACACAGCCACAACGCTGTGATAGTAATTATCAGCCCAGGGTCCTTGCACCTGTTGCATGAGAGTGTGTGTGATCAAACAGAGACAACTGCTGCACAGCACTGAGACTTGATGGCATCTCTGCAAAGTATCTGAGGCATGACGTATCACTTCAACAAACTCTCCTCTGAGAGATAGATGAGCTTCCACTTGCTCATGTTACTGACAATTATGTGGGATGGGGATTCAGCGGTGCATATTACTCACTACCAGGGCCCATTTGAGGAATGTTAATTGATGCAGGTCTGATCTACTGGTGGTGATGATTTGAAGTTGCTGCATTTCTTTCCCTGCTGGACATATTGCTAGCTTTACACACAGCCCAAAGGATGTTTTACAGTTGAATACATCAGCCAAGAGGAATTATCAGAGACACTATTGCAGACTAATAGAGAAAAATAATATCAAAACACTATTTAATTTATATTCAAATATTACATTTATTTCCTGAGGGATCATACATCTGTGGGCAGGGCACTTATTATGTGTTTTGGTATGTGGGTAGGATTGATATTTGACTGCAATCCTAGATGCATTGTCTGGGTTCATTGTGTGTGTGTGTGTGTGTGTGTGTGTGTGTGTGTGTGTGTGTGTGTGTGTGTGTTTGTGTACACATGTGTGACAAGAGAACTGTAGCTTTAATGAGCTACTGAATCGACTCAGCAGGGTGGCATCCCAAGTCATTTCTGCCTCGGGGGGCCATATTCTCATGTCATTAGTTTTGTTTTTTTTCTGAAATCACCTCTTTCTTTTCTTCTCCTTCCACTTACCTTCCCTCTCGACAAAGCTAATGAAATAAATATCTGTCTAAGGAAAATGGGTATTTCATGCATTATATTGGTAGATGTTTTTAAGCTCAGTAGCTTGAATGGCAGAATTTACTTATAGAAGATAATGCTCAAGTACACACACAGCTAGCTATTGCCTTGGAGACAGGAAAGGAAATCCAGTCTTCCTCTCTTCACAACCCAAACAAGGCTCTAACAACACTGAACCTTTGCATATTTACAAATAACACACAACCCCCTAGTGAGAAATGCAGCTCCTCTCTACTACTCCCCTCTCTCCCCAACCCCTCACAATCAGTCTCTCTCTCTTTGCGCTCTCCTTTTCACTCACCCCCAAGTTAACGACAAAAGGGAGAAGAACATTCATGATTTGTCACATAATTGTGAAATCCCCTGGCAGAATTGTCTGCTTTCTGTGGGCTGGTGTGCCGTTGCGTGGCTAATTATAACAGAAAACTCAAAGGCAGGACTGGAAAGCCAGTGTGTCACTGCAGTGACTCTAGAGCGTTATTCAGCTCTGTTTTCGCTACAACACCATTCATAGGTGCTTTAAGGGGGAAATAAGGGACATTTACATTGCTATGAGATAAATCATGCTCCATGAGATGGGTTTCCAGCAGCAAGTTTGTCTCCTCAAGAAGGTTAGAAAATGCGCGGGGGAAAACAAAACAATCAATTAGCTGGAGTAAGGGAATTACCATTAATCGGTGAGAAAGGGCAAACAGTCTGAATGTAGAGTAAAAGGTCACTAGAGAGATTAGCCATGTTCAGTTTGGGTCTAGGCCTTCTCTTGCGTGGTCTTGTGTTTATATGCACTACCGACAGCACTGGGAATGATTTGGCCAGGAGAGAAACAAAAGTACCAATTTTGTGCAGAATTTTTGTAATGCAAGTGTGGTTACCTACATGCTTACACATACTGCATGCATGCCATCCTTATCTACTTCTGTGAGGGTTCAAACAAAGACCAAAAGCCCATCTACGACTCACATTTTGACTGACTGACTGAATGAATAACTCAAAGCAAATTTAAGAGTTGGTCCAGGCTGCCCCAGAATGCAAATTTTTGATATAAAGATAAAAAAATACAAGTCCATAGCTTGGCAAGTGGACAGCATGAAATTGGCCACTCAAACTGACGACTTGACTTCTGTTTCATTTCCTCAACAAATAACTGCCAATGACAATGTTCTAGCTAAAATCTTGATTTACGTGATTTGAATGGTTATTATGTCAGGTGTGTGTGTGTGTGTGTGTGTGTGTGTGTGTGTGTGTGTGTGTGTGTGTGTGTGTGTGTGTGTGTGTGTGCGATGATTGTGATGAGTTGCCATGTTGACAGGCATGAGGTAGCAGATGGATGAGAAAAATGAGATTGTGAATTTGCCTTGCCAGCTGTGCATCTGAGTGCTGTCTTTTTTTTTTTTTTTTAAAAGAGTACCACTTGACTAGTTTGGTCCTAATGAGACTGTAGCTTCAGTAGTCACTGGTCTGTTTGTTCCGCTGCTGCCAAGTAATTTCTTATCAAACATGTGAAGAGATGTTTCAACAACACACACACAAACACACCCACCCACCCACCCACATACATACACACACACACACACACACACGGTGAGAGGCAAAGAAAGAGAGAGAGAGATCAAACAAGTGATCATTTTAAGAGGAGAGCCCTTTTCTTTTTTGACCAGTGCTGTTATTAAAGGTTTCACTGTAACTAATCAACTAAGCAAAACTTCCCATTTCGGTTTGCTTCTGGGCAACTCTTAACATCTGAGATGTTCTCGGTCGGTTCCATTCCTACTGTTTCATTGGTGCAAAATTTGTCACTGAGATATTTGGGTATAATGAGATTGACTGATCAGGAGAAGAATACAGTATCTGGGTTCCCTTCAAGCTTCATATCCCCTGAGGCCAGTCTGGGCATTGTCTACCCACTGATTGCTTATTTTGGAATTTGTCTATTTGTGTCAAGGACATCTAACCATCTGGAAAACTGGGCAAAATGGCCACTGGCAGAAGAAATCATGGGAGGAAATGAATTCTTCCTTTTTGTCTTTTTTGTTGTTCAGATTCACCAGTGCTGCACCAATAATGTATACAAGGGAAAGTAACAACTTTTGTATTCACACACAACATTTTTGCTCTAGTTTAGGTCCCGTGTTGTAAATAGTGTTACATTCAAGACAGTCATGTGCATGCAGGAAACCTTTCCATACCCTGGCTCAGTGCCATACTTGAAATGGGAATTCTTCACTGAATGCTTTAATGTGCTGTAGGCTATCTCTGTGCATCATTCGGACATTACTCTGTATGCTTATGTAAATGGATAACAGGTATATCTGTCTATGACTTGTCTTGCAGGTGGTGTGAGGTCATGATGCTCCCATGAAGAGCTGCAGTGGTACCAGAAGTGGTTCTATTGTCCTGGAAAACCTATTTTCCAGGCCTGGAAAACTCGTTGAATTAGGTCAATTCTCTGAAAGTTTTGGAAAAGTCGTTGTGTCAATACGTGCTCATATAGATCTTCCTTATTGCAGTTCTGGTCAGACACTCCCCCAATACCTGTATTAAAAACCTACAGCTAATACTAAATGCCGCGACCGAAGACTCACTAAACGACTCACGACTAAAAAGTATGAACATATCTCTCCTATTCTCGCTTCCTTACACTGACCCCCTATTAAAAGTCTAATCGATTTTAAAATACTCCTCCTAAGCTATAAAGCCCTCAGTGGCCTTGCTCTAACATACATTAAAGACTTACTTGTCCTTTCCTACCCTGTCCTTCTTTACTACCCCTAAGATCCCAAAATGCTGGTCTCCTTCCCAAGAATATAAAAAAATCCAGAAAATATCAAAATCTACGACAGGAGGAATGGCTTTCCGCTACCATGCGCCTCTCTTGGGGAATAATCCTCCCCCCATTTGTCAAGCGGACACTATCAATACCTTTAAGTCTTAACTTAAAACCTTCCTCTTTACTGCTCCCCATAGTTAGGGATGGTGCACGGTGAATCATCACTCCTCATGTGTCTAATTGGGAGGGATTGCCTCTGCTGTTGCCTCCAGCTGTGGGGCATGGTGGCCACTGTCCACCTCTGCAGTGGTGTTGATTTGCCGTGCACCATACCTTAGTTATGCTGCTATAGCCTAGTGCTGCCACAGATCTCTCATGTGTCATGTCGTACCACTCTCCCTCTCTCTCTCTTTCCTTACATATATGCACATATGACACATTGATCTGTGAAGTGTGAATCACCTAGACTGGCCAAACTCATTTGCTTCCTCTGCCCACATACACCACAATAATTTCTGCTGAGTGTCATCCCTGCCTCTCACTGGTTACTTGTTACCTACTCCTTCTGAGTGGATTGCAACCAACTTCACGAGAGGCCCATGTCAGGGCTGACTTTCCTAGAGTCCCTGCAACTGATGCCTATGGCTTGACTACCTTATGATATTGTGGGACAATATTTTGGTATTATCATGATGCTCAGCCAAAACAAATTGGACAAATGGACCATGGACAAATTGTAGTCTATCACTTATGGTAACTACTGGCTGTACTTTTCCTGTATGACCCCTGGCAGTTGAGTTGGACCCTTTCTCCGTATTTCCTTTTGCTTTTGGGTGCTCCTTGTTAATGTCTGTAAAGCGCCACAAGACAATTCTATTGTAAATGCCGCTTTATGAATACAATTGGATTAATAAAACGCAAAAGAATTACTAATTCCCACATCTAAAACTCTTACCATGACTCTTAGGGGCTTCATTTAAGTATGTGGGATGTTGGCTTCTGCATGATACTCTAGCTCCCTCTACTGATTACGTTGAAATCAGAGCCATGTACAAATGTTGGCCTGTGGATCTGATTGGTATCAGATTCTGCTCAACCCCCTTTAAATTTTGCCTGTTTTTAAAATAAATCGCCTATCTAGAGAATATATATAAACATTTATTATCTCAAGAGTGTAAGACTCCCTAGGATACAAAATGTTAGATAAGCTTGGTTGCTGGCTACAATTTACATTTACATTTACATTTACATTTAGGCATTTAGCAGACGCTTTTATCCAAAGCGACTTACAAAAGAGGATAACATTCAATTTACAATAAAGCTTAATCACTGGCTATCTGCCACAATACATGAGGTAGGTTATTTTCAGTGTTGAGGAGTAATGAGTTACATGTAATGAAATTACGTAATTTAATTACAAAATAAAAGTGAACAGTGAAGAGTTACATTACTTTGAAAAAATGTGCAATTAAAGTTACAGTTAATTTCAGGAAATATTCAGGAATTACAGTTCTAGTTACATCTGAATAACTTCTGCAGAAACATTGGCTACTATATTCATCATTAATCATTTTAGGTTTGTTTTGCTGTTTTTTCTTGCACTCAACATCCTTCATTTACAGCTGAAAGTCTGATACTATTATGTCTAATTGGTTCTCCTATCATGCTTGAATTGGCACGACCCACTTCCACTTTACTTCTGAATAAATAAATCTATAGATCTATAGCCCACAAGCATCCTGAACTGCAGTTGTGAGGAGGCCTGCTATGCGAGAAAGAAACTACAATGTAGGCCTAGCCCATTGCAAGAAATCAAAATTTTCTGTAGTGAGCAGGCAAACATGCACAATCAATCCCAAACGACAACTGCTTATTCAAGGATGTTCACCAAATGTTGAATGTCAAATATTTAATTTAGCAGACATAGCTGTTCAAACATCAGCATGATCTAACAGTAAAGCAGTGTTGAAGTCTGACATTGCTGTGGCTGTGTTGAGAGAGTTTGAAAGGATTCTGACAGCAGTCAGTGTTGCGTAACGCTGTAAGGTTAACCCTGCCAGGCTTCAAAAACTGAAAATGGTTGACAGTTGAGAAAATTCAGAAAGAATATTAGAAGTAGAAAAGTAATCCAAAGATAATCTAACGTAATTAGTTACAATACTCTGATAAAATAACTGAAATAGTTACACTAATATTACATTTTAGAAGGTTTAAATTGTAATTTTAACACATTACATTTCCAAAGTAACTGGTTATAACACTGATTATTTTTCATTGATTTGTTTTTGGTTTGCTTTGTTTCAATCAGATATATCTATATAGTTTTATTTGCAGACCTTAAAAATTTTCACACAAGTAGCCATCTTGCGAAGTGTCGTGGAAAATCACCTTGACGTCTGCAAACCCCAACAATCAAGTCCTAGCCCACCCAATAAACTTGGTCTAAACCAGAAAAACTCACTGTTGGAGTAAAGCTGATGATAAGGACTTTATTCACAATACCAGCAAGAATACAAGAGACAATTGCCTCACAGTATAAGTGCTGAGCAGTGTGAATGAGTTCTACTGCAGAGAGGATACCGCTTTCCTTGCGCTTTCCAGGCTCTGAATGTTCCTTCCAAAACATCTACCTTTTATTCCACTTTGGAGCATAAACTGATTCCTCCTACCTTGCCTATGTCACGGGGCTCTTGTTTATTAATTAGGAGGCTTTGGGCCTAGTTCATATTGGTGGATTCCCTCACCCATCCAGTTATTAAAAAACTATTATTCTTCCTTGCTGGGCGTTTACTCTGACGTATACTTCCTTATGCTGGACTCTTATCTTTATTATTTATATTCCTTCATTTACTCAGGACCCATCTGTACCATGGTTCTGATGTAAACATCTTTATGATTTAAATTCCTTCATTTACTCAGGACCCATCTGTACCATGGTTCTGATGTAAACAGCATCCTCTCATACAGCAGACCCCATTCACTGCCACATATCATGGTATCCTCCCAAACTAAGGTATCCCCGAATCCGAAGCATCTCCCTGCATTAAATCTTGTCTCTTGAACTGTTCATGGCCTCTTGCTTGTTTTTGCCCTCTGCTTGAACTACCCAAGTCTCTACTCTCTCTCTGCCTGAACTGCTTCGGCCTTCTGGGTAACCATTAACATGTTACAAACCACCCTTCTTTCATATGTTAGTATAAGTGTTACACTCTCAAGTTAATATTGTGTATACTAAAACAAACTTCATCTTCTTTATGATAATAATTTCCACATACTTCATATTGTGTATACTAAAACAAACTTCATCTTCTTTATGATAATAATTTCCACAGAAGCCTGCCTCTAAAGGACCAACGTTTGGGTTTACTCCACTTTACTTCATTTCAATTTTCGTTGTTGAGTGGTTTCCCATACCATGACATATTAAACCTGCGTGTGTATATGTGTGAAAAATTGATCATTTATGTTTAATTTTAATTCATGTTTTGCTATTTTACATGTTTGTACGCTGTATTCTGTGGAAACACTGTTTTTATATTGAAATGAGAATGCGCGTTTAAATTGAGTTGCGCGTTTTAGTGACGTCTTCAAATGGTGTGCGTAGTGTTCTGTTCCGGGAGAAACAAAATAGCACGAAATATCTAATTAGGAGTGAAGCACTTAAAATGATAGCAAAGGTCAGTCAGAACTTGCACTGCCGTTGCCGTAAGTCATGTGCGACTTACTTTGCGATTAACGTAGAATTTATTTTTGTACTGCAAATATGAAAACTTTGAGATTAAGGAGTTTGTGCCACTTCCGGTAACAAAATTAGTTCGCAGTTGCGCGCTGTATACGGTTCTGTCTGAATAAATAATCAACGAATTCGGATTAAGTCAGGGACTGCACTAAGAAACTTTTACCTATTGCATAAAGATCAACATAGTTGCTGATGTTTGGACAGACTTCCTCCGGGTACGCTACTTGTAAATGCACTGTCTAGCTTTATTGTCTGCATGATACGTGTGAGTAGGCTACTTCTTCATGTACCCTGCCTACTCTCCCACCACCACCCATTTCAGTTCTGAAATTTGTAATTCCAAACATCCTGCACCGTCAAGATGGCATGTGTGTAATGTGTTGCAACGTATCTCCAGGACAACGAAACGACACTTTGCAACGAAAGTGCGATGATAAGGGTATGAGGCATGCGGTCCAACGTCAGAATCCTTCTATGTGGGGGGACCGGGGTTGGAAAGAGTGCTGTGGGCAACACCATTCTGGGCAGTAAGCAGTTTCTCTCTGGAACCAGACCCCATCCAGTCACACAAGTGTGTCAATCGGCCTCCACTGTAATCCGCGGATATAAAATCACTGTTATTGATACACCAAGCCCGGAGGAGCCTGAGCTGAAAACTGAATTTCAGCGATGCGTCGATTTGTCGGACTCGCCACCTGAAATCTTTCTTCTCGTCACACCACTGGGCTTTCCTGGAGGCAAAGCGTTGAGAACTCTAGATGCTTTACATGCAGTGTACCCCGAACAGGAGGTTGATCAATTTACCATCGTGCTGTTTTCAGGTGGAGACAGATTCGAAGAACTTGGTCAAAGACAGAAAGAGCACGAGGGAGACGGTGAACTACAAGAACTGTTAACACGTTGTGGCAATAGGAAGCACACATTTAACAATCAAGCCGACGACCAAGCACAAGTACTGCAGCTTCTTGTCACAATCAACAGGTTGCTCCATCAGGACAGAAACGGTCAGGCAAACAACGTTAAAGCAAAGAAAAGGAGTATAGAGGAGGCAGAAGACGGTCAGTTTTGCATCCCAGTTTACTCTCTATATTGTGCTTTGTTAGTTTATAGTTTTGGCAGTCTATGACCTGTAGCTGCATTAAAAAGGAGTAGATTTTTAGCACCTTGAGGCTGAATTGACTGTAACGTTAATTCCTCTTGGTGTAAGAGGAGCAGGCAGACAACACACACCAGCAAATAGGCCTAATGCTTCTTAACCTTAACCTACTAGCCTGGTACATTTATCACATACTATATCTGGTGATTTGCTAGATTGAAAGTTCATTGCATTTTCTCCTTTCTCATGTGCTGTATTAGAGGAGAATGACATCTGGAACTGGCCAGACTACAAGACCCATCTTCCTGTTGAGTGTGGGACTAAGAAGGGTGTGCTTCACAGGGAAAAGATGGCTAAAGGTTTGTCTATCTTGACAGACAGTGTTAAAGAGCTGTACATAGTGGTACAAAAAGAGATGCCATACTTCTAGTTGCAGGGTTTAATCATTCACTGGAGAATTGTCTTTCTTTATCAAGCAAAATTCTCTTTGCAGGAGAAGAGTGCATTGAAGTCAATGGCAGCTGGTTTACTCCTTCAAAATTTGAGGCATTTGCAGGGAAGGGTTCTAGCAAGAAATGGAAGCAAAGCATCCGTTGCCAAAATGTCCCATTGGCAGAACTTATTCAGGTAAGGTCTAGGTCACGAGACCAAAACATGCAGGCTACGAGACAGAATATGTGAACTTGTACATTCAGCTGTTCCACAAACGTTGTAGTTTAAGCAATTGAAGGAAATAAACAAGTGGTCAAGTCCTGTCTCCTATTTGGAGTTTGCATGATAACTTAAGTCATACCAACTTATTTTTGTTGTGTTAGACACCATAGCCTCACCATAGCTCCAACGACTCTCTTGTGAGTTAAGCTGAAATTTCTATAAGGTTACAGGAAATTACCCATATAGTTTGGATAAATATTACTGTTTGAATAGAGACAATGTATTTTAACTCTGTTCCCGTTTCCAACAGGATGGCCATTTGACATGTCCCTTTTTCACCAAAAAAAATGGAGATCAAGTAAGACTAGTGTGTGCTTATGTAAAACTCTTTTCCTATTTTTATTGAAGGAATGGTTATACTTTGTCTCCTTGATACAAAACTGCTACTGATGATGATGAGTAGTATTATTGATAAAGGAGTAAAACAGTCTATGTGTCTGTCTGCCCTTTCGTCCCTTTCAGTGTGACTTCCCAATGTGGGCTCCTGATGGCTCCCTTATTGGTTAGTACTCATCGCTAAAACTACACGCATGGAAATGTTTGTGCATAAAGAGCCTGAAGTCTAGTTACAAATAAACCCCTACTCTGCTGATATAATTTTAGAATCTGGAGATTTCCAGCTAATCCTCACTGGGGTGGAAGGAGACTTCCCAGATGGACCACTGAAAGAGAAGCTGCTGGGTAATAATGTAATCATGGATGACGTTCAGGATGTACCTCAAGAGAGTTTGCAGACTGGATTATGTAAAAAGGTGTCTAGGACTCCTCAGAAGAATCCCTCACCTAGTTCAGGTGAGCCAGAATTTGTAAAGTAACACTTTTTCTGTAGGCATTGGTTGCACAGATAGATAAAACTTGCGACACATGTTTAGACTTTTCCCTCTGTTGTAATTCTGCCAGTGGGGTCAGTGGTGCTAATGTCTTTCAAAGCAAAGTCCTCTAGAGCACCATACTGTTATAGTGACAGTGGGCACTGTCCTGGTGTACTACACATCACTGTCATTGTAACTGAATTAACACTGTTTCACTTTTCTTCACTATTAGAGGCATCTTTCAGATTTTTGGTTCTGGCACCATCTCTGAATTAATTAGGATGTCATATAGTCATATGAAAGGTGGATAAACAAGAGTGGATACAGAATTTTCACTGAGCAGTTTTGGGTGGAGGGTAGGAAACCACCACAAAATAAGAGATAGAGCTTCACAGTATCACATTGACATTATTATCATCAAACACCAATTAACATCTTCTAGAAGGGTCTTCTGAAAATATTCAGAAGATTTTGTGTCTTTTTTAGGTAGCTAGTCCACTAGTTTTACACCAAAACCAAAGTGTTGCTTTAAAGATACTATTAACAAGTTTCTATTCATCCATTATATAAACAAAAAAGGGCAATTTTAAGTGGTGATTCACCTTAATGTCCAGTCTGTGGTAATGTTACTTTTCAACACCACTAGAAAAAAAGTTCAGTGGCATTCAGAGATCTCACTTGACTGCCTTACTCACACAACTGAGAATACAAGGTTGTATCCCTTAATGACCGACATCTGCGGCATCCCTTCAAGGTTAACCCGCCCCCCTTAAATTCTTGGAGGGGCGCCAGTCCTCTTGAATAGAGACAGCAGTCCCTCTCCAAGGACACCTCTATCTCAACAGAAGCAGCATGTATTCCCAAACACCTTGCCACAGATATTAGATCTCAGTTCTTTTGTCTACTAGTACATTTCCATGAATCACAAACAAGCCCAAAAACACATTGCAGTAAATATAGAAATGACATGCATAGGGTCCTGCATGCACATATCCACTTAAGGTTAAAATTTCTTCCCATAACATGTAAAGACTTCAATTACATATTGTATGGCCCAAATGTCATGAAAGTATTACATAGTTCCCTTAGATACTTCCCACCCTTAGTGTTTTCTATTTTACACCTAACTACTGGTTGTAAGTTGTAGCATACTGCACCACACTGAAAGTAGAAGATCTCTTACAAATATTTTGCCTTTAGTGAAATGCAGCCTTAATACTGCCTTCAGTGCAGGCATGCAAGCACTGCATTTCATGAGGGAATTCCTAAGTTAATATTCATCTCATCTTCCTACAGAGCTCCAAAGAGATTCAAAGCTGAAAGGCAAAAAGGAGGATGCAAGTCTCAACAGCAATGGCAGACTTTCTCCACCGAACGACGGAGTGTCAAATGAACCGGGCACCAAGGAAAACTTGGACATGCCCATCTTTCAGGAGAATTTACTGCCTGTCACCTGTCGAAAAACAAAAGGAGTGCTTCACAAGAATCGTTTTTCCACAGGTATGTTTTTAGCCTGAGGTGAGCATTTTTGAGGATGCTTCGGTGTACCCTCGACGTTAAAGAAATCCACAATCCTTTGCAGACATGCACAAGTTGGCCGATTTTGGCCGATTTTTAATGGCAGTGGCACCACAGCAGAACACATTTCTCTCAAATGCTTGAAAGGTTCACAGCCTTGCCTCTGTAGCAACTGACTTGCAAGGATGCGTTCTATCAAGTAAGCATTCTCAACATTGAGAAACCACCTAAACGTAAGGAGAGAATTCTTGCAACTTTCCTAGGGTCACTTGGCAAATGCATTAGGACAGAAGGTCGCTGGATGACCCCTGAAGAGTTTGTGCAAGATGGAGCTGGCCTTAAGAGCGGAAAATGGAGACGAGACATTCTCTGCCATAGCAAACCACTTGCCACCCTTATTGAGGTAAATATGGGGTGAGGCTCAGAGGGCTAATGATGTTGGTCAATTAGTGGTTAGCATTTTGAATTAGTTGAGAACAGCTGAGTCACTGGAAAATGAAGAGTTGGTGGTAATTTGATTCTATTTGCATGTAATAATGCAACATTGTGTATGTGTGCATGTTAAGAATTTAAGTACAAGAGGGGGATTATATTGATTTTATTTCATTCTGATTACAGAATCAGATACTGGAACTTCATTCTCCTCTTTGTGAGTGTGAGGTGTGCAAGTCTGAAGACCCTGTGAGTGAATCTATCTTTATTCACATTTTGTGAAAACTGTCTTAGTTTTACACCAAAATTAAAGTGTTGCTTTAAAGATACTATTCACAGGTCTCGATTCATCCGTTACATAAACAAAAAAGGACTATTCTAAGTGGTGATTCACCTTAATGTCCAGTCTGTGGTAATGTTACTTTTCAACACCACAAGTTGGCACAAAACCTAATCTCACTCATGGCATTACAAATGGGACAGGGAATCAGAACTGAGATCAAAGTTACTGCGCTAAGATGGTTGCAGAATCTCAGTATACACAATGTGCTGCTGGCTTTCAGGTTGAGAATGGGCTTATTTTGTCAATTCTAATTGGTGAAAAGACATTTCAATATATTGTGGTCAAATGACAATACTTGCTAATTGTAGAATTGTGCAAGAAAGTTCTCAGGCAGTGTCAGTGGTCATTCAGAAATCTCAGAGAGCTTTATTCATGGTACCGGGGACTCACGTTGTGTGGCTAACATGTGTAGTCCACAGATACTATGTAAAGATACCTCACATTTTGTGAAAACTTATTTCTTCCAGTTATCTTACAAAGGACTATAGCACACAAAACAGAATTTGCTTCTCTTGCAACGAATTGCGGTAGTGGTTTGTTGATTGTTTTATTTGATGCATGTGAACTATTTAAAAGTAAATTGACTTGAATAGTCTCAATCATTTATATTGGTGACTTCTTGTGATTTTAGGCTAAAATAACTTACATAGAGAGGCATTCCAGTGAATTATACACTCAATTGTCAGTCTGCCAGAGAGCATCTCTCAACTAATGTTCTGATTTGCCGTTTTTATATGATTGTCTTTTTGTCAGATGGGAACCAATGCTTTTTGGTATTTAGTTCACCAGCAATTTCCTTTATTTCCTGTTATGATGCCTTGACATTTGCAGCCTGTTGACATCCTTGTTGTGTGCTAACCTTTCACCATAGTTGAAGGCCAACATAGCAGACTTCCTCTACCGTAGAACTCAAAAGCCAAGAACCTCTGGTCTCCCAGATATAAGATGTTTGCTGTATAAACCTCGTAGATGAAGAAATTTTGCAAAATCAGTGTTTTGGTTAATAAGTGGGAAGTATACAGTACAGTATACGCCAACAACAGTAAGGTATATCAATGTCTATTTGTATAGTAGCCATCTGCCTCCCTTAGCCTTGGACTATGCAGTTTAAAGTAAATGAGGACATGGAAGTTGATTGAAAACAGTAGACTATAACTAACTATTTCCTGAATTCTTTCTCTTTTCCCCAACCCCACCCTGTGTGAAGTCGGACCAGAACAACGATGACCTCTGCTTCATCTGCTCCCAGGACACTGAGTTGGTGTGCTGCGATGGCTGTCCCCGTTCCTTCCACCACCTTTGTCACCTGCCCCCACTGGGTCAGAACCTTGGGTGAGTCTGCTAGTCCTGCTGTGAGGCCCTCTCCTTCCATTCTTAATGTTATAAGATGGGGAAATACCAGGTAATTAATTGTTCAGGGCTGTTATGTTAAATTAAAACTGGAAGCCTCTTGCCGCTCAGAAAACCCAAGGGCCTAACCGCTGGCAATACAGACTGAAAGTAAAGTAAAGTTTAGCAGACGTGTATATCCAAAGCGACACAGACTCACAATCTGGGCGGTGGGAATCAAACCCAGGTTGCCCGATTGACTGTCATGTGGTGTAACCTCTGGTCCATTATGCCCATAACCCTTGCATATGGTACACAACTTGAAAGGAGGTCCTAACCATTTCTGAATGCAGAATGCAGAATGTAAGCTTGGTAGGGGCTTCAGAGAGTGATCAGTATATCTGTCCTGGCATTCTCACACTCCCTGCTTAGTGCTGTCTCGATGAGCAAACACTGTGGCCAGCACAAGTGTTGGTATCTTGGTTCAAATTTTATTTCTTTGGTGGGGGTAATTCAAGTAAACATAACTAGTCAACAGCTATAACATCTGCACTTATGAGTGACTTTAAGAAGAGGACATAGACCTCCTGCTGAGCCTCCAAAATGAATTAAGACCCAGGTGCCAGGACAAGTGACACCCGTCACCTAGCCTCTCCTTACATTGGTCAGTGGTTCTAAAGGGAACTTTCTAGAGAGTCTGAATCCTATTGTACCCTTACCCAAAGCCTTGAGCCCTCAAAAACGTGCATGGCATGAATCAGACAGTAATGAAATCTTTGAGGGTTCAGGGCTTCGCAGGGACACTCACAATGATCAATATGTATGATATTGCATCACATTCTAGTAGATCCATCAACATGCTGCATGACATCATGAGCAGTGTTTCTGGCATTAGGGTGGTTGACCAAAATAAGTGTGAATGTAATTTTTTTTCTGTAAAAGATCAGCCCCACCACCTTCTGCTGACGATGACGTACTGTAGATACAATGAAATGTATATGTATATGTGTATGACTGGCATTTGATTGAACAGTAGTAATGTTTCAGGGTTAATACTTAATACGTTAATACTGTTTTCCTTTGTCTTAATCTTTTTTCCACTCATGAGCCACATACATTTTTAAATGACATATTCTTGTGCATGCAACTGTACAAATGTGCTGAGCAATTCACATCTTCGTCTATATGTCTCTATATGTCTCTTTGTTTGGGCCCATAGAGACCGGTGGATGTGCACCTTCTGCATAGTGGAGAAGGCCAAAGACCTCTGCAATCGCACAAGGACTCTAGAGGAGGCCCTAGACAGCAATATCTTGCCCAACAAGCAGGTGAGCATCACATTGGTTCAGCCAGCATTATTTCAGCGCTACCAAAGTTCTGTGAAAACAAAGGGCTGTAAAGCCTGACAAATGCCAGGAGCATGTATAGTATACATTAGCTGTTCAGTAATTCAACTCACTAAAAAGCCATTTACTTGGTTTAACGTCAGCAGCTAAAGAATTCCACTGATATATAGCATTGTGCTGTGCTGACTGTGTGGAACTGTCTGGATTGTGTATTCAGGGTTTCTGCAGGTTTCAAAAACTTAAAAAGTAAGACTTTTGAAGACCTTTTTTGACTATTGTGATTGAAATTTATGACCAAAAAATTTAAAACCCTGGTTTGTGGGATCTGAAGTGAAATCTATAGATTCTACGCCCATGAGAGGTACTTTCTAATCATGCCAACACAAAGATGTCCACTTCCCCTCAAATAGAAGACACACTTCAAGCAA
The DNA here is from genome assembly GCA_015244755.2 of Tenualosa ilisha. Lineage (NCBI taxonomy): Eukaryota > Metazoa > Chordata > Actinopteri > Clupeiformes > Clupeidae > Tenualosa > Tenualosa ilisha. The sequence continues at coordinate 9,136,382 of PYXC01000584.1, forward strand.
GTGGCATGTTCCACACGAAAAGCACTGCACTTGTCCTCCGACCAATTTAAGACCGAACTAAATGTATTTTAGCTACTGCACAATATTTTTTTAGACCTTTTAAGGCATTAAATGCATATTTTTAAATTTCAGATTTTTTAAGACCCTGTGGAAACCCTGGTATTACTCAGCTCCTCTCTCTTGTTTTACAGCACTGCCAGTACCTACTTCTGTACCTGCTGAAAGAAGACAAGGAGCTCATTTTCATGCAGGACCCTCGTCTCACTGTACGTTTTCTCTGCCCTTTAGACTTGGGTTACTGTTCTATTCTGTCTGTGTGTGTATGTACATGTGTGGGTCTTTAGGGAGTGCATAATGGCAGACAAATCTGCACAGTCGGCACAGTGTAATACAAATGTATTAAACAGGTAAATTGACCTAAGATTATAACTTTGATGTAGAGTCCTCATGGCCCCATGGTACTTGGAATATGGGGAATAATATCTGCTAGAGAGTGAGGGGCCACAAACGCTCTCTCTCTATCCGAGTCAAAATTTTACAGCCGCATCAAACACATTACGGTCTTCTGTACCCAACATGCCTCTGACAGCTCTCACCAGGATTGCTTTTTTCCCCCTTCAGTTGCTGAAGTAATTCATTGTTTATTTTGACAGAGATAGAGAGAGAGAAGTACTGTAGCAAAGAAACTATTGGGACGTGGTCCGTCCTCCTCTACTGCTTCCCCTCTCTGTTTCCAGTGGTTCAAGTTCAGTCTGAGTTCAGCTTAGGTTGAGTTTGAGCTCTGTTCTGGTGCTTGCTTAGCTGAGAGGAAGTAGGGGAGGCAAGGAAAACCACAAGACTGTGCAGACTTGACTGCTGCAGTAGGCACTAAGCACTCCAAGCACGCATTGCCCTTTGGTTGAATGCACTCACAGATATATCATAACTGATTATACATGCGTAATAAGACAACTAATCAATCAATAATCAAGGTTAATACACACTTAAAACACTCATGCTTTTTAGATAAGAAGGGATTGTGCATTATTGTTGTATGTAAGTGAATAGTAAATCAGTTATAAAGATGCTACTTGTTCAAATTTAATTCAGGCTTTCTTAGTTTTGCATTATATACTCCCTTTCTAACATGAATCAACCATGCCCTCATCTATTACAGTTTGATAATTATGAAGCGATCATCAGCAAACCCATGTGGATAGACAAGATTATCAAGAGACTTCGAGGAGAGTACAGCACAGTGGGGGAGTTTGTGGCTGACGTGCGGCTTATTTTTCAGAACTGCAGTACATTTAATAAGGTGAGCGTCTGACGGATTTCACCTAAAATACATTCCCACCCTTTAAACTAAAAGCCTCCACAAAAAGTAGATGTGTAGAATGTTCCAGACGTCAAGTGCATACCACTCTGATGTCAGATAAAGTCTGTTGTGTTGTGTGCCAACAACAATAACATCAACCAATACTGTCTTATGTATTAGTCCATTTTTTTACTACCTACTCACATTATCTTCTCTTTACTGCCAACAGAACAACAAGTATGGGAAAATGGGCAGCAGGCTGAAGGATTTGTTTGAAAAGAAGTTCAGAAGTGTTTTTAGCATTAAATAGCAGCTTTCCCCCCATCCCAGGATCTCCTCATTGGCTTAAAAGTGGCTCAAAAGGGGTAACTGTCAACACTTAACCTTGAGCCATTTTCCATCCGGTGATAGTCTGCAGAACTGCAGGGTTATTTGCTGCACAGGACATTTGGTGCTCAGCTATGAGAAACAAAGTGATTGTGTGACTCCCTTGGGCTTGGGCCTCAGGGTAACATGGATAGGCAAGTAGAAATGTACAGTTTGCCAGTGTTGATTTTTTTTTAGAATTGTCTTGTTGAAAAACTTGATTGTTTTAAACTGTCATTAACAAACAAGTCAGTTGCATTATTCATCATTTTATGAGCTGAGTTATAAATAACAGCTGTTCTATAGCGCCTTTATAAAGTCCAAACTGGAGAAGAAATTTCAAACATAATCAGGGATGCAAGTTACAACTTTACAATGTTTTTTTTTTAAGACAAAAATCGAACATGTAGATGGGTATTTTGTTGGGCATTTATTTGCCAATGGAATTTTGAAGTACAAATAAAGGTAAAAAGAAATCTGTTGGACTGTCATTTTTATGCATCAGAATTGTTTTTAAAACGCTGCAAAAAGCAAGGTGATCTTCGTGGAATTCAGCAATAGTCTAATCATACACACGAAATCATTAAGTTTAGGGCAAACTTCCCTTTTTGCCGAATCATTACTGCAGACCAGTCGGAATTCCCCCATTATTTACATTGGATAGGTTTCGGTTTCCTCTGAAGTCTTGAAGTCCAGCAACTGCAACCAGATTGCTTTTCTGTATGTAAGCTAAACGGCAACTTTTCAGCGCTTCCTTTAGACCTTGTGCGATTAGGATACTTTTACTTCAATGCGAATTTGCATGTGGCTTTAAGTTACAACTGTGTAAACTATAATTTCGTGCGCCGCAATAGGTGGCGGCGTTTAATTCACTAGCTGCGCAAACCTTGAGGCTACTCGAGAATGGAAACCGAAAGTGGTGTGTGACGAAGGGAAACGGTTCTCTTGACAGCATCAGGAGAGTATAAAGCAGTGGACAAACCGCTACGCTCTGCAGAACTGTCAACAAGCCGCGCAGAAACGGCCAACCATCAACAACAAACTTAAGGGACCAACCAAAATTACAAGGTAAGAAATGAACAGAGAACTTCGGAAAATAACTATAGGTGTACTTTAACGTTTGTTTCCTACAGTAATATTGAATATTTGCGTAGGCCACTTATACGTAATATTTGCTACATATATTTGTATTTGCGTTGCCTGTAGGTTATAATAGGCTACTGTTCTGTAGACTACTACCGGTAAACCAGTATTCATACAGGATTATAAACACATTCACATTCATAAAGGCTTTATGAATGCATTGTAAGCCTTTATGAATGTGTGTACAATGCTTTATGAATACTGGGTTCATAAAAAGTGTTACCCTACCCATGTTCCTAAGTATGTTCCTATGGTTCCTATGTTCCTATGGTGTCCCAAATAAAATTATTAGGGTATTATTATAGGCTAATATTTCCTTAACATTTTGTCCCTAAATACTGTTATTCCAAAAGCACTGTAAGGGAGGCCTATTATGTCTTTGCTATAATGTAGCTTTTTAACATTCTTCTCTCAGAATGTTGCTCCATGTCACTTTCCTGGATGCCAAGTACACCCTAGAGGTGAGCCCGGGTATCACCGTTGGAGAGCTGAAGAGGCAGATCCAGGGGCTGAAAGAGGGGCTGACAGGGACATGTCTGAAGCTCAAGGAAAACGGGATCAATTTCAGCAATGATTTACTCACGCTTAGTGACATTGGACTGCAGTCCGGTGCCTCTATCAGTGTCTTGGTCACAAAACCTGTGCCTATGCAGGTGTTCCTAAAGAACGAGAAAGGTAAGACCAGTACCTATGATGTGACACCGGGAGAAACAGTCACTGCTTTCAAGAACAAGGTCTACAACAAGGAGAGGGTTCCAGTGAACCAGCAGAGACTGATTTATGAGGGCAGGCAGCTTGACGATGGCCGAAAACTTGAGGACTACAACATTGTTTGTGGGAGCACCATCCATCTCACACTCCGTCTCAGAGGAGGTTGATATGAAAAGGGACAAGAGGACAGTTTCATCCCATGTAGAACAATTCATACTGGTCGCAAATATTTCTTTTTATTTTTTATGATTCATCGACTTTAAATCTGTGATGAAAGAGGACACAAGTTCATCTTGCACTTTACTTTGTTGTTTGTTCGCTTTTCAGTTGTATTATTGTTGAAACCACTGTAATTAGAGTATTAACTAATAGTCATGAATAAACACTCTTTAGATTTGTAAACGTGTGCATGTTTTGTCTCTTATAGGAACTAATTGAAATTGAAATAGTATGGACTCAAGACAGTTCCTTTCAATAAAGTCGATTAAGAAGTTTAGCAAAGATCTGAAAACCCAATGAGCAGGCTAATTAAGCCTTAAGATGTATTATGCTGAGTGAGACTTTTTTCATAATCAGCATATGCATGATTTTAAGGATTTCAATTACACCCCCCAACCACGAATAAATGTTATACCTGCATCAACAAGAAGACCTTTATTTCAATAATAATAATAATGAATTACATATATATAGAGAGAGAGAGACTGCAACTTAGATAAGACTATTTGTTTTTTATATACAGTTAAGCTTATAAATGCATGCTGTACTCTCTGTTTACTCTAACTGCTCTTAGGGCATTATACTGTGTTATACTATGTACCGTATAAATGGAACTGCTGGACTGGCATCAAACCGATCCCCCACCCCTCCAAGCAGCACTTAGCTCTGAGCTCTGCACTTTGAGAATATATCAACAAAATGAAATAAAATCAACTAGAAATACCTGATTAATCTGAAATAGCTTTGTGTTCCTCATACCTTATTGATGCCATTAACTGGGCAGGTAATCAAACAAACAGGCCTAACATAAGTCAAGTAGAGACTAAAGAGAGACCCAACAGGATGATTAGTGATGAGTCACTTACAGTACTGTAATGCATTGTTTTGTGGTGCATCAGCTGTGCTGAATGTCGTCAAATGTTTTGCTACCTTGGCATGTCCTTACTTAACCTGCAATAATCAGGAAATTCCCCTCTCAGAAACAGCACTGTAATGGTTCCTTTCCCCTTATAGAGACTAATTCTGCATGTTTCTGGTAGGTATCCATTTGTTGTTGTGATAAGATTTGATTCAGTTCCTGCAAAACTCAACTGCAACTAGATTGCTTTCATGTATGTAAGCTAAAAGGCAACTTTTCAGCGCTTGCCTTTAGACCTTGTGCGATTAGGATACTTTTACTTCAATGCGAATTTGCATGTGTCTGTAAGTTGTAACTGTGTAAACTATGATTTCGTGCGCCGCAATTAGGTGGCGGCGTTTAATTCACTAGCTGCGCAAACCTTGAGGCTACTCGAGAATGGAAACCGAAAGTGGTGTGTGACGAAGGGAGACGGTTATCCTGACAGTACCAGGAGAGTATAAAGCAGTGGACAAACCGCTACGCTCTGCAGAACTGTCAACAAGCCGCGCAGACACGGTCAACCATCAACAACAAACTTAAGGGACCAACCAAAATTACAAGGTAAGAAATGAACACAGGACTTCGGAAAATAACTATAGGTGTACTTATTTCCTACAGTAATATTTAATATTTGCGTAGGCTACTTATAGCTACGTAATATTTGCTACATATATTTGTATTTGCGTTGCCTGTAGGTTATAATAGGCTACTGTTCTGTAGACTACTACCGGTAAACCAGTATTCATACAGAATTATAAACACATTCACATTCATAAAGGCTTTATGAATGCATTGTTAGCCTTTATGAATGTGTGTATAATTCTTTATGAATATTACGTTCATAAAAAGTGTTGCCCTACGATCGATGTTCCTAAGTAGGTTCCTATGGTAGGCATACAGTCTTATGTCTCAAATAAGATTATTAGGGTGTTATTATAGGCTAATATTTCCTTAACATTTTGTCCCTAAATACTGTTATTCCAAAAGGACTGTAAGAGAGGCCTATTATGTCTTTGCTATAATGTAACTTTTTAACATTGTGGTTGGATTTTGTAAGTTGCCTGATAGATAGGCTAAAACTAACATCTAAAAGTTAATTAGGTTAAAGTTGATTAAACCACAAATGTTGTGGTTTGGAATAAAGAGTACCCAGCTTATGAAGTGTTTTGGTTTTACCTCTTTCTTCTCTCAGAATGTTGCTCCATGTCACTTTCCTGGATGCCAAGTACACCCTAGAGGTGAGCCCAGGTATCACCGTTGGAGAGCTGAAGAGGCAGATCCAGGGGCTGAAAGAGGGGCTGACAGGGGCATGCCTGAAGCTCAAGGAAAACGGGATCAATTTCAGCAATGATTTACTCACGCTTAGTGACATTGGACTGCAGTCTGGTGCCTCTGTCAATGTCTTGGTCACAAAACCTGTGCCTATGCAGGTGTTCCTAAAGAACGAGAAAGGTAAAACCAGTACCTATGATGTGACACCGGGAGAAACAGTCACTGCTTTCAAGAACAAGGTCTACAACAAGGAGAGGGTTCCAGTGAACCAGCAGAGACTGATTTATGAGGGCAGGCAGCTTGACGATGGCCGAAAACTGGAGGACTACAACATTGTTTGTGGGAGCACCATCCATCTCACACTCCGTCTCAGAGGAGGTTGATAAGAAAAGGGACAAGAGGACAGTTTCATCCTATGTAGAACAATTCATACTGGTGGCAAATATTTCTTTTTATTGTTTATGATTCATCGACTTTAAATCTGTGATGAAAGAGGACACAAGTTCATCTTGCACTTTACTTTGTTGTTTGTTCGCTTTTCAGTTGTATTATTGTTGACACCACTGTAATTAGATTATTAACTAATAGTCATGAATAAACACTCTTTAGATTTGTAAACGTGTGCATGTTTTGTTTCTTATAGGAACTAATTGAAATTGAAATAGTATGGACTCAAGACAGTTCCCATCATTAAAATGGATTAAGAAGTTTAGCAAAGATCTGAAAACCCAATGAACAGGCTAATTAAGCCTTAAGATGTATTATGCTGAGTGAGACTTTTTTCATAATCAGCATATGCATGATTTTAAGGATTTCAATTACACCCCCCAACCACGAATAAATGTTATACCTGCATCAACAAGAAGACCTTTATTTCAATAATAATAATAATGAATTACATATATATAGAGAGAGAGACACTGCTACTTAGATAAGACTATTTGTTTTTTATATACAGTTAAGCTTATAAATGCATGCTGTACTCTCTGTTTACTCTAACTGCTCTTAGGGCATTATATTGTGTTATGCTATGTACAAATGGAACTGCTGGACTGGCATCAAACAGATCCCCCACCCCTCCAAGCAGCACTTAGCTCTGAGCTCTGCACTTTGAGAATATATCAACAAAATGAAATAAAATCAACTAGAAATACCTGATTAATCTGAAATAGCTTTGTGTTCCTCATGCCTTATTGATGCCATTAACTGGGCAGGTAATCAAACAAACAGGCCTAACATAAGTCAAGCAGAGACTAAAGAGAGACCCAACAGGATGATTAGTGATGAGTCACTTACAGTACTGTAATGCATTGTTTTGTGTGCATCAGCTGTGCTGAATGTCGTCAAATGTTTTGCTACCTTGGCATGTCCTTACTTAACCTGCAATAATCAGGAAATTCCCCTCTCAGAAACAGCACTGTAATGGTTCCTGTCCCCTTATAGAGACTAATTCTGCATGATTCTGGTAGGTACCCATTTGTTGTTGTGATAAGATTTGATTCAGTTCCTGCAAAACTCAACTGCAACTAGATTGCTTTCATGTATGTAAGCTAAACGGCAACTTTTCAGCGCTTGCCTTTAGACCTTGTGCGATTAGGATACTTTTACTTCAACGCGAATTTGCATGTGGCTGTAAGTTGCAACTGTGTAAACTATGATTTCGTGCGCCGCAATCAGGTGGCGGCGTTTAATTCACTAGCTGCGCAAACCTTGAGGCTACTCGAGAATGGAAACCGAAAGTGGTGTGTGACGAAGGGAAACGGTTCTCTTGACAGCACCAGGAGAGTATAAAGCAGTGAACAAACCGCTACGCTCTGCAGAACTGTCAACAAGCCGCGCAGAAACGGTCAACCATCAACAACAAACTTAAGGGACCAACCAAAATTACAAGGTAAGAAATGAACAGAGGACTTCGGAAAATAACTATAGGTGTACTTTAACATTTATTTCCTACAGTAATATTTAATACTTACGTAGGCTACTTATACGTAACATTTGCTACATATATTTGTATTTGCCTTGCCTGTAGGTTATAATAGGCTACTGTTGTGTAGACTACTACCGGTAAACCAGTATTCATACAGAATTGTAAACACATTCACATTCATAAAGGCTTTATGAATGCATTGTAAGCCTTTATGAATGTGTGTATAATTCTTTATGAATATTACGTTCATAAAAAGTGTTGCCCTACGACCCATGTTCCTAAGTAGGTCCCTATGGTAGGCATACAGTCTTATGTCCCAAATAAGATTATTAGGGTATTATTATAGGCTAATATTTCCTTAACATTTTGTCCCTAAATACTGTTATTCCAAAAGGACTGTAAGGGAGGCCTATTATGTCTTTGCTATAATGTAGCTTTTTAACATTGTGGTTGGATTTTGTAAGTTGCCTGATAGATAGGCTAAAACTAACATCTAAAAGTTAATTAGGTTAAAGTTGATTAAACCACAAATGTTGTGGTTTGGAATAAAGAGTACCCAGCTTATGAAGTGTTTTGGTTTTACCTCTTTCTTCTCTCAGAATGTTGCTCCATATCACTTTCCTGGATGCCAAGTACACCCTAGAGGTGAGCCCAAGTATCACCGTTGGAGAGCTGAAGAGGCAGATCCAGGGGCTGAAAGAGGGGCTGACAGGGACATGTCTGAAGCTCAAGGAAAACGGGATCAATTTCAGCAATGATTTACTCACGCTTAGTGACATTGGACTGCGGTCTGGTGCCTCTATCAGTGTCTTGGTCACAAAACCTGTGCCTATGCAGGTCTTCCTAAAGAACGAGAAAGGTAAGACCAGTACCTATGATGTGACACCAGGAGAAACAGTCACTGCTTTCAAGAGCAAGGTCTACAACAAGGAGAGGGTTCCAGTGAACCAGCAGAGACTGATTTATGAGGGCAGGCAGCTTGACGATGGCCGAAAACTGGAGGACTACAACATTGTATGTGGGAGCACCATCCATCTCACACTACGTCTCAGAGGAGGTTGATATGAAAAGGGACAGGAGGACAGTTTCATCCCATGTAGAACAATTCATACTGGTGGCAAATATTTCTTTTTATTGTTTACGATTCACCGACTTTAAATATGTGATGAAAGAGGACACAAGTTCATCTTGCACTTTACTTTGTTGTTTGTTTGCTTTTCAGTTGTATTATTGTTGACACCACTGTACTTAGAGTATTAACTAATAGTCATGAATAAACACTCTTTAGATTTGTAAACGTGTGCATGTTTTGTCTCTTATAGGAACTAATTGAAATTGAAATAGTATGGACTCAAGACAGTTCCCATCATTAAAATGGATTAAGAAGTTTAGCAAAGATCTGAAAACCCAATGAGCAGGCCAATTAAGCCTTAAGATGTATTATGCTGAGTGAGACTTTTTGCATAATCAGCACATGATTTTAAGGATTTCAATAACACCCCCCAACCACGAATAAATGTCATACCTGCATCAACAAGAAGACCTTTGTTACAATAATAATAATAGTAATAATGAATTACATATATAGAGAGGGAGACTGCTACTTAGATAAGACCATTTTTTTATAGAAATTAAGCTTATAAATGCATGCAGTACCCTCTGTCTGCTCTTAGGGCATTATACTGTGTTATTGTAAGGCACAGACAAGACAGGGACTGATTTAAACAACGGAGTTTTATTTAAACAAGCAAAACAGAACACAACGAAAGTCACGTCCGCTACTACAGCGGAGGAAACGGAAAACTATAACGCTCAGAAGAAACAGGGAATAACTAACACTCAGAAGAACAAGGTAACGAACTCAAAAACACAGACATGTGTAACGGTGAGACACAGGGATCAACTATACCGACTGGGGAGTCTAGGCTCGCGGGGTGTGCGACACGGGGGTTCGCGGGAGACGGGGAAAGCACGACATACACGGGGTAAATCCAGGAAAGTAGTGACGAGGCCAGACATCAGGGGAACCAGGGAGGAGTCTTAAATGGAGTGGAGACCAGGTGACACCAATTAGAACTTTAATTTCTCTCAATTTAGAGAAAGTGATCGTGCACAAGGAGGTGAATGCGAACGGGGAGAGGGATTGAGAGTCAGTGCGGTAGAGTGAGGGGGCGTGGCCGTGGCCAGATCTGATGCAGACCTGACAGTTATACTATGTACAAATGGAACTGCTGGACTGGCATCAAACAGATGCCCTACCCCTCCAAGCGGCACTTAGCTCTGAGCTCTGCACTTTGAGAATATATCAACAAAATGAAATAAAATCAACTAGAAATACCTGATTAATCTGAAATAGCTTTGTGTTCCTCATGCCTTATTGATGCCATTAACTGGGCAGGTAATCAAACAAACAGGCCTAACATAAGTCAAGCAGAGACTAAAAAGAGACCCAACAGGCAGGTAGTAATAGTCATCATCTGAATTATCAGCTTGAACAGGTCACATGATTAGTGATGAGTCACTTACAGTACTGTAATGCATTGTTTTGTGGTGCATCAGCTGTGCTGAGTGTCGTCAAATGTTTTCTAACCTCGGCATGTCCTTACTTAACCTGCAATAATCAGGAAATTCCCCTCTCAGAAACAGCACTGTAATGGTTCTTGTCTCCTTATAGAGAGTAATTCTGCATGTTTCTGGTAGGTATCCATTTGTTGTTGTGATAGGATTTGATTCAGTTCCTGCAAAACTCATTTGTCTCATTTCTCTTAAATGACCATTCATAATTGTGCTTTCCTCAAAATGTTTAGGTGCCCTTGTACTGTATCGCATTTCATTAACCAGACGCTCCCTGGTGAGTGAAAGAGAGAGCTAGGCCTGTGTGTTTCTGACGTACAGTGACATAAATCAAGCCAATGAAACAAAAACAATGCAGCTTTTTTTCATTAATAGGCCTATACTGAACAAATAATCCAGCACTACGCATAATGTAAAACGTTATTGGATCCATCTTTTCAGTAAGTCTCCTTATTGTGTGCCTTCTTACAGTAGTAATATCAAAACCACTCAAGACAAATTCTTGTACTTATTCAGCACACTCCCAGTCCAATAACACGCATCAGTTTACAGGTGGACCATCATCATTCCTCAGTACTAGTGACTTTACTCATGAGAGGCTTGTATTATTATAAACATTTTATCCTTTACATTTTTAATGGTCTTTATAAATGTACATTGATCACATGTGTAGGACAAAGGCCAATACAAAATGAATAACAAATACACTTTAGAACAGAAACTGAAACAGGAGTGGAATCTGATTTTGCCTGAAATGGAATCTGACTTCGCCTGAAGGTGTGGCTATAGGATCATCCTACCGCTCTGCCTTAGTCTATAAAGCAGCGCAGCACTGCTGCTTCTGCAGAATTGCCATCTCTCAGTCAAGTGGCTGGTTACAATCAACATCCTACAAACTTAAAAGGGGACCAACAAAGGTATGATTAGAATTAAGCTAAGCAACAAACTTTCTATTTTTATGCAGTTCTGTTGGTGGTGAGAAATAGTGCATCTGATAATGTAATTGCCATATCTTAATAGAAATTTTGCTGGTAAATAAGTTCCTTGCAAGTGTTATATATTTATACAATTATAAGTGTTATACATTTGAGAAAGACTCATTAACTACCAGACAACTCAGTGGAACAACTTTCATTTGTCACTCAACAGAAACTACAAGTAGATTTGGCACCCTGTTCTCAGAATGGATATCCAAATTAAATTCCTGGGTGGCTCTACATATCACCTGAAGGAGGTGAGCCCAAGTGCCACAGTTGGAGATTTAAAGAAACTCATCCAGCAGAAGAGTGGCGACCCACCTGCACGTCAGAAGCTGTCCAGTGAAAATGGAATCAAGTTCAGCAATGATTCCAGTACCCTCAGTGCCATCGGTCTGAAGTCTGGATCCTGTGTCATGGTTTTTGTACAGGATTCTGCGCCTCTTCAGGTGCTTTTAAAAAAGCTGAATGGCCAGATTTCCACTTACAATGTAATGCCAGGTGAAACAGTCAGTGATTTTAAGAAGAAGGTCTACAACAAGGAGGAGGTTCCTGTGGACCAGCAGAGACTGATTTACAGTGGCAAGCAGCTGGAGGATGGCAAAACACTGGAGTACTATGGCATTAAATCTCTGAGCACTATCCAACTCATGCTCCGTCTTAGGGGAGGCTAATTAGGAAATGAAGCTTCAGGATTATTTCATTACATTTAAGTTAATTAATCTGTTTTATTTCACTTCACTTTCATTTATGTATTTGTTAGGCTTAAGGTGAAAGAAGATGTAAAATATGTTACGGAGGTTTAAATTATTTGAGTTTATTTTGGTTTGTTGTCATCATGAAATGTTTAAATTAATTGTTTGTTTTGGTTTGTTGTCATCATGAATGATATAGTATGTCTAAGTTAACATCCTTTACAATTGCAACAGTATACTTTATGTCTTATATCTTCATGAAATGCCATTCAGAAACCTTTCTGGGATTAGTTGAAGGTATATTAGCAGTAGGTTGACAGACAGAGATAGCCCTGAATGGAGCTGGACAAAAGGTCAGATTGACTGTAAAGACATACCGCAGTATTCCATATCTTGCAGTTCTGGGAGTGCCATGTTAGTGAACACACAAATAGCTACAGCAGACACCACTATGAAGAGAGGTATTAGGAACCACAGATATTATATGTGGATGTGACGGGGATAATGAATGTAGCCTATACAAGACACATAGAACAATACAACACAATAATATACAATATAGCCAATAATCCCAGAATCACACCATTTTTGCATAAAGAGTAGTTAATTAAGAAAATCATCAGTTTCATCAAACTAAACTGCCTTAGGGCAATGAAGTCATCATGGGCCAATGTATCTCATAAAATAAATGATGCCAATATCATCAACTTTTCGATGTCCGGTATTTCTATGTGAATGGAAAGTGTATGGTGTTCCTTCCTGGTTAATCAGTGACTTGTAATTGCTTTCACTAAGGGTTTCCATTGCCTATTATCAGCCATACACACCACATGATGTGATACAATGTTTATGTTTTTGGTTCTTGACATATAGGTCCACATCAAAATGCCATTATCGTGAATACTAATGCAAGCATAAATAAAAACACTGTTTGATCAAGGTGTACTTTTGTTATTATTATTTTGTTTACACGTCAACAAAGTGCTTCCTGAGAACTGAAAGTTGAAGTTGGGCGTGTCTGGGAGTATCTGTGCCCTTTCTGCTCTGCAAAAAATTATGCTCATACTGAGGAAGCAGATACTCTACACATTATTTGTGTAAACTGAGAGTAGAACGTCAAAACTCTGCAACAGATTATGGACCATAAATTGATCTCAGATTGGCAGACTCAAAAAGATTTTTTTCGAATTAGCAATTGTCTCGAATAAATCAACTCTGCAAATGTTTTGAACAATAAAGTGGATAAGTACACCATATTTGTGTGCACTAAATATTTTCAAGGCAGATTTATTTGCTAAAGTTTGCTAAGAAATAACCCATGCACTGTACACATGTATTGGTAGATGTGCATGCCAGTATTTTCTGCTTCATGCTATCAGAATGACATTTAAAGGAGTCTGTTGAAGCGATATGTAGAATATGTACATATTATCACCATACATTTCGCTATTCCTTTAAAAACAGAGTCATTATCCAAACAGAAAATGCACCCTGCTATAAGAGAAAAGGTGACAGTGAAAAGTGACATGTGAGTGTCATAAGATGAACAATTTACTGAACGGCACAACAGTTGAAACTACATAAAGGTAACTGCAGCAACTGCATTTTCATCTAGTCTAAAAGAAGTGGGCCTGGGCTACTGGACTCTCCAAAAGCGCAGGTATGATGGGCTTCTCAGTTTACATCTCTGTTCCCTCTGACCCGTTTTGCTTTCCTTTGCAATACTTTTAGCTTCAGTTGAAAGAAAACTATTATGAAAGAATGTAATTTAAAGAAAACAACAACAACAACAACAACAAAAAACGTACTACATAAAAAATTACTCCCGCCATCCTTTATCAGAATGTGAGGTGACTAGTGAAGTTACACATCAATTCCACGTGATTGCGATCTTTACATTTAAAACAATATAGTCTAGTTACTGATTTGACTCGCAGCAGATTTGCTCAGCCTTCTGTTATATTGGCTACTGGTAGAAAACAAAGCTTTGTGCACACAGACTGCCCTATGAATTATTAACCTCTATGAACTGAAATTCGGAAAACTGCGCCGTTTTCAAGGATAGTAGCTTTAGAGAAAGACAGTTCTCATGTTTCTGACATGTTCGACGAGTTTTCTGTATGATCGTGATCCATCACAATTGATGTTGGCTTTAGTAAAGCATGTCAATATAAAACTCATATAAAACTCAGGGGTAGGCTATTTATTGTAAATAATTATCTACTGTTGGCTACGTAAATGCATCTAAATGTCATTCTGGAAACAACTTACTTGATAGGTTACAGGGACTTAATACAAAAATGTACTTCGGCAACAGAACGTGACGACGTCATATCATGGGCGAGGCCTACTCGAGAATGGAAACTGAAAGGGTTGTGTGATGAAGGGAAACGAGACAGGTATAAAACAGCGAACAAGCCATTGCACTCTGCAGAACTGTCAGCAAGCCGCGCAGAAACGAATAAGTCATTAGGCTACAAATTTAAGGGACCAACGAAGGTGACAAGGTAAAAAAATGATCAGTTCAGCATTTACGAAATAGACCTAGTGGAGTAAGATTTCTACAGTAATGTATGATGTATAATGTCAACTTTTAACGTAGGCTACTTAATATTTACTTACTTGATGTATATTTTGCTATTTAATTTTACAAATAGAGCTAGGCTTACGTCTTTGACGTGTAGCCTACATTATGTCTGTTTTTTAATTTACATTTTGGTTGTATTTTGTATTTTGCAAGATATGAATTTAGAGTATGCAGGCTGATTAATGCATGAATGTTGTCATTTACCCTGAGTATGACATGAGGTGTTTTTTTTTTACCTATAGTTTCTCAGAATGTTGCTCCATATCACTTTCCTGGATGCCAAGTACACCCTAGAGGTGAACCCAAGTATCACAGTTGGAGAGCTGAAGAGGCAGATCCAGGGGCTGAAAGAGGGGCTGACAGGGACATGCCTGAAGCTCAAGGAAAACGGGATCAATTTCAGCAATGACTTACTCATGCTTAGAGACATTGGACTGCAGTCTGGTGCCTCTATCAGTGTCTTGGTCACAAAACCTGAGTCCATGCAGGTCTTCCTAAAGAACGAAAAGGGTCAGACTAAACCCTATGATGTGGCACTGGATGAAACAGTCATTGATTTCAAGAAGAAGGTCTACAACAAGGAGGGGGTTCCAGTGGAGCAGCAGAGACTGATTTATGAAGGCAAGCAGCTGGAGGATGTCGGAAACCTGAAGGACTACAACGTTGTATGTGGGAGCATGATCTATCTCACTCTCCGTCTCAGAGGAGGTTGATATGAAAAGGGACAGGAGAACAGTTTCATCCCATTTAGAAAGACTCAAGTTCTTGCACTTTACTTTGATGTATGTTTGCTTTTCAGTTGTATTATTGTTGACACAAGTGTGATTAGAGCATTAACTAACAATCTTGAATAAAATTCCTTTAGATTTGTAAATGTGTGCAATTCTAATCTCTTACAGGGAATAATGTATTAAAACTAATACTAAAACTAATACAGACTTAAGACAGGTCTTAATGATAAAATGAATACAGAACTTTAACAGAGATTTAAAAACCTAAGGAACAGGCTAGTCTACTCCAGTGTTAATGATGTAGCATCATGCTGTGTGAGACTCTTTCAGACCACCTATAGTGAAATCAGTATGTACGTAATGACTGAATAGTTCTACCCTTTCTCTCTAAACAAAAACAAAAATGTCTCTGGGTGTCAAGGGCCAATCACACATTGTTACTGGATGCTGTACCATATATTTCCACAGGTTGGGTGTAATCTTGTATATGTTAGTGCATCAACAGCAGATCCCCCAGTTTCAAGGTGGCAACCAATATAAAGCAACTGAGATTCAGTGAAAGCAAAGCTGTGTACATAGTTTTATTATTATTTGTTATTCATACCAGATAACAATGTTCAGAGATATATACAGCCAAACAATTATCAAGTGATGGCCAGTCATTAGAGAGGGTAACATAGACCATCAAGTTCTGACTACAAGCCATATTCCATAATATTGAAATGGATTACAATAGTAATGTGCTCCATGTATGTTATATCAAAATGTGTTTTTGAGGGTTACTTTCATCCAATTGCTACCAAATTTGGAACTTATTTAGTCAACAGATCATCTCAGATACATCTTTCTGCTATTTCCCTTTTTTTGTAGCATACAACACTGAAGCTGTAAACTTTATACTCAAAATTACTGTCTGGAATATGCACATTGTGTGCAAATGTTTGCTAATTAGTAAATATAAATACTATGTAAATTCCATGACAAACATATTTGTGTAGTCTAAGTGTTTGGCCTCAAAGAAAAATAGATACTTTCCCTGATATACTTAGGTCACCAACAGCAGAATGAAATAGTCAAGTTTTTTGCTGATTTTTGCAAGGTCTGGAAAAAAAAAGTTTGTCAGGTTTGTCTTTATGGGTTCCAATTACACCCCCTAACCACAAATAAATGTTGCATCTGCATTATTTGAACACTCTTTGTTTACTGCTATTAACTGCTCTTAGATTAGGATAGATTCCAAATAATGTTACTCTGCTAGACTGACATCAAACAGATGCCCCACCCAGACTTTTAGAAATGCACAGGTTCACATGATTAGTGATGAGTCACTTACAGTACTGCAATGCACTCAGTTGTGTTGCATCAGCTGTACTGATTGTTGTCAAATGTTTTCCTACCTTGGCATGTCCTCATTTAACCTGCAATAATCAGGAAATTCCCCTCTCATAAACAGCACTGTAATGGTTCCTGTCTCCTTACAGATAGCAATCATACACGTTTCTCGTAGGTAGGCTATCTGTTTGTTGTTGTGATTAAGACTGGTTTAATTCCTACAGTACTCATTACTCTCATTTGTGTTAAATGGCCATTAATAATTGCACCATCCTTAAAATATTTTGTCATCAAAAGGGCAATTACATCACACTTAGCTAAACCAATATCAAAAGGGCCCTTCTACTGTATGGTATTTCATGAACCACCAGACACTCCCTGCAGAGGGAAAGCGATAGCCAGGCCTATGTGTTTCTGATCTAAAGTGTGAGATCAGATTTTTAAGCCAATAAAACAAAAAACAGTGTAGCTGTTTTTCACTCATGGCTCTATTCTGAACAAATGATTCAGCGTGTTTTAGAACTACTGGAGCATGTATGCTAATTTGTCTGAATGCTGGTGGGAGTAATGAGCACAATGTAATGGGTTCTATACTGATCTCTAGTATTTTTCTCCCCATAAGACAAGTTTATACTTTGTAGCAAACTTTTTCATGGACCCCCTGGCAACATGCTCCTCATGACCTCATGAACATGACCTCAGTTTGAGAACCAATGTTTTATAGACTTTGCTGCTGAGTTTGAGCACATAAGTAGTCCTCGTTTTCCCACAGGCCTATGGGAAGCTGAATGTGCTAAAGGTACTGTCAAAAGCCTCGATATCAAGCACCAATGGGCAAACTCAGTCAATGGGCAAACCAGTGGAATCTGACTCAACTATAAAAAGGCCCATTGGTGAAACTATAGCCTATAGTGACATCAGGATCAGGTCTCACAAAGAGAAGTGGTTCACTAAGAAAATCGTCAGGGTTTGATCAAACTATGTGTTATGGGGCAATTAAGTTGTCTTGGGCGAATAAAACTCCTAAAATAAGCAAGGCCTACATCATCCACATTCCAGTTGCTGGCATTTCTATGAGAATGGAAAGTGTATATGGCATTCCTTCCTGGTTAATCAGCTGCTTGAAATTGCTTTCAATGTGATAAGGGTTTCGTTTCCCTTTTACCAGCCAAATACACCACATGATCTTGTTTGTTAATGTTTTCATCTGATACAATCGAGGCATTGTGTTTTGGGTTCCTGAAAGTTACTTCAAGATATTATCATGCATACCAATGCAAGTATATATAAAAACACTTTGTTACATCATCAAAATGCCAGCAAAGCATTTCCTGAGAACTGAAAGTGAAAGCTGGTATGAAGGTAGACCAACTGGGAATGTCTTTGTGCTTGCTTTGATGCTTCTAATGATGGGAGCAGATATGCTACACATTGTATTCTGTAGTAAATTGAGATTATTGTTCAAACTCTCCAACAGATCATTAGGAACTGTGATAGGTTTGATCTCAGACTCGAAAAAGAAATTTTAGAATTAGCAATTGTCCCGAATACCTCCACACTGAAAATGTGTTGTACAAAACAGCAGATAGGTACACCATATTTGTGTACATTGAATAATTCAGGACAAATGAAATATGCCAAATTAGCCGTTTTGCCCTCTTCAGGTCATCAGAATGACATTTAAAGGAGCCTGTTGAAGTGCTGCTGCTTAGAGTAGCCTATGTATATATTTAGCCATCAGCGTTCCTTTTAAAACAGAGTCCCTTTTATCAGAGCAACAGAAAATCCATTCTCATCAATAAGACGAAAAATGACAGTTATAGTCTGTAATAAGGTGTTAGCTGTGTGCTGGATGACACAGTAGCTTAAATTGTAAAAAGGTCTCTGCTCTTTCATCTAGACTAAAATAAGTATTATGAAGTCAAACCCTCCAAAAATGTGAAGGCAATTCGATTATCTCTGAGCCCTTTGCTTTCCTTTGGAATGCTTTTAACAGAACACAAAAACTAGAGAAGAAATTAAGAGTTCAGATGTGAAACCCTCTAAATCCATTTGTGATGAATTAAGAGAAATAAGTTTATATAATTCAGATAAAATTTGTTATCAGTCCACCTCCAAATGGATTGTTTTGGCCTGATTTGTTTTTACTTCATAATATTTAAATTGCAGTTTGACAAGACTAGAGATTACTTGGAAATTATTATTCAAACAACATATTTCTGAATATGAACTTCTAGGGTTTTGCATTTGAACTCCTCAAAAGCAAACATAATTTAAAAAAGATCATACTGCACTCATTTACATGAGTTTCGAAACCTCTTGATTTTATTTATAATGTAAATGGCTCAGGTAAACAATGTTTTTAAATTTCTTTGGTCAGGCATGTGAAAAAAGGAATGTATATAGACCACTGCAATATTCATCTTGGACAAACTTCAGCACAATCCTATCTAGAAATAGAAACTGATAGAGGTAGCCTAGGATATGAAAGGAAACGGAATATGATTTCACCTAAGGGTGCCGCTATGCCACCATGAAGCAGCAGGATACTGATACAGGATACTGCTGCTTTGGCAGAACTGACATCTCTCAAACAAGGGACTGCTCATCAGCATATTAGCCACAGGCCTACACATTACATCAACAAAGGTATGACATGCAGTATTCTTTGATGAAAAAAATGAAGAGAAATGACCAGACATAGGGTAGGTTATGCCATTTAAACAGGACATCTGATTACCAAACAAGCAATTGCTCTAATTTCTTGAACGTTCTATTTGTTTGGGTTTTAGCCTATCCAGCTTTGTCTAGCCTTGAAAAATACAAATGTGGCAGGATAGTCGGTGGCGGAGCAGACAGGGGGAGGCCAAAACAGTGTTCCTCAGAAGGAATATTTATTTTTTTCCCTTTTCAAATTTTTCTTAAAAATTGTGCAAATATTTACTGTGAAGAATAAACATCAAAAATGCAAAAGAAAACTGTCAAAAGACCCTGCACAACATTTTCAACAGCCAAGTAACGTACCTTCCACTCAAGACTCTCTCCCCAGCTGAGGCTCTGCGGCCTAATACAGAGCAGTGTTAGCTGCAGCCCCCTAGCCTCACTACAGGGTAGGCCACCAAATGCAAAACATAAACATTATAATTTAAAACCTAAAATATAACATTGGTGTGATTCAACCAAAATCTATGATTAACTGAAAGAAAACAATAACACAAACAAATACACTAACGAATAAACTCCAAACAGTTAATTTTCCAATCTCCTATGCGTGTGCTATAGTACTGAGCCACTCAGTCCGTGACATCAGTCATTGTAATGCAAGTCGCTAATAGCTTTCTCTTACTGTCACTCCACAGAAAAGACTACATTGCGCTGAACTGGATTTGGCACCTCTTCTCTAATAGATATCCACATTAAATTCATGAGCGGCTCTACCTGTCTCCTGAAAGGGGTGAGCCCAAGTGCCACAGTTGGAGATTTGAAGAAACGCACCAGCACGCCAGAAGCTCTCAAATGAAAACGGCGTCAGTTTCAGCAATGATTCTAGTCCCCTGAGTGCCATCGGCTTAGAGGACGGTTGCTGTGTTGTGGTTTTCATACAGAATCCTTTGCCTCAGATATTTCTAAAGAACGAGAAAGGTCAGATGAGAACTTTTGACATGGTGTCAGGTGAAACAGTCCGTGCTTTCAAAACCAGAGTGTTCAACAAGGAGGGCGTGAGAGAAGATCAACAGAAACTGATTCACAATGGCAAGCAGCTGGAGAATGGAAACAAATTAGAGGACTATTAAATTCGAAACATTGTTTTATTTATTTATTTATTTATTTATTTATTATTATTCATCATGAAATGCCATTCAGCCACAGCATGCTAACAGGGGAGAAGTTTTATTAATTTACTGTGATCTTTACTACATAAGATAGCCATTATACGGGAAGTCAGGAATATAATGTAAACAAGAACAAAAACACAATATAGCCAATATGTGTGAATATGAAACCAAAATAAAACTTACATACAACACAAGTCCATAGTGTGTGTCATCAATTTTTGTTGTGTATTAAATGTTTTCAAAATGTCATGTCATGTTTATCTACATTGATGCTAGCACTCACTCATCATTCTCTTAAACACTTATATAAAAATTCTCTTTTCCTTAACATTTTAATGGTTTCCCCCTAATCTAATGCTACATAGCCCAGGCATGGTGTCTGCCAAAGATCTAATTCTATTCCTTCTTCCAGAGCTTATGATTCATATTCAGTTAAAATTTTGTTAATAGCGGTAACTTCTTCAATTCATATTTTTTAAGCCTAGTACCTTGAAAATGAAAGTGAAAGGTCACCTCTGTGAATGTAAGTCAAAAATTATAGCTTATCTACACCTTGGCTAGGTGTAGACCGTTAACTTGATTTGGCCCATGCAACACCCAAAGACTGTTGCACTGCCACTGCAAAGCCAGTGGGTGTGCAGAGACGCATAACACTGTCAGTGGTTCTCAAAAATACTTTGATCGGCAAAGGCTGGTCAGATTGTGCAGAATTCAATGGGACTACCCATTTCACATGTGATGATGACTTATAACCAGGGGTGAAAGTAGTTTTCCATTCTTACCTGATAGATAGTCCACACAGAGAAAAAAAAATCATCACTGTGTCATCAATGTACATAGTTGAGCACTCATCAAGGCCTATTATCTGAACCATTTCTGCTACATGCTTTCTTTGAACCCCCCCCCCCCCCCACTCGAGGATATGGTGATCATAATCATGTTCCATTTTTTGTTGTTGTTGTTGTTTTTATGGTAATTATTTATGGTTCTAAATAAGCCAATGAGTTGGTATTATTTAAAAGCCTACTTAGTTAACAAATATCCATAAATTACTTTGTAAGAACTAATTGTGGCTTTTAATTTGTGTATATATATATATAATAACAGAGTTTTTAATGTCATGTGTTCGAGATTGCAGAAATGTGCTAGACAAAAAGTTAGCGAGGGAAAACAGACCCACCTGCAGTCAGATATTTCTTGGCTGAATCTTTTTGGAGTGTGGAGTACTGGAACGCACCAGCCTACTTTCACCCCTGCTTATTACACAAAACATCAAAGGCCAAGGCTCGAAGATATTATAAATGGGTGGGTCCATCACTCTGTCCATCTGTGTCGATATGATAATGATTTCTAAACAAAGCACAAGAAAACCCCTTATGGGTTGATTGATAGACATCATCATCACTGCATACGTTTACTTTGGGGTAGGTGGGCACTTTAAACCTATTGGTTCTACCTTCTCTCTTCGTTGATTGGACGCTAGAAAACCTAGTTGGGGAAACCGAAGCCCTCAGAGAGTTTCCTAATGTAATACTGTGGCAAAAAACAATAGTAAGCGGAGGTAGGCTACTATGGTAGCGCTATCCTGGCTACCACCACATGAGAGCGCCACTCCAACAGTCAGGACCATGGCCAGCTACCGAGCTAAAATCTTGTTGCAGTTGATGGGTGTGGGTGGTGAGCTTCTGAACTAGTCACAGTTTGCATTTTCATAGCAAGCCTTACTAGCAAGAAACTCATTTGGATTGCTGATTTACTTGCTGGCATCTGGACACGTTAATTATCTTATTCTAAACGAGTTTGCCAGGGGGCCAGGCCAGCGAAAACAGTGTAGTCAAGCACAACTTCAGTATAGAAACTGAAAGAGGTGTGATAAAAGAAAACGGAGTCTGATTTCACCTAAGGGCACGGCTATGCCATCATCCAGACCAAGCTTCGGGTTACGCAGAATGCTCATCTCTCAATCAAGTGCTACTTACGATCAGCATCCGCATCCTACACACTTGGGACCAACCAACGAAGGTAATCTAATCCGAATTTAATAATTCAACATACATAGTTTTATACAATATTCTTGTTGAAGATAACAGTCAGATAGTTTGTATTGATAGTTATAGTTAGTGACTTTTCTAAATGTTCGTCTGATTACGTATGCTATATTCCACCAATAACCGTTCCGCCATTATAAATCATAAATCAGTTTCCCGGACGCAGTCTGTTTTTGTTTTTTGTTTTTTTGGAGGGGGTAAGTATACAATTAGCCTACATGTCAGGCAAGTAAGTGTGTAACAGTGAGTTGCCAATCGACAGAAATTACATTGTATTGAAGTAGATTTGGCTTCCTTTTCCTAGAATGGATATCCACATTAAATTCATGAACGGCTCTACGTATCTCCTGAAGGACGTGAGCCCAAGTACCAGAGTGAGAGTGTTAAAGAAACTCATCCAGGAGAAGAGCGGCGATGCACCTGCACGTCAGAAGCTGTCCAGTGGAGAGGGGGTTGATTTCAGTAATGATTCCAGTACCCTCGCTGCCATCGGCTTGAAGTCTGGTTCCTGTGTTATGGTTTTGGTACAGGATCCTGTGCCTTTTCAGGTGTTACTAAAGTACACGAATGACCTGACTTCCACCTTAGACGTGATGCCAGGTGAAACAGTCAGTGATTTCAAGAAGAAGATCTACACCGAAGAGAAAGTCCCAGTGGATCAGCAGAGACTGATTTACAATGGCAAGCACTTGGAGGATGGAAAAAAACTAGAAGACTATGGCATTAAACCTAGAAGCATCATCTATCTCACTTTCCGTCTTAGAGGAGGTTATTAGAAATGAAATGTTAAATGTAACATTTTCTTCATAGTATTGTAACTTTTTATTTATTCTGTTTTATTGATAGCCTAATGTGTTAGACAGACCTAAGATGAAAGAAGATGCAAGATAATTTTAAGATGTAGCCTAATCTGGGCATGACAACCTATCTTTTAATTTTTGTTTGAAGTCTGTTATGTCATGACAATACCTTGTAGGCTTAGCTTAAATTGTACGTATGCCTAAATTAAAATTCTTCAGATCAGAATCAGAATCAGTTTTACTGGCCAAGTATACTTACATACACAAGGTATATACATATAGGCACATATCAACATAATATACAAATATACAAAAAGTATGTAATGTGTAGGGGAAGTGGGAGAAAGGCCAAAGTGGAGATGACTCAACTTGTCTGCAGTTCAGGAGAGTGATGACACTGTGAAAGAAGCTGTTCTTGTTTTATGTTATTTTTGTGTACAGGGATCTATAGCGCCTGCAAGAGGGGAGGAGGTTAAAGAGAGTGTGTGCGGTCTTTAAATGATGTTCTCTGCCCACTTCCTAGTCCTACCAGAGTACAAGTCATGTTTTGTAGTCTCTTATATGTGTATTAAATGTTGTCTTGAAAATGTCATGAAATGTTTCTCTATGTTGGCACTAGCACTCACTCAACACTCTCTTAAGCACCTACAGAAAATTCCCCTTTCCTTAACAACACTGCAATGGTCTCCCCTTTAATCTGATGCTATGTAGCCCATCATCTGTTGCTCTGCTCAAAGATCTCATTCTATTTTTCCTACAGAGCTCCTTATGGTTCATATTCGATTAAAATGTCGTTAATAATGGCAACTTCATTAGTATACTTTATAAGGCTGCCGGGTTCTCTCTGCGTTTGGCCATTCCACAACCACTTCCGGAAAAATGAAAGTGAAAGGGTCATCTCTGTGAATGAACCAAAAATGAAAAGCAAGTAACTGTCTAGGACATGTAAGTTTATTTCTAACCTAAACTTGAATCAGTTCATTATCAAAATCATATTGATAATGGGAAATCACAGAACACTATTCAAACAGTGCTGCAGTTTACTTCCACTGTATCTTTATCCATCGTTTTAAAAATCTACTTGGATCCGAGCATGAGATACACCAGGCTGGCCAGACTTTGTAGAATTCACATGTGGAGTAATAGTGGAATAGTGGAGTAATTGTGGTAAAATGTGGAGGACATGTGGAGGACTAGTTGACATGTGATGATGACTTATAACACAAAACATCGGAGGCCAAGCCTCAAGGATTGTAAGTGGGTGGGTCCATCACTCTGTTCATCTGTGTCATATAAAAATGATTTCTAAACAAAGCACAAGAGGAACCCATATAGGTTGATTGACAGCCATCATTAACACCGCCATATTTACTTTGTGGGTACTTCAAACCTATTGGTTTTGCCTTCAATTTCTGTTATTTGATTGGATACTAGAAAACCTAGTTGGGGAATCCTCAGAAGCAGGCCAACCTCTGAGGAATGGTTCACTAACAAAGCCATCAGTTTGATCAGATTCATTGGTCATACTTATAGGCACTCGGTTGTTATACATCAGAAGTTTCTAAATTTAGCAAACGGAACTACAGTATATTCAACCAGACATGTGGGACCAAAATCCAAGTGTGTGCCTAACGTGATTAAGAGTTTTGTACGTATATCCACAACATGTGGAAAACAAAAGTTAAGAATTATTCATCAATACAAATAAGGGGTTGAATTTTCTGGCAGATGGGCATAATTTGTTGCTCTGTCTGAAGGACCACACAACACATCTACAGGCGCAGTCAGTTCCACAGTGTGGAAGATGTATCCACAAGTTGACTCAAATTTACAAACAAAAAGATCATGGGATCTCCTGTTAGAATCTTCTTTCATGATCAGTTGAGCAGCTTCTAAAATCGGAGACCTATGTCAACAACTTTCCGATGACTGTAATGTTGGCTTTCACTGATAATGACATGACCTTCCCTCCTGTGAATCAGCTGCTTGCTCACTGTCGAATAAGGGTTTCTGTTTCCTTTCTTATCAGTTATATGGATCACATCTTATAAGCACTGTTGTTTGTTATCACTCTTAAGTAATTGAGTGTTTTCTGTTTCCTTTCTGGTTAATTAATCAATTCAAGCCCATTATCAATACCAGTGTAAACATAAATAAAAACACTGATATATCATCAAGGTGTAATTACTTTTGTTTGTTCATGTCTGTAACAAAACATTTCCTGATAATTGAAAGTGAAAGTTTAAGTAAACCTCCTAGTCTGTGTCTGTGCATTTAAACAATCATTATAATTGGTGCAAGTAATCAGATAGGCTACACAATGTATTAGGTAAATTCTGCAATAAATCATTGGACATTGATCTCAGATTGGCATAGTGTCCAAAGTCATTTCTGCAATAAATTTCCTTTATCAGATCGATATTTTGTTGACTTGAACAGAACTGGAAATGTTTTGTACACGTGGATGATCTGTGCACACTAAATATTTTCCACAGATTACTAGGCCAAGCCTAGTTCACTATATTCCTGTGTTCCTTGATGTTCATATTTTCTACAGCTATATTGCCCTCTTCAGGCCTTCACAGTCCTTTGTTAGAACAAGAGAAAAGACATCTCCAGCGAGGCAAAAAAGATGGATGGGAATGGTATTGTTCAGTAAGGTGTTGTGCACAGGATGATGATAGTCCACACTGTAAAAATGTGTCACTGCAGCAGAAACATTTCATCTATCTAAAATATGTATCGTGGATCTTACAAAGCTGTAAATGTGTGGTAGGGTTCCCTCAGAGTCCTTTTGCTTCCCATTACAGTCATTTGGACTTTGGCAACAAAACACAAAACTGCTGTGAGGGAATACAAAAGAAGCTCAAAAAATAAATGCTGACTGCATCCAAAAATGTGTTTCCACCATGACCCATTGATGGCTTACTAGAATTGGAGGGGATTAAGGCACACACACATTTATCCCACCTGATGGCATTGTCTACACAAGGAGCTTCAGCCATAAAAAATATGTGTGTATATATATATATATATATATAATTATATATAAAACTGTGTAAAGACATTTTTTGTGACACACAGACTATTTCATTTCCCCAAATGTTTTTCAGAGGCTTGTTACAGTCAATGTGTTTTCACTAGTTCGCCTGTCTGATTGCTTAATATTGAGTGCTGAAGATAAGCTTATTTGGCTTGGTAGTTAGACCTGGTCCTGGGATGCCAACAGTAATGATCATATGCAAGTGATGTTCTCTTGCACCCCCTATGGGTAAGGAAAAATATGAGCTTAGGTCCACCAGTGTAATCATTGGAGGAGGGGGAGGAGGGAAACTCTGCCAGAGCATGTGATGTAGTGGGCAGGTAAATCTCCTACAAACCAAAGTTGGCTGAGTGTTGGCTGTCAATCAATCCTTTGGGTTCCTCCTAAACTATGTTTAAGGAACAACATTGACAACAATAATATAAAAGTACCTGTTTGATTTTGGCTTCATTCAGTGTAGTTATTATTGATTTCACTCCAAGTCAATCTGCTCAGTTAGCTGCTGTGTACTCACATACACATGCTATGCACTTTGGCTCTGCCTTGTAAATTATTAACCTCTAAGACAGCGTCTTTTTCGGTCAGCCAGAGGAAGACACCTACCCTCATGTCTGAACATGTTGGATGAGGTGAGTTTTCTTTTGTTTCTCTAGTTTTTCGTGCAATGTAAGTGTTTTATCTTTAATAATAGATAGATAGATAAGCTTTAATAAAGCTTATCTATCTATCTATATATGTATGTATATATATATATATATATATATATATACACATACATACATACATACATACATATATATATATATACTGTACTCGGTATACTGAACTGTACTGTACTCATACTGTACTGTATACATAGTCTGACTTAATCAACTTCATGTGATTAGAGATGGATATGAATCTGTGATTGAATATGAATTCAAAGTGGAGGATCATAATGGTGCAATTAAAGCCAAAATCTTGTCTTTTTAAAGCTAATGCCCTGCCCTGCATTCATTCAGCACTAATCCACAAGACCACAATCACTTTTTAGACCTTTGAACCAGGAGTGTTACACAAAGATATGCATCTTATGGAGCTGACCTGACCTACTTTAAAGTCTATCAGCCAACTAAGACAGCCCACAAAAATTGTTTTAAAGTTAATGTGGTATGGAGATTAATAATAGTATCATAATTGGGGAAAGCATCAAGGGTTATTATGTGTGGTAAGTACTGCCTAGATTCCTCTAACAGTGTTACAAGCCAATTCAACATTATGCTTTGTACATTAGTAAAAGTCTGTGATCACCTGATTCCAGCTGAGTGGAAATTATTTATAGTCAGCCTTCTATCTGATCATGACAGTGTCCACTGAACCAGTTATGATGACCCCGGAGGACAGACATCTTTTGAAAAACAGTGTTGAGGATGCTGACACTTCAGCAGATAGAGAAGAAAAATCTTCTGAAGTTGGTAAGGCCTACAGATATTATCTGAGGGAGGATCATTTTGTTTAAGTGCTAGTAATTCAATGAAATGAACAGTGTCATAACTCATTTAACTGTGTAGAAAATTGGTTAACACTTAACTACACGGGGTAACACGTAACTAAGGTCTCTACATAAGGGTGACATGAGCATTTCATAAACGTGACATGACACGTATCATAAACATTAATGACAAGCTGACATTGTTTCGGATGCAGACATTGCAAAAGCCACATTGCAGATTCTCACATAACAGGTTGAGGATTTTGAATCTGATCCAAAAATTACAGTGTGCTTGGGAATGAGAATATAAACAGGATGAAGTGAACTGAAGTGAAGTGAATCAGACTCCACTGTTCTGCCTAACAGTGTTCAGAATAGCTATACTGGGTTAACTGTAATATGCAATATAACAATATATCTAATATGTATTCTTCACAGTTCCCCCTGACCTGCCCTTGGAGTGGAGAATCATGCTTCTTGGGAAGAGCGGCTCAGGAAAGAGCTCCACAGGAAACACCATTCTGGGAGAGGAGCTGTTCAAGTCAGACATGAAGCTATCCAGGGTCACACAGTACTGTGAAAAGAGAACCAAAGACTTTAGTGGTAGACCAGTGTCGATAATTGACACCCCTGGTCTCTTTGAGACCAGGCGCTCCAAAACAGAGGTTGTCCAAGAGATCCTGCAAAGCATCACCCTCTATAGGCCTGGACCTCACGTCTTTGTGGTGGTCATCCCCATAGGGCGCTTGACCCTCGAGGACAAGCACACCAATAATCTGATCGAGACAACATTCGGCAAGAGGGTGTGGGACTTCACCATTGTCATCTTCACCCATGGCGACCGTCTGGAGAGGAAGACCCTGAACGATGTCATAGCGGGCGGTGACGAGGACCTCAGAGAGTTCATCCGCAAGTGCAGCGGAGGGTTCCTGGTTTTCAACAACAAGGACATGGGCGACCGGGACCAGGTGGCCAAGCTGTTGGAGAAAATAGAAACGTTGGTGGCTCTTAATGGTAACAAGTGTTACACATCCAACCTCTACCCAATGCAGGAGAGGAGGATCAGAGAGAGGCACGAATTCATCTTGAATCAGAGGGAAAAAGACATTGCACAGAGGGAAAAAATGCTGGAGGAGCTTTTCAAGGGCGAGGACTTGGAGAGAGAGAAACGAGCTATTTGGAGGAAAGAGGAGGCAGAGACCAGAAAAATGTCTCAAGTGCTACCAGTTAAAACCCAAATGGGAATAGTCACTGCAGCATCACTCATAGCCACTGCAGTTTTGGGGCCATATGGAATAGTGTTAGGGATTCTTCTTTTGTCTTTGTAATAATTTCAAGGGTTTGAGAGGGGCCTATTAAGATATTGTACCAAAACAATTTGTGTCTTGTGTCATTAAGTATGGTGTTAGGAAAGTAAATTAGGTTGTGTTCTTTTAGATGTGGAGGAATTCATATGTATTTCAAAATTATTCCTTGTAGACTACAGCTTTTGTAAAATAAAAAAAGATAAACAACAATTGCAATTAAGATGACCATGTCCTAAAACATCAACATGAACTTTCTTGGTCTGCCTTCAAAAAGTTGCTAAAACATGCATTTCTCATTTTTTGTACATTTTTTAAATGTTGTGTCACGCCTAAAACTTTTGCCTATTAAAGCCCAGATACCTAGGTGAGGATTTGTCAGTTCAGTTTTAATGCAAGGACAACATTGTAATTTAGCAGTTGGCAGTGAAAAAAAACTCGAGATTCAGAAAATAGCAGTTTGATAATTAACGCACAGCATCCCAATTTCAGTAAAACACAACCAAGCCAAATTTTCTATACATGATGCAAGATGCACTGGATTAAGACAGTCACTAAAAAAGTCAAAAAAGTTGAGAAATGAAACCATGTGCCAGGCAACAAGCAAACAGTGTAATTGTATTTGCTATAAAACTTTTGCACTGTTATAATAAAACTCGCAAATCATGGTGCATAGTACACTGAAAACAAAAGCCACCAAATAGGTCACCAGGAAGAGTATGTGGTCTAACTGGTAACATTCCTCTCAGACAACGATTACCTTGTTTGCTGTATCCTGTCCTGCTGAGCCCATACATACATGACAAAGAACTGGTAATACAACTAACACTGTAAAAAGACCTCAAGGTAAACATGCAACAGTAGCCTATAGGATATACTCTGTAGTTATACAGTTGAAGACAAAAAACAATGGAAACAACAAAACCCTGTCATGTGCCTTGTTACTATCAGGTCTCCATCAATTCTGTTGCATGTTTGTGAATTCTCAAACGTAAAATCAGATTTAAATGTTTTTCTTTGTGGCTGTCATCATTTAGATCTCTAGGTGCAACATTCTTCTTTTTTACGGCAACATTCTTGTTTAAAAGAGTCAGTTGACTTGACCTCGTCAGTCATTGCCATCTTCCCCTGGCCTGCACAAGCATCTTTCTGGCCGGTAAGAACAGAGTAAATTTCTTCCTTTGCTCAATTATGTGATGACTATAAATGTGTAATAGTTGCGGTGAAATTCTGTGTTTTCTGTCTGTAGCGATGTCAGTATTAAATGTTGACCTTGATCTGTAAAAGAGCAATGATGTGGATATGTAATAATGTGACTTTTTCATTTTTCCAACTATATAATTCATTATGCACATATTTTCAGCAGGATTATCCTTAGCGATGACTCCTTTGGAAAAGCCGTGGTTTTCCTCGGCTTCTGAAACTACACAAGATGATTTGACTGACTCATGTTTGAAATGTATGTAAACATGTATGAAATGTATCCTCATATAACTCTTTAAGATGATAACTGAAGTTTGATATCGCTTTTGATATAGTGTATATTTGGTCTACAACAAAATTATGTTCCCTAATTCACATAGTCTACTTTATCTGTTGGGATTACATATTCTAAACATGTACTCAAAATGTGTATTATTTGTATTATCTTAGTTGACTTAGATGATGAAAGTGACTCCCAGGCAGATATGTACACATCTGACGACAAGCTTGAACAGAGTAAGTGGAATTAGTGACCAAATGTTCATATTATTTGTGTTTTTGTGTTTTTATAACATGACATTACATTTAGGGCACTTATTTGATAATGCAGGACACATTATGAAAAGACTTCAGAAACCACACAGTGAAAACAAGCAATAATATTAATATTTAAGAATGATTTAATGATTTGTATAATTTAGCATAAGATGTTCCAACGAAGTGATACTACTTTATTTGAATTTTATCACTGCTAACACCCTTATCTGTAGGCCAGCCCTCCCGTGTTGACCTGTGCATGCTTTATGGTCTTAAATTAGGAAAATGTACTTTTAGTCATTAAAATGATCATAGTTGATGACGGCACATTGGCTGATACATTACATGTCATACAAGTTGGAGCCCTTGGAATGTAATTTTTTTTACATAATTTACAAAAAGTTATTTTGTATAAAGTATAACTAGGCTACATCTTCTACCCATCTAAGAGCTGGATAGTGTATAGTCTGCAAGGAATCGTCATGATATTGCATGCTGAGTTATGGAATTCCAAAAAAAGTGTTTTGCTTTTCTTCATCAGACAGAAGTGGCAGTGCTGCTAGTGTCTGTGATGCTGACGAGTGGCGCATCATGCTGCTGGGGAGGAGAGGGGTCGGGAAAAGCTCCACTGGGAACACCATTCTCAGCCAGCAAGCATTCGCTGTCAACAAAACACTAAGCAGGGTAACACAAGTTTGCGATCGGAGAGATGCATTAGTGGATGGAAGGCCTGTGGCAGTCATTGACACGCCGGGACTGAAAGATTCCTCTGGTGATGAGAAGAAAATTATACGCGAGATCCTTAAAAGTGTGTCTTTCTACAGGCCTGGTCCTCACATCTTCTTGGTTGTTTTGCCCATTGGGAACCTGACACAAGACGACATTCGTACCAAAAAAATTATTGAGAGCATGTTTGGGAAGAGGGTCTGGCAGCACACCATTGTGTTGTTTACCTGTGGAGACTCTCTAGAGGGGAATACTCCAAATGATGTAATCAGCAGTGCAGACAAAGAGCTGCGTGAATTCATCCGTAAGTGTTCTGGAGGGTTTGTGGTCTTCAGCAACAAGGACATGGCCAATCGGACCCAAGTGACTTTGCTCATGGGGAAGATAGAGACCCTGATGGCCATCAATGGCAACAGGTGGTACCTAAGACAGTATTATCCCTTGTTCGAAAGGAAGATCAGAGAGCGGCACGAGAAGCACATGGAGGAGAGATCTGAGGACATTGCAGAAAGGGAGAAGCAAGTAGAGACCCTCTACAGCGGGGATGAGTTGGAGGAGAAGAAACGGGAGCTTTGGAGGACAACAGATGAGGAGCTGAGGCTTCTTGCTGAGAATCCAAAGATGAAGAAAGCTCAGAGGAAACAGCCCGCCTAACTTGGATCTAGCTACTGACTAGGGGATATGGCCAAAGGACACAGTGCAGAAGAGAGAGGGGTTAAGACAGACATAAGCGGCAAAAGAGATAGTGGGATAGTGAGAAAAATGAGTCAGTCTAGAACATGTGAACGCACCTTAGCTTGTTAGGGAAACATGGACCATTGGACATTATGCAGTGGAGAGAGGTTCTTACATAGGGCTGTATCCATTTTTGATTCTCAGTAAGAACATACAGTATATAGGCCAAGTGCAGCATAGTAACCGGGATTGCACTTTAGGTGAAAATTGACAGTTTATTAATATATTGTACTGATCCTTCCCATTTTTCTGTAACGTAAGGGACAGATCCTTACTTATTAAATCTACAGATTAAGTGCAGACTCAATGCATGAGGATATAATCTGGTCGATGATTTTGTTGTGCGTGATCATGCTTTTACACAGTTCACATTTAGCCCAATAAAGAGGGAAATTGTGTATGAAGAAGTTCCTTTCACACACACCATCAGACAATAAACATCAATAAAGTGGAAATATTGGTAAGCAGACACTTCTATCTGAGTAAAAGTAATGATGGGAAAATACAAAAAACTAAGCAGGAATCATACTGATATGATGAATCTTAACATAACTTATAACAAGCAGTTATAGGCAGTTGCTTATGTTGCTCGTGAGTTTCCAAGGCGCAATCTGATTTGGCAGGATTCTTCCTGCAGTCGTCATGACTAGAGCAACATTCTTGCTTCACTGTTCAACATTCTTCAAATACTGGGCAGCAGACATGACTTCTGTGAAGTAATTTCAGTCAAGTTATTTCTGTGAGCAGGTACACAGGAAGGTTGGTGACTTTATCTGATATACTACAGCAACAACTTTTGAGTTAGAGGCAAGTAATCTTGTGCAGGTATTTTGCACAGTAAGTCCTTAATAGCAGACTATTTGTTCAAATCAAAGATATGCTATTGAATATGTTTTGAGGGTATATTTTGAAGATAAAATTTCAACAGGTACTGTATACACTTGACAATGACACCTTTGAACAAACCTTGGTCTCCCCCAACTTCTAAAACTAAACAAGACGATTTGACCGAAGACTCACCTGAGAATTGTAAGTTCTGTCTTATTAATCAAAATAAAGCAAGACAAGCAAATGAATTATAAAAGCTGGTATAAATTAACACGGGAAGTGAATTTGTGACTTTTTGCTCATAAAAGAAATTGTCCTCTTTAGTTGCCTTATTTTGACAAGAGTAAATAACTGAACTAATGTTGGTAATGTCTTCAAATTCAGTGTTTTGGTCAGGAATTTGATATACAGTACAATATGTGTCTTAATCATACATGTTTTTAAGAATAAATGAATCACCTATACTGCCCCATCTGTGTGGCACTCATCTTATATAAATATAAATATTTGATCAGCAGCTGAGTTAGATGACGACACTGACAATCAAACAGATATTTACACATCCGAGGAGCAACCCCAAGAAAGTAAGTGGAATTAAACCCACCCAAGTCACCCAACATTATTACGGCTGTGGGTCACTGCCCTGCTGAAAAATCCATCTTAAAAAACAACTTGGTACGTGGTTTAAGCTGGATAGTAACTAGACCACCCAGCTTAAACCAGGTACCAAGTTGTTTTTTTAAGATGGATTTCCTGGTGTTACCAGCTTAAAGCGATGGTTCGGAGTACATTTTACTAACTTCCTTTGTACCATGCTGTCCAGCTAAATACCCCCTTTGAAGTTTTTTTTTTAACCTTGGTCGAACATTGGGCAAGTTAGCGGTATACGCCGAATAGCTTAGTGCAGTCTCCTTCATGGAACATAGACTGTATCTCATAAATTACCTCACTAAAAATGTATGGATATGTACTAGATAATGAGGCATTGGAAAGTTTGTAAGTACACCAGGAATTCATTAAAAATAACAATAAAGATAGGACAGCTGAGCATAAATATGCAAAAAGAAATAATAACCAAGACTATCCTATAGCGTGGCATTTCAATAGCTCTCATAACAGTGATGCAAATTTACTCAAAGCTGAAGGACTGGAACATGCACAACTGCCCCCTAGAGGGGGTGATCGCCTTAAAAGGCTAAAAAAAGAGAAACATATTGGATACATAGATTTGAAGCACTGCATCATCCTGGCCTCCATGAGGTGATAGATTTTAGACCATTCCTGTGAAAGACATGAACTGTATTAGAATAGTGGAAATTGTAATTGTCATTGCAGGTCAATCTGGCTATCTGATCAAACCAGCTAAGCCATCAAAAATCATGCGAATATATACGTGAAGTTGATCTAACTTCCTGGTCAACCAGCTAAACCAGCTTGGATATCTTGGATATCAGAGTTGGTATGACAAGACTCTAGTTGGTCTTTGCTGGTCTTGTCATACCAACTCTGATTTCCAAGACAGATCAGCTTCAGGCATATGTAATCATTCGCATGATTTGTGATGGCTTAGCTGGTTTGATCAGATAGCCACATTGACCTGCAATGACAATTACAATTTAGTTACAATTTAGAATGCAGTTTTGAAAAATTACTGTACCTTCTAAGATGAGTACACTGTGAACTGTGCATTCTGTGTGGCTCCATCATACAAGTGATTAACTGTGTACCACCTGTTTCATTTCCTCACCAGACCAAAATGACAGTGCAGCTGAGAAGGAAGAGTGGCGCATCATGATATTGGGGAGGAGAGGAGTTGGGAAAAGCTCCACTGGGAACACCATTCTTAGCCAGCAAGCATTCGCTGTCAACAAAACACTCAAAAGGGTGACACAGGTTTGTGATCGGAGAGAAGGGGTAGTGGATGGAAGGCCAGTGGTTGTCATTGACACGCCGGGACTGAAAGATTCCTCTGGTGATGAGAAGAAAATGATACGTGAGATCCTTAAAAGTGTGTCTTTCTACAAGCCTGGTCCTCATGTCTTCTTGGTTGTTTTGCCCATTGGGAACCTGACACAAGATGACATTCGAGTCCTTGACATAATACAAAGAATGTTTGGGGAGACTGTCTGGAAGTACTCTATCTTGTTATTAACCTACGGGGAGACTCTTGATGGGAATACTCCAAACAGTGTAATCAGCACAGCAGAAAGAAACCTGCGTGAGTTCATCCGTAAGTGTTCTGGAGGGTTTGTGGTCTTCAGCAACAAGGACAAGGCCAATCGGACCCAAGTGACTTTGCTCATGAGGAAGA
The DNA here is from genome assembly GCA_015244755.2 of Tenualosa ilisha. Taxonomy (NCBI): domain Eukaryota; kingdom Metazoa; phylum Chordata; class Actinopteri; order Clupeiformes; family Clupeidae; genus Tenualosa; species Tenualosa ilisha. The sequence goes on from PYXC01000584.1 coordinate 9,171,956, forward strand.
TAGAGACCCTGATGGCCATCAATGGCAACAGGTGGTACCTAAGACAGTATTATCCCTTGTTCGAAAGAGGGATCAGGAAGCGGCATGAGAAGCACTTGGAGGAGAGATCTGAGGACATCGCTGAAAAGGAGAAGCAAGTGGAGGAGCTCTACAGCGGTGATGAGTTGGAGGAGAAGAAACGGGAGCTCTGGAGGACAACAGACGAAGAGCTGAGGTCACTTGCTGAGAATCCACTAAAGTCTAAAATCTTCAAGAAAAAAAAAGTGAAAAAAAGTGAATAAAAAGTGAAAAAAGTGATAAAGTGAAATCCAAATTAAAGCAGAATCTCTAAAAAAAGAAAAAAAGTCTTACCTTGGAACTAGCTACTGCCTAGGGCTGTGCAGTGGAGAGAGGTGTTATTAGACATACAAGGCTACAAGGATAAAAGGAAATTTTACTGTCACATGCATATGGTTACTGAATGTACAAAATGCAGTGAAATTGTGTCTGTTTCTCAGCCTGTTTGTGCATGGGGGGGGGGCAGGATAAAGTGCATATAGTGCATAAAGTGCATAAGCCTTAGGGCTGCATTAACATGGGGGGCGGGGGTGGGGGTGATATATAGGTATAGAAGCAATTTTAAGAAATGAAGAAATGCTGTGTGTTGTTGTCTTGGATTTCCCATTGATATTAAGGTAGACCTACAAGTGTTACTAAGTATTAAGGAAACTGTCATGGTCATCCAATCCAAACACATGAAACCAGGTATGAGCAACTCTGCAGCACTACTCAAAAAGTTGTTGCATGTATTGGGACCTTGAGTTCGATTTTTCTTTCATTTGTATTGATGACATCAGTGACAATAGTTCTTTGACTTGTGTAAAGGAGAATTTATATGTTGCTGACACTATTGTGAAATCCCTGTTTTCTCACCACATCCATAAATCTAAGGAAAAAAATCCCTTTACTCTCTTGATTAGCCAACAGTTTTTTTTCCTGAATGCTTAAACACTAACAGTGATTCTTTTGGCATGACTTCTGAAACTATTACACTAACAGCCAATACATTCAGAGAGTATGTCAAAGTAAAATCATATACAATGCTTTTAGTTTGCAATTCTGTAAAATAATCTGTGAATGCACTGCACAGTGCACTTTTCAACTCACCACTTTAGACAGCTTTAAAGTTTGCAGTGTAGTAGGTTGTGCTCAAAAGCATCAAGCTTCAGTAGGAGACTTCTTAGGCCTTAAGGTATGCAGTATGCACGCGTGCGCGCGCACACACACACACACACACACACACACACACACAAACTTTCTCACTGAATCATATGGCTCACCCAAGCTGACATGTAAATTCACAATGTCTGTGATGCCTCTAACTGATGACAAGGTAGGCTAACTGTATCAAGTAATCTGAGCAAGAGGCAGGGGCCCGGGCCTTGTTCCACACCCTTATTTTGTAAGTTTTGCCTAAGGGCCCAGTGCGCAATTCTTTGTCCTTTCCTGTGGCAAATTACAATGCAACTGTCATTGGGCTTTTCACTTCTTGACAATTTTGGTCATCACGCAGTGTGCAAATTCCCACTGGATTACCACTTTTCCCTGTGAGAACGTCATCGTTTGGCAAATCATACAATTAGAACAGGAACCAAATTGGATCGCTCAGAACATCCCCAGGTAGGCCTACCCTATCACTACCACACAGTAAAGAAAAGAAAAAGTAAAGCCTACTTGAAAAATTTGGCCTGGGAGGCTTAATTCTCCTATTCAAGTCACAAATAAAAACGCACTTTAAGTAGCCTAGACTATAAATTTAAATGGTAGGCAATTTAATTTCAATTTAATGTCAATACTTAACAAAACACAATATTCGAAAAGTTGTCAATGTAGTAGGCTAAAGCTATTTCAAAATATCTGCCAGAGGCTGGCCTATTTGTCGATGAAAACCGGCGATCGCTGCTATTGGCCAAGGACGACCTGGAAGTGAAACCGCGATCAACTTAGCTGTCATTGTTGAATCGGGAGTTCACCAAAGAGTAGGTTACAGCAGTTTGAGCTCACCAGCTTGCATTTGTTGCATTTTCATGATCTGCAAATTCCTCGGACATTGGTCAAATGGCGACTGGAGAGTTTAAAGTTGCTGAAGTATTTTCATACGAAAGCTTAGTGCACGCTGTTGCAGGGGCTATGGTGAGTAATCCTACGATAATATGAGTTACTGGCTAAAATGAACAAAGCAAGTTGGACTGTAGTGGGAAATTAAACTAAACCTCTAAGAACTGATTTAAGGGCAGAGTCCTCTAACAGAAAAAATCGTGGCTTCTTACGTTTTTGAAAATCCATACTAGTGGTGCAGCCACATGGATAGAGCTGGTTCTACAATCAGCCAAGTGCCACCACTTCCACTTCCCACTTTTTAGCTATTTAGTTGCGTGTTATGACAGACTGGTTCATCCAGTAAAATAATATTGTCCAAATGTGTTACACAAGCGATTTTGTGTTGTTTGACCTCATTGCTACCAAGTCAGTAAGGTGGTGTTTACTTTCTCAGGGCAGCGTCACAGCAATGACTGTGTTCTTCCCTCTCGATACAGCACGGTTGAGACTTCAAGGTAGGCACTTTACAATTAGGACCGTAATTGTATCTAACAGGCTGAGCTGAAACAAAATGTCTTTATGAAATATGAAAATCATGAATACAGTTTTGAAACGGGTTGTGGCAATATTACATAAAGCTGGCAAATGTCTCACACAGTTGTAATGAAGGATCCATAAAGCAACATTTTCTCTCTCTTCCCTATTCACAGTGGATGAAAAGAGGAAAGCCCGATCAACTCCAGCGATTCTTACAGAGATCATAAAAGAGGAAGGACTGTAAGTCTGCTGTGATCCCAAATTGAAGTGACATTATGTGTTTGGTGAGCTCTGTAGCCTACTTGTCTGATTCTCTCCTTTTGTTTGGCTTGCAGTCTAGCTCCATACAGAGGCTGGTTTCCAGTCATTTGCAGCCTCTGCTGCTCCAACTTTGTGTACTTCTACGTTTTCCATAGCCTGAAGGCTGGCTGGCTTCAGGGACACAGAGCCAGTCCAGCAAAAGACCTCATCATAGGCATTGTAGCAGGTTGGCACCACCAATGACTGTCTGAATGACATTGCCATGCAACAGTGTTTCCCATACATTGACTAGACTAGGCCCACCATAGTCTAAATATGAAAGAATATTTAGTCATCAAGCAGTGTGCAAATCTGGCCTATTTCTCAATGAAAACCTTAGATGGCTGCTATTGGCCAAGGATAGTCTAAATTGCCCTACCATAGTCTAAATATGAAAAAAATGCTTCATATGCCACATTTGACACATGCACACAGAAGTTTAGGTCTCATTCATTTGCCTAATTTTAATTCTTTCATCAGTGACATTGTATTCTATTCAAAGCAGGAATGCACCACACATTTTCTAAAGCGTCCCCCACTATCACACTCACCATAGTCTCATAAAATCCTGTAGGAAACACTGATGCAAACTAGAATCATCACTCTGACAAAAAAATAAATGTCACCTACTTACTTCCGTTCCTTTTACCATCCAGGAGTTGTGAATGTCTTGGTAACTACACCTCTCTGGGTAGTAAACACTAGGCTGAAGCTTCAAGGGGCGAAGTTCCGCAACACAGACATACGTCCTACTCACTACACAGGCATAATGGGTGAGGTCATGATCTATCAAGTCATCAAAAACCTTTATAGCAGAGCTGTTGTAGAAGTAGATAGTCTTGGATTTGTGGAATTATTGCCACTCCCTTAGCTATGTTCATAGGCTTCTGAAGTCTAAAAAGCCATATAAAGTGATGTATAGTTTTGCTTCTTTTTGCATTCAAAGCCATACTTTTAAATGAACCAAGGATGCCCTAGGTCATTGTACTGTAAGGTCATTGTAACCACCCCTGCCTCTTCTTGGTTCTAGATGCCTTTACACAGATAGTGCGGGATGAGGGTGTTGGGGCTCTGTGGAACGGTACCTTCCCGTCTCTACTGCTGGTCCTGAACCCAGCAGTGCAGTTCATGATCTATGAGGGCCTGAAGAGGCAGCTAAGGAGGGGCATCCACAGAGAGGTGAGATGGCAAAAGGGCCATTAAAGGTCACATGTATGTCTGATGGGTCAACAATGAGTATCACTTTAATGTTGAGCAGCCACAGCTTGTCATCAGATGCACGTGGAAATAATTTGCTAAAATGCATGCCCCTGACAATAGAGTGTGATGCAACACAGGTCTGTCAAAAAAACACAATCAAATTTAGGTGAACTATGCATGGATTAAAACTTCAATTGCCAAGTTATCCTTTCATTTAGGCGTAGTTGGTTATTTGTCGCCAGCTTTTGCTGCCCAGCCACAACACAGTCTGCTGATCATCTCATTATCTGGCTGAATGGACACTGGATACGTGAAAAGAGGATAAGCTCATCCATGTGATCCATGTGATCCATGCTGTGCTGAGAGGCTGTGTGGTTGAGATGGGACTGAGAAGTATTACAATTGCCACAGTTCAACTTCTGATGCTGATATCTAAACCTTTCTGTTGTCCCTAAAGTTGTCCTCTGTAGAAGTATTCCTGATTGGTGCTGTTGCCAAGGCAGTTGCAACCACTGCTACATACCCACTGCAAACAGTACAGTCAATTCTCAGGGTGAGTATTTTATCCAAAGTCAGCAAATACTTATTGTCATTTTATGGTAAAAACAGTCCCTAAGTCATCTGCTAACAAGCTATCATGGTTTTTACAGCTTTGTGCTGTATCTATACTGCGTTGCATGTAGGATATGTTACATAGCTTACACTGAAGTTTTTGCTGTTTTTGGTTTTTGTCTTTTCATAGTTTGGCCAACACAGACAACAGACAGACCAGTCCAGGCTGATGAACAGCCTGCGAAGTGTGATGTACCTGCTGATCAACAGAGTTCGGTAGGAACACGAGTCAACTCTCCTATATCTTTTTTTTTTAGCATTTGCATTTATCCAAAGCGATACGGTCTACCTGTTGGTTTTGTTTTACCTTTTACATAATTTATTCCTGGTCTGACTCTCACTGACTATATTTGTAATAACTTTGTCTATTTATTTAATCATTTCTGAAATTCAAACACTTTGATGTCATCTTTCTTATGTCAATCCAGGTGGTCATTAACCTTATTATGCACTGTGCATATGATAAGCACCTGTAATTGCCACGCTCATCATCATTGGCAGTGAATTTATATTGTCAACTTTTAATCCTTCTGGCCATTTGCTCTCTGAACTCTTGCAGAAAATATGGCATGCTGGGCCTGTTTAAGGGCCTAGAGGCCAAACTCCTGCAGACAGTCCTAACGGCAGCCCTGATGTTTCTGCTGTATGAGAAGATAGCCAGTTTTACCTTCGGTGTCATGGGAGTGAAGAGACCTGTGTCCAGTCGTTGATGCACTCACTGCACCTTGTCTTAAATTTGTGTAATGTACCAGTCTGCATTTGTATTTTTGTTTTTCTTTATTTATTGAAAATTGTATATAACTACAAAAACATGCCATTTAAGGCAAGGAGGCTTTCTTCTTGGATACAGGAATGGTTACAGTCTGTACTCACTGGCTTTTTTATTTGTCCAGTATATTTACTCACCTGAACTGAGTAACAATGTTACTTTTGCCTTTGGCAATTAATGTTTACAACACACAACAAAAATCACAACATATTTCACTGATGTTATTTGAAAACTTATTAACATGCAAAATTTTATGTTGATTATGATTTTGTTAACATGAGTAGAATGTTTTTCTTCTTAAATGACTGCTCTTTCCACATAAGTACCGTAACAGCAACATTTCATTAAAGATTCCCATAGTTCCTCAGTGGAAGAAGGGGGTGTGTCATTGTGTTGCCAGACATTGAGTGAGAAACTGGGTGGTTAGATGGTCAGATGGGATAAGAAAAGGCTGTGATTTTAGTGTGGACATCGCGCCCCCTCCTCTTGGAGTACCACAGAATGACCTCAGACTTAGTTAGCCAAAAGCATTTTATGTATGTGTTTTATGTGAGGTATCCCTTCTGGGGCCTCAGGTTCAGTTTTTAGGTATTTTTTGTCAGCAGGTGGTGCTATAGGCACAGTGTTTTTTCCTTCGGTCTGTTTCAGTGGCCGGAGTTTGATCTCTCCTGTCCAGCAGTTATGCCGCATCTGTGAATTGTGTCACGTGATAAACGCACGTAAAATTTCTGCAGCGACAGTGGTGTAGCATGATATTACATGCATTACCCAGCATCTATGGCCCAGCATGACTAGCATGCACACTGCATTCCATCATAGGCATGTCAACCTCTTTTTATAATGTCACTGAGCATACAAACTAATTATACTTGTGACACATCCCCTAACAATGTATGAAATCATTTGGAAAGTACAGAGTCATGAATAATAGGAACATCACATTCGGCAGCACAAAAAGGTCGGTCCGGAATAAATTATCATGGAGGACCATGGAGATTAGTTCAGGAGAAATTGTGAAAATGTGTTGATTGGACAAAATAATATTTCTCAAAGTTTTGTTTAGAATTCTGGCAATGTAATTGGTCAATGTAGGGGTTTGTTTGCCTAATGTGGAACGTGAATTGGATGAGTTGAATGCAGGGGCGGGAACAGTTTCTGAATGGGAGGGTTTTCCGGTCGAAGTTTAATGGACATCGGAAACGATTACTGAAATAAGCAACAGTGTGGGACGACTAGCCTAGAAAAGTGTCCATGCCCTGCTCATCGACTTTGTTTGTGATTAACAAGAAAGCACGCCAGTGAAGAACATCCCAAAACATCTATTCATCAATACGGTTGTGCGGCTTTTGTAAAGATCTTGGGGCTCGCCAAAGAGGAATTTATGTTTGCTGCAACTTGCCAAACGACACATAGCCTATCTGCTAGGCTAGTCACAGCATCTGCCTAAGAGTTACTGTTGTAGTGATTTAGCATTGCAGCTTCTCTAGTCAAGTGAGACCTTGAATGTGAATTCCTATGTTGAGCACAATGAATACTTGGGGCAGCTTCCGATAGACTTGAAGGTAAGTGCAGAATTACACTCTAAGCCCATCCTTTTAATAACGTAAGGGGCGTTAAACTGCTAGGAATGGAAGCTATCAAGTGAGTTGAATATTGTTGTTATGTGACAGTAATGCTTGTCTCGAGCTGTTTTTTGAGATCTAGCTGGTGGTATGAAGTTTTTGATCATTTGTCAGCGTTCCTTCCTTTTGATGCAAATGAACTAGAGTAACGTTATTCTCTCTCTCAACTTACTGTATAACGTTAAGACTCATGATGGTGACAAACCTTTTTTGCCAGTAATGGTGGTCGATGAGATGGGTATTGCAATCTTGCAATCAGAGTCCATCCATTACGCTGTTCTATTGCAATCTTGGTGTTCGTGACAGTGCGTTTGTCGCAGATTGTAAAAAAAAATAAAAAAGGGGGGGGAGGCAACACACAAAAAACGCCTGATCATTTGGAAATGCTTTTTACGTGAAGTACTTAATTTCATACCATGTCAGTTAAAAGAGACAGTTGTCGTTGTAATCAATTGTTATTGCCTAATCAAGGCCTTCTGTTTGTTGAAAGGACCAAGAATAGCCTTCATCAGACCCACTGATATGGAAAGGCCAGAGAAATTTTTCTTAGGTGAAAGGAAATGCAGGACTTATCTAATTGTGAGAGTTTAGGACCTTTTGCAAGTGGCAAAGTATATGGATTGGTTAATCTTTTTGCTAGTCATGCTAGATGCTTTGCTAGAATTGTTTATGTGCTGGTGATAGATTAATGAAAGTGGACTTAAAGAGTTTGGTGTGTGTGCATGTGCCTGTGTGTGTTGGAGGTAGAGAAGTGGGTGTATAACTGGGTCAGAACAGCATTAATGCGGCCCATCAAAAGTAGAACGGGTGGATCTGAAGCACACAGAAAAGCATTCTGCCATGCTCTGGGTCTCTCAAGCCTTAGATTGGTGTCGCTGGTGGCTAAAAATACAAGCCTTCCTGTGCGTCACATCACTAAATTGATTTTCAATTCATGTCATCCCGAAGATACCCTGCTCTCGGTCCATCCAGTTACCGGGTCCATCCATTAGTCCATTCTGTTGCTTAGCTTCAGTAAGTTCTGCAGGAATATGGCAGTACCAAGAAACCAAATTAGCCTGATATAATTTTTCATTTCCGTTTGAATCCTGGCTGGTCATTTCTAAAAGCAAACATCTAGGACTGGCTGTTCTATGACTATTTCTGGTTGTGTTTCAAACCCTCTGTTGAATAAAGAATATTTTGGAACGTCTGCTTCAGAAAGTTCTGATGTTTTGTTTAGTTTGTATTCTTGGCTTTCTTAGATGAGATTGGGATACAAATGTATCAGACAAGATAGTTGTCCAAATAGCCTAGTGTGAGACTTTTTGTAGCAGTTCAGTTTTAGCCAGTAGCCGGTGTTCTGATTGTGAGAAGAGGTCAAACAGCAGCCTTTTCTAATCAAACCAGCTCCTAGCGGCACCTGGATCATCAGGTTAAAACCTAAAACATTACACCTGACATTTGACTAAGTCATCATTTAGTTTCAGTTTTTCTCTTCTCTCTTTAACTTTTAGTGTTTGCATCTGGCCTGACATGGAAATACACTGGATCTCACCAAACAGGAAGTAAAGTAGGTAACCTTCTGACACAGTTGATAAGGCACTCCCCCTCCATTGTTTTTTTTTTTTTTTTGCTTGTATAGCTTTTCATGAACGCTTACTTGCAGCATTATTTTGTTGTTTCTGTCCATGAAAATTGTATTTTTTCTGTTTTTCTGGTTGATGTTTTTGACAAAGACAAAGCATACACATTTGTAAGCCTAGTAACCAGGTTGATATTATCTAGCTTTATTATAACAGCCTTTTTTCCAGTATTGGGCAGCATGTTACCTTTTTCAACTCACAAATATAAGCCTGAGTTCAGTGTCTCTATACTATCAGGCTGTAGGTTTGTCACAGTCATGCCAGACACTTGTCTATATCTGCCCCATACGTTTTCAAAGCAGGCATCAGCTGTGTGTGACAGCTGGGCAGACCGCCGGGCGTAGAGGACATAGATTAAACAGACGCCACACTGTACTGGGCATGGAGCAACATTGTTATCAAGTGACCACACTGTTGGCTGCATCTGGTTGGTTTCAGTTCCCCAGTGGCCACTTTGTTCTCTACTTAAAAACAGTGTTAAATACTGAGCTGTACAATAATGTGAACATAAAGAGCTCAGAACCTTAGTCGCATAAGGGCCTTCTCACAAGGACAGCGGTGGACACAGCATGATCGATCCGCTTAGTAAAGGGAAGTATTTAATGTCATGCAGTTAATCTCAGTCCGCCATTACTGTCCAGTTTCCCTGAAGACATTCGGGTTATTTAGCTAATTCTGCCGATGGGAAATGAGATCAGATTCTTAATGCCTGGAAGAGTGACTAATTTCTCAGTTCATAGTCTCAGCTTCACTCAGATGAAGGTTGATGATGATTGTGCATCTTCACACCACAGCTCTCGACCCTTGTCTAAACGAAGCTGGTGGCTTGCTCCAGAGATGTCTGTCAATAGCAAAGATGTCATCACAATCCCAAATGCAACCTTTGTTTGGCTTTGTTATTTGGCAAGGCGGTGGCACTAATATTCGTTTAAAACTCAATCAGCAGGATGTGTCACTGAGCCGACAGAAAGAGCTGATCATGCAATGCCTGTCCATCACTGACCGCCGCTCCCAGCCCAGTCACGATCAATACGGGCTATCGATCTGGACTGCCTCCAGACCGCAGTCACCTGTGAACGGCTGCAGCGGGGACTCAAAAAAAGAAAAAAAAAGTTTCTCCTTGGCCAGGGGCCCCATTTAGTCGTGTCTGAGTGGTCTGTCTTCATCAGAAGTCAACATCTCAAGACGCTCCATCAGAGTTGGCAGCCCGATGATTGGGCTCCTTCTGAAAGGAGATGACAAATCACAGCCTCCATCTACCCATCGTTCTTTTTTTTAACTCTCTAGCTTTCTCCCTGTTCTCCTCCCTCGTCCTCCTACTCTCTATCTGTCTGTCTGTCAGCTTTTCTGTCTGTCTGCTCGTCTGTCTTTGTTCACCTTATCTCGGTTGAGATAAATGTGCAGCCGTAGCATTAAGCAAACTCTATCTCTGAAGACTGGGCCCCAGTAAAAAGGCCTTGCAAGGGGAAGCGAGGCATGCTGTAATGAACCCATAAAAGATAAAGCCATCAAAGATGCAGGCAGTTAGTGGGAAAGAAGAAGTGTGTGTGTGGGGGGGGGGTGTCGTGGTGCTTAATACGCAGAACTTTGATGTGTGAGCACATCAGTGTACTCGTAGCCTAGTACTCAGAAAGGAAAGCGCCATCACAAGCCGGAACGCTCACCACTTCCACTGGTGATTTCATCTTGAAATAGAGGTTCACACCTCAGCTCCCAGGCTGTAAACATCCGCGCTCGTATCTAGCGGTGCAGCTTTTATGATATTAAAAACACACACTAGCTGAAGGTTTTGCCACCAGCCAGTATGAAGTGCGAAGATCACTATTGATTTATTGTACAGTGCAGAAGCAAGCAGCAGCCTAGATGAGAGATGGTTTTAGCAACAGCAGAGCGTGGAGGTTATTACTGGGTTATTATGCCTTCAGATGCACCCGAGATAAAACGAATCGTAAAAAGGGTTTGAACAGCATAGGTGAGAGATGGCAAACATAAACTGGATGGATTGTCATCAATGAGGCAAAACGCAGTCATGATGTTGTCATGATTGTGTAGCCTGCTACCACCAGGGAGCACAAATAGTGATTAAAGTGTAATCTATACCTGCACTTTGCATGCAAACTTCTGCAAAGTGTATCAGTGTGAATGGGGAAGAATGAGGACACATAGAGGACACTTAGGCATCCACGTTGACTCCTCACATGGCCCAAAATGTCCCCAATCCTCAATTTTTCTTTGTCATCCTGACAGCGAGAAGCAGCATTATTCATCTGTTGTGTTGTAGGCCCTGGGTTCTCAGGCTGCATGATCATTATGGCACTGTTGTATTGCACTGTCACACAGTTTTCTGCAGATCCTGTCCGCACACCTCAGCCTAACCATACAACTTTGGGCCGCCTGTTTCTGAGAATGTGAGAAGACAAAGGCCCTAACAACCTTAAATAGATGCGCTTTGAACGTCTGTTTGTTTTCTAACCTGTAGTGCTCTGTAGTTAGTAGCCACAAGGTAAATGCAGTGCAAAGCACTCGACTACTTACATTACAATACTCTATTTTTGCAAGGGGGAGGGGGGGAAATCCCCTTTTATGCAGACCAGAGTCGAGCTCTCATACAATAATACCAAATATCGTTGAAAAGTTCATATGGTGACACCCACTTCTGCAAACCGAAACTATTCACGTTTGCTCCCATTGTAAGGTATTTTGTTGCTCGTTTTTGGTCAGTATTCAGTGATTTTTGTGAAAAAATGGAAACTGCCTGAACGTTCTATTTGTTCTATTGAACGTTGTTCCCAAGTTACTTCTGCTACATCTATAGATCACATCAAACAGCCATATGAACTAACAAGAAAGATCAGTTTGGTATGTTGAGAGGCAAAGGCTATGGGAATAGCAATGATGCTAACAGTCAAATTCTCTTGAAACGTTCAAGCTATATGTCAAGTGCTGTGCAAAAAATGGGATGGCATTCCAAACGCAGTGGTAGGCCACTGTCTTCTGTGTGTCATAGTGGTGTGCTGTTCTCCGGCAGGGCACGGTCTGTCGCTCCTTGTCATCCCTGTCGTGAGGAAGGCTGAGTGATGGGATTTTAATTATGATTGGAATGGCTGATGGAAGTGATCAGCGCAGTCATTACACTGATTATTTCCATATCATTATGCTGCTTTGCTTAGGTGGTGAGTCATCATTTTAAAAATAATGACACAATCCATCAACTTGATTGAGTTTTCACCTCTATTCACAAAGCTATTTGTTTTGTCCTCGTGAAATATTTAGGTTAAGGGGAATGAAGGCATACAAACACGCTCTCATTGTGAAGACAACATTATTGAGTTGTCATTTTTATCACATAAACATAACAGCCAAAATTAGAAGACATGTGTGGCACAGTAGCTTTTTTGTTGATGAACAGTTGTCATGGTAAAAGGAGCTCGTGACTGGCTCCTGAACTGGTTTCGTGAGGTGAGGTAAGCAGGGTAGCCATGGAAACATGTTTGGCAGATTTTAATAAACCAGTTTTTGGTTGCTGTAGTGCAAGTGTGTGTGTTCATCTGACACTTATGCTAATCTGTCTGAAATAGAGGTACCAAGTCTCTATGTAAACGCTATTCGCTTGTGTTGATTTCTCTGGCTGTATGAGTTCAGAGACAGTGGTTCGTCACATGTTGTGCTTACCTAATCCCTTCAGTCCTCATCCCTGTTTTGTGGGATGGACCACAGCTGCAGACATTTTAGTAGCATCAGTCGCAGACTCCCAGAGCCCTGCTAGTCTGCGTGGACATAGCCGTCCACTGAGGCCTGACCCTGTTCTATTCACTCGTGTGATTCCACCTTCCTGCTTTCTGCTTTCTGCTCTGCTCACTCTGACGCGCTCTGGTGCAGTTATTTCACTCTGAGTCTGACAGGATCATTTGTTTTTGGCTCTTCAGCTGTAGCGGTTGTTGTTGTTGTTGTTAACTGTTGTTGTCTGTCTGTCACTAAGAGTATGCTGACTGCAGAATATGACTTCCAGTGAGTCTAGAGGAATAGACTGACATAATGGTGAAACAGCAAGTTACTGCCTCTGCTTTTGCAGCTGCAGCTGATGTTTGTGGAGCAGATAGTTGATGGCACCTTGTCTCAAGTTTCTTTAAAGGAAGTGGGCAGGGTGCCTTGGCTAGTCCCAGTGGCACAACCACACTGCTCTTCACTACAACCAAACTGCTCTTCACTACAACATACAACACCAAGCTCACGTCACCTGACCTGGTGCTCTTGTGTAATCAAAAATTTGCATGCATGCTGTCAGCACTATGAGCAGTAAGGTAACACCTGGGAGCATGTTGCAAGTTATGTACTGCTGTTAAGACTCTTAAAGCAGGGGTGTCAAACTCATTTTCATCGCGGGCCGTGTGAGCATTACACTTTTCCTCAGAGGGCCGCATACCTTGTCTACATGCGTGACCTCAAACTGTTGGGTGATTAAAGATGCATGTTATCTTGCTTTTTTTGACCATCACCAGCCCAGTGTTAATGCCTCTGTGTTCTGGCTTCCTCACCACTTAATTTCGCCTTCCTTTCCTGATAGTAAGCATGATGCACCTCATAGTTGGGTTCAATAGTTGCCAGTATCGTTGTATTATAATTTTGCCCATTGCCCAAAACTATTTTCAAGCAGCGCACATAACTACAGTTCCAGCTTTTTTTAATCGGGCCACATGAAATGATGTGAAGAGCTGGATTCGGCCCCTGGGCCGTATGTTTGACACTCCTGCTCTAAAGTGCTTTGCAATGCAGTGACTGAACTGATAAGGCCAATTATTAATTAAAACACATAAGTAAAAGTAGACCTACTTCAGAGGCTCAGTCCAGTCTCTTGTAGTCATTTTTACCAGTCAGAGTAAGTTTGCTGTAGGCTGTGTTTTGTGTCTGGTTATACTGCATATAGTACCAAAGGGTTCCTCATTGATTAATTACTAAGCTGCTAGGGATGTTTTTTATGTTGATAGAATCAAGATATGAATGCCGAATGCGGTCTTTAGATTATGCAGGACAGGAGGGAATTGTCTAAAATTCACTATAGAGTAGGTGTTATGTAAGAGTGTTATGTAAACACTGCAGATCAAGCACAGTAGGCACCAGCTCTTATGTTTTGGTTCACAGTACAGGGAATTTGGTTGCCAAATGAACAAATTTGCCTCAGTGACCAGACAAGTCGGGTCATGTGGATTAGTATCCAAACAACTAGGCGTGAAAGCAGTTGATTAGCTCTGTAACACACCAGCAGTGCCCATGTTACAAAAATCATAAAAGTTGGAAAATGCGTATTTAGTGACCTAGAAGTGTCAGTGGTATTGGTTCACAACATGTGCTAGATATAGCCTCAGGAGGTATATTGCTTCATCAATCACCTTGATTTTGAGTGTTCTGAACATTGTTGAAAATGAATTCCAGTTGAGTAAATCTCATGTCTTCATGCTTGGATGTGGATTCTGTGTTCCTCTGGTGGTTTGGCTTCATTTGGTTTAATGGTCCCATCTGTGTTTCCAGTGTGTGTAGTGAGAGGTCTGTGGCAGTGGTGTTCCAGCTATTGTGCAATTAATGTGGAATTCATGCAAACTCAGTTATAAGAAATGTAATCTCATTTGCAATCCAACATGATGCCAGGAACTAGCTTTGGTATGGTACTGTTTGATTACAAAAAAAAAATACTTAATCAACTAAGTCCAGCTGTATCTTGAAGCTTTGCCCTGTGGAGATGGTGCTTGCTCTAGGAAGTCTCCAGCTAACAGATTGTTTTCCTCTAACGAGCTGCTAATGAAACTCCAATTAGAGTAATTGGACTCCTCTGGCAGGAATCAAAGTGTGTATTTAATGAAGACATGTGCCTGCTCATTAGTGACAAATGCACTTGTCTGCAAATCAGTTTGATCAATGCCATGTGTCCATGTGAGGAAACTGCCACAGATCAGACACATAGGTAAAAAAAATATAGCGTAGGGGAGGGAGGGGGAAATAGTTACTTTTCACTGTTTTCGATTCTGGCTTTGTAGTTTCCATAGTGATAACAACTGTGCTACACTATGATGTGGAAGCACCTGCTGGTTCGTGAGACGGCGTTATGATGCGTTGCCACAACAGCAGCCGCTGGTTTGCTCAGCACAACTCTCGCTGCCGACCCATGATGCATTAGTGTGCTGAAAGCCATTTGGTCGAAGCCCAGGTGAAGTGTCTGCTGTTTTTGACTGCACATAGGGCAGCACAAAACCAGCCCCTGCAAACACACGGCATGACCTCCGACCCCGACCAGGTGCTTTGAAGAGGGGACTGAAGGGGGATCCATGTGCCATGGTGTAGAGGTACTGCTCAGTGTCAGGCGCAACACAACGTACAACACTGTGCCTGCTGCAATGAATGGTCTATGTTTGCCTGTGTCTGGAATGATGGGGAAGGGTAAATGCCTGTGTCAGGTAGTCATATATTTCAGGTGTTTTATGATGGAGCAAAAGACTGACAGAGAGGCTACACTGGATGTGTTAAGTCAAAGACGTCTCTGCCGTATGCCAGCATTCAAAAAAAAATTCCCAGTCTTTTCAATGTAATTTTTACGTGATGCGCCTTAATGTTTCCGTAACGCATCCAGTGTAGCCCTAGGGTGGTGGTTGCTCTGCTACAGTTTTGGGCATGGTGCGTCTGAAACTCAGATCTCTGTCTCTATGCCGTCTCGATGCCCTCTCTGTAAGCAGTAGCTGTGGACTTGTAGCATTGTTTTACAAAGTTTAGTAATTTTAGTAAGTTGTTATCCCACTCATGACAATGACTTAAGACCACTCATTAGGCCCCAAACTGTCTCTACACTCATGACTTCCACGTAACAGATAGTGGCTTATGTTTCTCTGTTTGCGTGAGACCGTCTTTCTAAATCTCATCTTTCCGTCGTCTACCAGGACTGTTTTGTCATCCCTCCTCTGTTACCCTGGGTGACGATGGACACCACGCCAGAAGAGGGGCCCAATCCAGGTGCCATGGCAACGGCCAAAGCCCAGAGTCCACAGAGCGAGGCAGTAACCAATGAACTGCAAGAACTGTCGTTACAGCCTGCCCCCAACCTGCTGCCCATTGAGGAAAGGAAGAATGGTGAGTTATGAGTGACATCTCCTTTGTCCTATCCCACCCCTCTGAGCCCTTTTTGGCACATCTTAAGCACTGGGTCCCACAAAGTCATTAATTCTCCTGAATTATTTGGATGTTTATGCTGATTGATACCGTTAATGTTTTCTCAATGCTTTCTAGAAGTCTTTTAAAAGTCACGGTGTAAGAATTGGCTGCCCACCAGTAGTGCAAAGACCATTACTCTTCCTCTGGTGTCATCAGTAGCAGAGGTTACTATGATGTAGATAGAAAAATCAGGATGTGGTTCAGTTTTGTGGCATGGTGGTCACACACAGTGAAAACAAGGACCATATGTTCTTTCGGCAGCAGCAAGAACCATCATTCTGAAGAAAGTGACATCTATGCAGTGTGTGTTTGTGTGTTTAAAAAGGACAGCCTCAAAATTGTAGACCAGCTGGGCAGAAATATATATATATATATATATATATTATATATAGAAATATATAAAGTCAAGGCAAGGTCATTATTGTGTTTTGAACCACAAAGCAAAACTAGACTCCAGGAAGAACAAGGAAGGCAGTGTATGTCTGTTTGTCAGTGTGTGTGTTTGTGTGTATGTGTATATTTGCATGTGTGTGTGTTTGCGCTGCCTGTTTGTTATGTTCTTTAATTCTGGATGCACAACCTACTGTACTTCTCTCTGGGTTATGTATCTCTACATCCGCCCCTCGCATGTGGGGTCTCCCAGCAGGGCCTAGCATTGGTATCAAGTATGCTACGCTAAGCAGCCATACAGTATACTATGACCCCCTTTACATGTAGCTGGATGTCTATGAAAACGCATATTTATTTATCCTTTACCTATTTATATTTATTTACCTATCCTATCATTTACACATAAACAGAGGTTTCAGTCACTGAAAACCTGGTTACCTTTGAAAACTCCAGCCAAAATGGAGCTCTCAGTAAAGAGTTTTAGCATTGTAATGTGATGGTCCCTCCGGTTGTTTTTCTATTTTTTTTGACAGCCTCCCCTGTTTCTGACGTTGTGTAAACAGAATTGGTTTCTAATGCGGGGAAGGAGTCTCTGTATTCTCTCCACTCTCCTGGGTATGCTGTTACTGCTACCCTGCTCACTAAGGCTCACGGAGGCATGCTATGAGACCGCGTGAGACTCTGGAGTGTGTGGACAAGCGAGGCTGCGAGGCTGTGGAACTCTGTGTGTGTGTGTGCATGTGCATGCGCATGCATGTGTATCTGGGTGTGAAGCCAGTGTGTACAGCTCATTTTAGGGTTCCCTAAAATGCTGGAGCACAGTAGGCAGCTCTCTAAGGTACGCCTGAAATTTGGGCTTTCCAGGGCTGAGCGTGAAGCCGAAACATCAGAAATTTTGTGTCCTGTTCCACCAGCAGTCAACCAAAACAAGTTTCAAAACATTCAAAAAACCAATTAGGCCATTTTTTTTTTCTCCTCTGAATACCTAACATCGTTGCAGAGCTACAGCTGAAGCATTTAAAAGATTAGTTATTTATTTGTTCTCCTCACTGTGCACTGTGAAGCTTTCATGCTTTTCAGCACAGCCTCCAACACACATGTGCACACACACCACATTCTCTCTCTCTCTCTCTCCCTCTCTCTCTTTCATTTCCTCCCCCAGGCAAGTTGAAGGAGGGCTTGGGGCCAGCAGGTCGCTGTAACGCCTCTGCTCTTTCCCTGGTGCGGCGCTCTCGTGCTCGCCTCTCTGGCCCAGCCTGGAACAGCATGTGCTGGGAGCAGGGCGCCCGCTAGGCTCCCAGGGATCCGCGCGCTCGTGTGTGTGTGTGTGTGTGTGTGTGTGTGTGTGTGTGTGTGTGTGCGCGCACGTGTGTGTGCGCCTGCGCCTGGATGCTGTTGCCCTGAGGGGTTTAACCCCAGCTTCAGTAGCGGCCACAGCAGTGCATGTGCTAAGCTGTTCTAGCTCGGAGGTGTGTGTGTGTGTGTGTGTGTGCGCGTCCACTTGTGTGTGTGTCTGAGTGAGAATGGTGTTTAAAAGGATGTGGAGATGACATGCAGGGTATGCAGAGTGGGTCTATAGGGTTTAGATGTGCCGAGGGGCATGGTAATTTGACTAGATGTTATTGTGAGTGGAGTGATGTAAACACACACACACACACACACACGCACCACAACCTACTTCTAACACTACACCAAAATACCTATTATATCATGTTATATCACACCTCCCAGGTAGGAAGAGCCGTGCTGGACTAATAGGAAAGAGGCAGGGGAGACAGTTTAATAAAAATGGTAATATCACATCATACAATATATGAACTTGAGAGTTTTCCACAGTTCCACTGCATATGGAGCTTTTATCATGGATGATTACAGGGTCTGAAATTCATGAGTAAAAGTCAAACACACACACACACACACACACACACACACACACACACACACACTCACATTCACATTCACATTCACATTCACACTAACACTCTCACACTCTTCCACAGGACTTACCTTTTAATGGCAAAGATGGGGATCAGGAGGTCAGCAGAGCTGGGACTCTCAGCCTGGTTTTTAATATGATTTTTAAAATATGATTATTTTGAAAGGGCCTCCTCACCCTCCATTTTAAACAAAGAAGGACAAGGCAGAGAGAGAGGGACTGGTATCGCCATGGCAGCAACCTCATTAGAGGCCTTTCTTTTCTGATGCACACGCTTGGCAGAGGGGAGGGGGGAAGAGTTCAGTTAAGATGAACTGCATGTCAGGCTGAAGATCCAAACATCTGAAAAGCCATTTTCTCTAAAGTTGTTTTGGTGCTTTGTGTTATCAGTTGTGTAGTCTGTGAAAGTCCTCCTGTAGAGATGCAGATAGGGGAACAGGGAAGCGGAGAGAGGGAAATGGGGAGCAGCGCGTATTGGCCAGGCCATTCCAGTCCAGTGGAACTGTGCTCCCCCCCCCCCCAAAAAAAGAAAAAAACAAATATGAAAACTTGGTTGGAAAACGTGGTTCAAAGTGACCTCAGCAGCCCATCACTGCCCTGATGAGCACACATCTGGACAACTCCCACCCACACTCTCTGCTTTCAGGCTGCCTCCTTGTGGCCATAGTGAATACTACATGCAGTATCTCTGAAGGATTCTGCAAACACTGTCTCTCTCCCCCCCCCCCCCCCCTCCTTCTCCTCTCTCTTTCTCCTCTGTCTCTCTCTCTTTCTTTCTCACTCTGAATTTGAATGTTTTTGCCCTGCTAATGCTTTTGCACTCCTCCGCAACTTTAATGTTTCCACCATGCCTCTCTGTTCAGTGAAATACCAGCAGATCCAGTTTAACAAGCAGATCACACCTGGTGGGTAGATCTTGTTTCAGTATCTCTATTTAAGTGCAATTTCTTTACCTCATTATACCACAGAGTTGTTACATGAGCCTATGTCTGTCTGTTTCTTTTTGTCCA
The DNA here is from genome assembly GCA_015244755.2 of Tenualosa ilisha. Taxonomy (NCBI): domain Eukaryota; kingdom Metazoa; phylum Chordata; class Actinopteri; order Clupeiformes; family Clupeidae; genus Tenualosa; species Tenualosa ilisha. The sequence continues at coordinate 9,191,230 of PYXC01000584.1, forward strand.
TCCGTCCTTCAGACAGTAGTGTTAATTGGGCTAAGTAAATGTGATAGTGTGTGTGTGTGTGTGTGTGTGTGTGTGTGTGTGTGTGTGTGTGTGTGTGTCCAGTAGCAGCAGAAACCAGCCTATCAGTGGAAATTCTAGCTGAGCTAGTGGCACAGGTGATGTGCCGTTGGATATAGCCTCTCAGGCCAGCTGGCCCTGCTATTTTAAACCCCCCCCCCCTCCTCCTGCCTCCCTGGGTGCGGTGGGGGTGAGTCGCCTCCCCCCATGGCATGGGCTTCATTTGAGACTTGTTTACCACTCTCTCTCCCCGTCCCCCACCTGAGGAAGACCATGGTGAAGATCATGAGGAAGATAACACTGCATAAAAAGCTGTCAATTAATGCATACAGGTCTAATCTATACAGTCCATGCAGGGGAGCATTACTGTATACTCTGGCCTGGAGACTAGTTTAAATGTGCATGTTCAATTACAAAGTGTCAGCAGAGTCACTCTTGTGTCTCTCAATTTAAGACCTTGGTTAATAACTACCATGCTTAGGCAGTATCTCTCCACTGACCAGAACTATCTGGGGGAGCTTGCTGTTATAGGACCTTGCCACGCCGACACAGACTTTGGATCCCTAATAAAAAAAAATGGTTCACTCTTTTAATCTTGACTTCCCTAATCCTTGCTGTTTGCCCGTGAAGGGTCAGGCCTTAAGCTCTAGAGCAAAAAGAGAGAGAGAGAACTGGAAACTGGGTGTCTCCACATCAAACAGTAAACCAGCCTCGAGCAGAACGGCTGTATGGGAGAAAATGGAGCTATAAGTAGCCTGGAGCCACTAAGAAGACCCTGACCTGGATCGCTGGGCTGAGGTTTTGCTTCAGCACACAAATATTAAAGCCCCCTCTGTCCAACCCTCTTAACAAAAGACTTGGCTCGTACACAGTGGTCTTTCAGCACGCTGATTAAACTACACACACACATGGGCATGCACACACAAACACACACTGTCATCAGCCTTTAGGAACTTTCTGGAAGAGCTTGTGTCAAAGAAATAAAGGTTAATTAGATGCCCGACACTGACTTGCTACTGCTAAAGCTGGACCAGGAGAAGCACAGAGCCCGTCTGGCTGACCGTGTGTGTGTGTGTGTGCGTGCGTGCGTGCGTTTTCTTGATTGCAGCTGCTGTCAGCAGTACCAGCTGATGTGTGCAACAAGCACACACTCACAAGAAGGGGGATAATCTCTGAATATGCACGGTTAGCGCCTTATCTGCGCGTGAGCACGGATCAGAGGCTGAATTCGTCACCCCCTGCTTCCCCCAACACCCACACACATACACACATTTCCCCCTCATCAAAGAACCTACCAGCAGGAGAATATGAAAGCACACAGACACAACTCCTAATGCCTACACAAACACAACACACACACTCACACCATACACTCTCACACGAGCATAGTTTTTCACCTAGTATGTGCATGTTGAGACCTCACTGCTGATAAGCCTTAGCATGGCAGGAGAGGGCTTTAGGCATACACACACACACACACACACACACTGATTTGTTCTCAAGAGGGAAAAGGCCTGTACGTGTTCCAGACCTTTGTGAGGTATGCCCTGTTTATTCCACACTATGCTTGCCTGGCTGCTGAGGTCATCCGCAGGATTTTTGTCTGATTTCATCACAAACTGTTCAGAGAACAGCAGCAACGAAAAAAAAAAAACTGCCAGAAGAGGGTGGAGAAAAGGAGTGAAATCCTCACCTCCACCCGTGCCCTTTTCTTCACCCTCCAGGGGCAAGAGAACACTAAAAGGGCCCGCAGAGTCCCCAGTAAGCTGGTTCTTAAATAGGGGGTTAAAATGTCACAGCTTGTGCTTCTCAGAGAGGTTGCCTTGTTTTACTTGTGCAAACTGCAGGCCCTGCAGATAATGTGTGTGTTTGTGTGTGTGATTCATTCCTCGCCCTGAGTGAGTTGAGCTGTTGCTGGTGCTTCGCTTGGTCAGTCGTAATGCAGAGAGACCATCTTGTGCTCTTGGTCTCCAGGGATCTTTCCATAGGGGACTTTGCAGAAGAAAAGTGTGTGTGTGTGTGTGTGTGTGTGTGTGTGTGTCTGTCTGTGTCCCTTGCCCATGCTTGTGGCAGGACAGCCAGCTGAATGAGTGACTGGAGCAGCAGCTGTGACAGGGTGTTCAATCACAGACACGCCAGTGTCCCACTCACACTCCCACTGGCTTTCTATTACACACACACACACACACACTTTCACACACATGCCGGCTCACGTACACACACACGGCTACTCTGTTTATCACTCCCGGGTTAGCTGCACTAGCCGATGGTCACGCAGAAAGAGTTGAACGTTGACATGCAAAAGGATTTTGTCGTCTTTCCTTTTTTTGTTTTTGCCTCGGATCTGCCCGCTCTCTCTTTCTTTTTTCGTTTCTTCACTCCCGTGACTCATTTTGCACCAACCCGCGTGAAACGCCAGCACATCTTGTCCGTACCGGCTGTCAGAGCTAAGGAATAGAGGCCAGGTGAGGAGAAGAGGAAAGAGGCATTGCTGTGTCCCGGAGGCTTGGCTGGTCATCTCTCACCACCTGAAGCCAGAGCCTACAGCCGCCGGGCTCTGCAGGAAACGCATCCAGACGGCACTCTAAATTTACTTTTTGTTTTTGTTTTTTTCCCCAAAAGGCATCAGTTGAACTTTTAAGCACTTTGAAGCGTTTTTGAACTTTGTGCATGGTCTCCTGTTGGAATTTCTCGTGGGGCCTATGAAGTGAAGATACATTTTGTTTTTGTTTTTGTTTCTTCTTCTTCTTCTTCTTCTTCTTGCTCTTCTCTTCACAATGCTGGACACAAATCCTTGCCTGCGCATTAGTTCCGCCTCATTCAGGGCCCCTCCAATGAGCAGCAGCAGCATGGAGAAGCAAGCCAGGCGATTGGACTACAAGCGACGTGCCTGTCAGAGTTTAAGGGAAGGTGGGATTCCTGCACGATCGTTTGCACGCTCACACACACACATACAGGCATGCCGCACATGTCCGCTGCCGTCAGCATCCAAGTGCTCCATGTGCTCCCATCTAAGCTTACAGGTGTCTATTTGAATGGCCTTTACTAAGCTCTTCCTAAAAGTTGTTGAGTAGCAACTCTGATCAATCTTACATGGCAAAAAAAGTAAGTGCTGTCTGTTGCGATAGCATAGCAGCTGATCATGACATCAGTAGAAGAAAGTCAGAGGGTCAGAGCATGAGCCCCAACCCCGTCCCCCAGATCCATAGCTCCAGATTGAGAGTCTCCCTGGGGCGGCGCCAAGGAGCCTAAAGCCAAATGACTTTGAACCCAAAGACCCCCCGATGCTTTGGATGCTCTTTTTTCCTTCAGCCTATCTGAGGCTGGCTAGTGTGCCAAAACGCTAAATGTGTGCATGCAATGGCACACCCTGACATAAAGCCCAGAGCCATTCTCAAATGCTCTTCCAGCGTGCACTGTTCAGCAATAGCGATAGCTACATAGGAAAAGTACAGTGCGCAGAGACTCGCAAATCGTGATGTGCGTGCTGTCACTTCCAGAGATACTTTACAAACAACTTAGAGTGTGCCCTGATACACCCATACTGGATTGCATATTGTAACACATACTACCTTGGCCAGAGGGTCTTAAGTGGCACTCCAATACTCTAAGGCCTGGACGGTTCAGGGTTGCCCTACTGCTGGGTAGCATTGCGGGTTAGAGGGGAAAGGGGTTGGGGTTGTTTTGGGCTTGGTCGTGGCCATAAGACCTTCAGAGAAGAGTAGGCACGGGAGATTTGGGTCGGGTGGGGGGCGGGGGGTGGGGGGTGTTCAGCAGGGTAGGGATGTCAGCAGTCTGAGTTTCGTTAGTATGAGAGGTTTAAGATGTGGAATGGGATGTAATTTACAGTAATGTTAACCAATAAGTCATTGGGGTACAGCCCCCAAAGCCCAAAGTGGAGATTGGGTTTCCAGCTATTACACCGTGAGACACAAATAGAAGGTAACAGCGGAGGGAGAGGATAGGTGACGGCAGGGGGAAGGGTTTAATGTCAGTACAGAGGGAGAGAGAGAGTGAGAGAGATGGTAAGGAGGGGGCACAGATGAAGGATAAATGGAAGAGAAAAACTGTGATATTCTTTGAGAAAGTGATGCTTTTTTCCCCAGAAACAAATGTGTCTCTCTCTCTCACACACAAACACACACACAAACACACAAGCAGAGCACACACAGGGCTGTCAAATTTTCCAGCCAGCACCTTTTTACTTTAGTGGAGCAGAGGTGTCGGTGCATGTCTCACATACATTGCCTGAATCTGTGCGTTCGTGCCTTGAATGTGTATGTGCGTGTGCCTGCTCATAAAAACAAACTGTTTGTAGACACCCACACTTGAGTTATCGTCTTGTGAGTTTCAGAGCATGAGAGAGCGAGAGAGAGAAGTTGAGAAGCAAGAGTGTTCACACATCACACGCTCCGGTGCTATTCTGCAGACCTCTGGGCTAGGCAGACCCAGAGCTCTCTGGCCTATCAGGGAGGTCAGCATCTGAAAAAGACACACCTAGATTCTGAGAAGCTGACTACTTGGGGCGGGGGGGGGGGGGGGGGAGTGTGGTTTACACTCATTCGCCGCAAACTGAATGCTATATAAACTTTTCAGCTTAATTTCCCATAGCCCAATTCAGATAGCATAAACTGCAGGTTTGCTGTTCAGTCTACATTGTATCAAATTCTCTCGTTCTTCTTCCTACTGACAGCACTTGGCGAGTTTGTACAACAGGGCCATGGTTGAAACGTACTCTGGGTCACTCAACTCACTGAGTGTCTCAAACTTTGTGAACTTGATGAATTGCTAACTGCTGCATGATGGTGTCAAGTCAGCCTACAGTATAAAGGTGATGAATTCAAGTGTGAAAACAAAATTACACATTGATGCTATCATACTGGCTGCACAAACTTGCTTTGCTGGACACACGGTATAGTGTCTGTGCTAGTCTTATTCCTTGAGTTTCTTAGTGTGTTAGACTTGTAGAGTTAGAGGAACTTGAAGATAAGTATTAGACCAAGTTGTTTCTTTCTTTTTTTAGTACGATGTCCTGTCAGGCTTCTCTTTATAAGCAGAAAAATGTGCTAGCCTATGTGATAATGCGCCTAGTGTGCTTATGTCCGAAGGGCTCAGACAGATCAGGATGGACTGACAATCCTAGAGCCACAGACATTCAACGAAGCACTGGGCTCTGGCATTACAGGGAATTGACTTCCAAGTTGATCTCATGCTGTGTGTTTTTCCTGACACATGCCACCTTCATTCATTTCAGGTCAAGCCAGGCCTTCCTCTTTTGTGTGTGTGTGTATGTGTGTGTGTGTGTGTGTGTATGAGAGAGAGAGAGAGAGCTACACATCCAAAACAAGCCAAGCCCTCTTGTAACCAGGGCACAGTTGAACTTCACAACAGGTGTTGGTGCACATATATAGGTGCTGCAGGTGTTGTCGATTAAATATAGACACCTGTTAAAAGTTCACTGAGCAGCAAGCATTCTGGCATCCTCTCTCCTTCTTAACTTGCCGTACTCTTCCACACCCCCCCCCCCCCCCCCCCCCCCGGCTGTGTTACCCCACAGGCAACCACTCTGTCAGTCTAACACTGCACTTGTACAAACAACAGATTCACAGCGATGGCTGCGTGTGATGATACCTAAAAGTACAGCAGGGAAGTGGCAAAAAAAAACAGAGTGAGAGAGGGAACAAATAAATCTGTGGTACACACACACATACAGTGTACCATTGGCATTCTCTACATAGTCTGTATTTAGTTTGTATCAGATGTTCTTAAAATTGAATTGACATACCACTGCAGAAGCAGGGCAGTACACATTTCGAACTGTGTAAGGGCAATGTGAAGCCATAACACAAAACATACCTCACTATACAATAGCAGTGTCTTCTCAGTTAAAAAAAAACAAGGCTTTAGGCCTTGGATATGTAATGGGACAGACATATTAAATGATAGGGTTGTCATGATATTAGAATTTCAAATGCTCAGGAAAATACTCAATATTTGATAGCATTTTTGATAACGGGGATGGGATAGGGAACATGTAGTCAGTCCTCTAGTGTTTAGCTGCTCGTATGAGGAAGGACATTTTGCCTGCCTATTCATAGCAGTGCTGTGTGAAATTGTCAACTGGTGAAGGCGACGATGTCACTGTTATTGAGGCTAATGATGTGTCTGACACTGATACTGATTTGATCTAAGTGTTGATTTCTATCCCAGTATTTTTATGCAAGTGTTTTTTTCTTCTGTTTTTACTTCACCTCAGAAGATTACCACAAATACACAACATAGAAATACAGAAAGCTATATAGACTCCTCTTTTACTTGTCTAAGTCAAGATCTCTTCATGTAACATTTGCTTTATTATGACATGTGAACGGAGAGGTCTTGGTGTTTTGTTTTGTTTTTTTGGAGTTTGTTGTAGTCACGTAGTCTGTTTTAGACACGTTTGAGATGTTTGGCAATAGTTGGACATGTGGTGTATTTTAAAATGACACTCCCCCAAGTAACCATGTTCCCCAAGGCCATGCAGAAGTGTCTGTGTGGTAAAAGATGTCACACGCCACACACACATTTGCAGAAACAGGAAGTGTGCGTAACCTCCCCCTCCTGATGCGCCTGTCGTTTCCCTTCCACGAGTCTTATAACGTCTCAGTTAAGCGTTTAAAAAACGCCTGTCGCCAGAGGACTCAATAGGGGGATCTTTTGCAGGCTCAGGTGCTCTTTCGACTAAAGGGAGACTCCCCCTCCTCCCTCCACCTGGCTACAAGACTGGGACGCAGTGCACCCTTACGGAGAAAATGTAAAAATTCTGAATGTGTCTTTCATCGTAGACCTATTTTGTGGTGCCTCTTCTTATTGTTTGACACTAATATTTTCTGCTGTGTGTTTTTCCTTGGTCTTCCAGTTCTCCAGCTGAAGCTGCAGCAGAGGCGGACTCGAGAGGAGCTTGTGAGCCAGGGGATCATGCCACGTACGTAACCTTCCTCACTGTCAGCCTGTGTCCTTCTCCTGCCATCTATTTCTCTTCCCAGCCATGGTCACCAATTTAGCTAGAGTGGATAGTGTGGATAGAGTGGATAGTCCCAGAGCCCACTTGCGAAACTGTGTATCATAGACAAGACTAAACATGCAGCACTAGCCCGATAGTTTTCATGGAGGTGCCACAAAGTTAATTGCTAAAACTTGGCTACAGTTGGGGTAAAATTTTTAGAGAGTTTTTGTTTTTTTTTGGTATTTTTGTAATCAAGGCATGGTGATTGGTGTCTTTGATCACTGTTCTGACAACACAAGTTTTGGTCTGTCTTTTTAATCATGAGTGATACAAGACCTGTTTCACATGCAAAGTCAGTTTTACAAATTGCTGTTCCCCTCCCCATAACCAGAATGGCTCTTCAAGGACTGTAACATTGATGCATTGGAAGGTACCGGAGGCAGGAGTTGGCAATTAACAGCTTGGATCAGACATTTTCAAAGCATCCTTTCAAGATGGCTGAGATAGCTGTATTTCCTATGCAGAAGCAGATCTTGAGCTTTCTTGGTGTGATTCGGTTGGCTTCATCCTGCTTAAAAAAAAAATGTTGACGTAGTTTGTAGGTGGCCTTGTAAACGTGAATCAGTCCATCGTCTTCCGGCTCTTCTACCCAGCACTCTGCAGTGTAGTTTCTTCCACTATGCCACTTCATTCATTACGCAAAGCACGTTTGTCTGCCAGCGATACTCGCGTTGACTTCCTTTGGCTGCTGACCTTTTGCAGACTTGCTAGTGTTGGTGGTTAAAGTAATCGCTGGTGCGAGGGCCGTTTCGCTTATCTCTTTTATTTTCATGTTCATCTCAAATTAGTACGTTTACGAAACAAAGCTCGGGTGACAGCGCTGAGGCACGGACGTCGCAGGGCCCCAGCTCAAATATGTCGCAGACGGTTTATTTGTAGCCCTAAAGACATGCAAGTTCGTTTCAAGTCTGTCTTTTTCGTTGTTTGGTTGTCGTTGCACTCTCGTCAAGGACTGTACCTTGAGGGTGCCCAGGATGTGTTGAATCTGGGGCTCTGGGTGGGTGGGGGGGGGGGCCATAGTCTCTCTCACTGCATTGGATTTCAGGTCTCATGAGCACCTGCTTGAAAGACAAACATGGCAGGTGATATCTGTGCTCCATAACAAACATATGCCACTCCTGAGCCATGTGTGAAATTCTACTCTTGAACATATATTCCAGAAATGCTCTATAAAGTGCTCTATAAAGTCATAAATGCCCTTTATTCTATGGTTGTGGTCCATCCCTCCATTCAGGTAGGAACCGTAATAACACGTTTGAGGCTGAACTCCTGTCTGCTTGCAGGACGAGGCAGAGACGGGGGTTCGGTCGGAGTGGGAGCTTGTTTTTTAACGTGCTTCCGTCTGATGTGCACGCCACGCTTGTCGGGACTGGGCGGGACGGACCGTTTGAAGGATGTCACGTCCCATCATTCTCCCACTCTGCGACTTCTTTGCCTTCATTGGGGGGAGGTAGTGGAGTCGGGCAGTGGGGAGGGGAGCAACCATGTTAAAGCCATCGCCTTCTGCCAGACTGGCATTCTCAGCTCGGTTTCGGCCTCCCCCTCGTGTCAGAGCACATCACTGTCACCCTGAACGCTCATGATAAAGGATGTGTGTTTGCATGTTCGTGTTCATTTTGATTAGTGTATCCTCAGCTCTAATTGCCTAGACTGAAGGCTTTGTTCAGAAGCCAGGTGCTTTCTGCTGGCAGGCCACCTCTGGGTTTTAAAAGAGGGGTACTTGTGTGTGTGTGTTTGTGTGTGTGTGTGTGTCTAGTGGTTCTGCAGTTGCCACTGGCCCAACTTCCCTCATCCTGCAGTGTCCAGCGCAGTTCTGCTTTCACACTGTTGTGTTGGTGGGCTGGAAGGGTGGAGGACAGGGAAGAGGAGGGACATAAGAGAAGATTAGAAAAGAGAGAGGGTGCTAGAAGGTTCTGTCATTTGAGAGCAGCAGGAGACAGAGAGAGAGAGTAAGATAGGGGGAGAGAGAGAGAGAGAGAAAAGAATGAGAGAGGAGGTGCAAGCAGGACAATAGGGAGGAGAGAAAAACAAACATGGCCGTAGTTTTCCCTTCTCTTCTCCACTTATCTTTCCCACCACTCCTCATCCAGCCCACACTGTTACCTAGGCTTAGCACAGGCCTAAGTGTTCCACTGCACACATCCATCTTATCTACAGTATCCCTCTCTCTCTCTCTCTGCCCAAGGTTTGGTCTTTTTCACTCATCCATGCAACGTTTTTATGCAACCATGCCAGAGAGAGAATGAGGACATGGTGTGTGTGTGTGTGTGTGTGTGTGTGTGTGTGTGTGTGTGGCACCGCTCCAGCCAATCAGAGCAAAGGAGGAAATTGCAGCCTGTGGCTTTTTTAAAGAGTAAAAGAGTGGATGAGGGAGAGATAGATAGATAGAGAGAGAGAGAGAGGGCAGAAAGCAAGAGCTCTGGGGCAATGCTCAGTGTCAAGCACATTTGTTCTGTCTTGTTGACCCCAGGACTGGTCTCATTGGCTTGCAGGCCAGCGGCTCGGTACGTGTGGGTGGAGACCTGACCCCGGGTGCTGCACACTCCGGCCTAATGTGCAGCAGCGCCATCACATACAGGGCCTTAATCAAATTAGGACATGCCATGTGGCTGTGTATGAATATACGCAAATGCAAACCTATCAGTGTTTATCTTGATGACGAGCTATAGGGAGATGTTTTCCGTTGACCTGCATAAAATGGAACGACAAGTCAGCACATTGTGAACGGGCTGAAACGAACGCACATGATTCATTCTCGTATTTGAGTCTTGAGGTCGCGAGCTGAAGAAGTGGTGCCAGCGCAGCGTGGAGGCCAAACGTGCACCGTGGTTACCAGACACTCTTTCAGCGTCAACAGGATGTGTCATTTCATACGTTTCTAATCGCGCCGTTTCATCGTCTTAGCCAGCCCAGTTTTGTGCCCTGGTTTGGCCCTTGTTTTTGGTGCCCTCTTGTTGTTATGTAACAGGGAGTGCGTTTTGTCTTTGTAAACACCGAGACCACTTGATGCATGCTTTGCGTGCTTGTGTGACATGTCCTAGTGTAAAGGGGTGTACGGCACAGACAGTGCCAGAGGGTCTGGGAGGGAATGAAGAGTGGCTATAATAAGTCTTCTAATGATACTCCACCTCACCAGTTATTTATACCCACCAGAGATCTATGATAGGCTTCTGGTGAAAGTGCAAAGAGCTTGTTCAAGACAGCGCATCCAGTGACACCGGCACCTCCTTGGAGTTCGCTCCTTTTGATTCAGTAGGCACGCATGAAAGTTGCATGAAACGTGTCGTGTCGTCTCTAGACGCCCGCCTGGTGTCTGTGAAATGCGAAAGCCTTCCTTGCGGCCACACGCTGTCCCTCTCCTTCTTCTAGTCCCAGGATGGTGCTTCACTTCAACTCTGAGACATGGTTCGAGATTCTCTTGTCTGTTCGGCCCTCGCCTTTTCCATTTAGTCTTGTCATGAAGAGTGGGAGGCTTTTTTTAAAGCTTTTTTTTGTTAGCATGCGTGCACATTAATGCACATCAATTTTAGATGTCCCTTCACCTGACTAGCTGTGCGTCTATCCACAAATAGTTATTGTAGGCTTGATAAAAGTTGGCCTGGATGAGGCTTCTTTATACCAAAAACCTAAGATCTTACTATTGCTAATCATAAACAGATAATAATCTAAGCATTAATGTAGTTTATGGTAAAGAAACTTTGGACATTGTTCATTGTTCATAAACAAATATACTAATCATTTTAAAAAAAGTTCCCTCCAGCAAGACTACAATGTTCAGACAGCTGAATATACCATTTTAAGTTTAGTGACCTTGACCTCTTCTCTTCAGGGTCATGCAATCTCGTGTAGTACTTTTAGACACTGGTCTGTAAAATTTCCGGTCGAGAGCGGCTTGCTGGGTCATTGACGTGCTCACTGGCTGTACTTCCAGTGAACTGAGCCCACATGCCCTGATTGTGTGCCCCCTTTGCCATGTTCCTGCTGTTGAACCACCAGCAGCCTCACTCATAGAGCTCATTGCCAACAACATCAAAGTCATGGGTGGGAGTGCAGACGAACTTGTGTGTGCGTGTGTGTGCGCGCGCCTCACATTCACTTCGTTACATCCATCTGCTGAATCACGTGTTGTTAAATACCTCTGTAATGATTTCTCAGATTGAACAGATTTTTACAATTTGCCTCCTTTAAATTCTCACTAATATTTTTGCCAGGCTTGAGCGTCGCTCAATGCACCCCCATAGTGGACACCAGAGCGGAAGAGGCCCAACAGTGTAACCCAAATTTAATGAAGCTTGACATTGGAGATGCGATAACGTTGTCAGGGGCGATAGTGACAGTGCGTCCTGGCGATTCAGCCTTTGTGTGGCTAATTAGTTATGATTAAAAAAGCAGAGGGGGAAGGGGCATATAGGGTGTGTGTGTGTGTGGGTGTGCGTGCTCTAAGCGCACTCCAATTAGAATGGTTACGTAACAGCTTTGCAGAGGTTACAGGAAGTGCAGCCAGTCAAACAGGAGGAAGAGGAAACAGAAGCTTGTGAAAAGTCGAACGACCCCCCCCCCCCCCCCCACCCCCCCCCACCACCCCCACTCCGTCCTCTATTCTTGTCTTGTTCTCATTCTCGCTTTCTCTTCCACCCTCTCTTTCTCCGCCATCTCCATCAGTCTTTCATGAGCTTGCGAGGGGCGTGTTGGCCCACCGCGTTGCGGTGGCACTCCGCAATGAGAGGCCTTCTTGAATTTTTCAGGGTGCCGCTGCCGTCGCCACCGTATGCGAGTTTGTCAGAAACGCGGGAAGGTTTCACACCCAACACCTCTTGTCATCCCTCTACCAGCAGCCGGGAACGAGTAGCGTCGCCATCTGGCTCCGCCTGTCATGTCAGGGAGAATGAAGAGACCGCGGCATCAAAACAAAGCATGAATAAGTGACACGGTGTTACGCAACTCATGTAACAAGTGACTTGGAGAGCCAACTTCCCCCTTCGAATTTGGTTAACAGGCATCCTTGGGTGGCAGTTTTGTTTTGTTCCAGAACGCTCCAGCAGAGGGGGCTAGCATAAGTAGAGGGGAGTTTGGAGATGCCCGTCATGCGGGCAGCCGGGCAGATAAAGAGAACTTGTCCCTCTGACCTCGCGGTCACCATGGTGACCTCTAACACCCACTGCCCATGGGACAAAGTTTGAGGGCAGATTTGACTGAGGGAACACACCATGGTGTGGGTGTGTGAGAGTTAGTGTGTATGTGAGAGAGTCCAAGTTCAATGGGGTGAACTGAGGCTTACACTGTACACTGCCAACCAAGCCCAAGGCTTTTGACTTACAGGTCACAAATCAACACAGTGCAGTCCTAGTTAGGGGGTGTGTGTGGTGTCTTGTGCAGAAATCATCTGCCATTTTTCTCTGTTTACCCTCTCATCCATCTTTTGTTTTTTACTTCCTCTACCTCTGTCTTTCTCTCTTCTCTTACGTGAGTATTAACAATGTTTCCTTCTGGTTGCTGGTGACATAGTCAGGTTAGTACTGTTGTAGTGCCACTGCTCAGTGTTCTATTTCACTACAGTGCTACATCAGGGAACTCTCCGAAGGCTTCGGATTCCCCAACTAGATGTTCTAGCATCCTATCAGTGAAGAGAGTTTGAAGACAGAACCAATAGTTTTGTTCAGTGAAACAAAGTGCCCATTCACAGAAAGGTAATTATAATGTAAAAGAGTCTAATGCATCCGGTTAGGTGAAGTATGTGATGGACATAGCTTAAAGAGCAGGACACAATTGATGAACAAGTTCTGGAGCCCCTGAGTGGTTGTATTTAAAGAAGGGCGTCTGTCTATGGGCAAATGTTTGTCTGCACCACTTTGGTAGCACTAGTCTGTTTACCTACCTGTCCAACAAATCAAGGTGACTACTCATCAGTCCTCACTATGGAGAAGCTTTCTGTCTCACCTTCACAGCAAAATAATGTAATCCTTATTTCCATCCTCTTCAGTTCTCCAGAGGAAAGCTGAACGCCAAGATGCTCATTAGAGCAGCATTGGCACTGCTAAACCTGCACGTGCCGCAAAAACGCTCTGGCTCGCAACGAGAAAAATTAGAAGCTTGTTCTTCCTCACACACACACACCCTCCCCTCTCTCTCTCTCTCATTCTCTCCTCTCTCTCTCTCTCTCTCTCTCTCTCTCTCTCTCTCTCGATTGTGCTGCTGCGAACTGTCGATATTTTTAGCCCCCCCTGGATGTCAATATCCAGGGAATTTAGTATTCTTTTGCGGAGGATACAATCTCTCTTGCGCTCCTAAAACTGACTTGCTTCCCTATTCAGAAGTTCTCTGTAATGATTTTCCTTTGGCCCCGGAGAGATTTCTAGAGAGGCACGGCTTTTCTATGAGCGCTTCTCTTTTTCTCCCTCCATTGTGTGACTGAATTGTTACCCTGGAACGTGGCATGTTTGAGAGCTCTTTTTTTTCTCCTACATTCCCTTAGGAGCTGGCAGCATTTGAATCGCTCATAATTTAGCGTGTGGTCGTTTGAAATGTATCGAGGCCAGACTGAATGGAATGTGCAAGCGTGTCGTGTAAAACAATGATATGGTAATGGGGAATTATTTACACCATATAATGTAACCACTCAACCTTTTGTATGTGCGACACACGGCCCTTTATATCATCCACGCAGGCTTCAGTTGCAGCATAACGGAAGTGGACTGCAATTTTACTCAAAGCCACATAGGTTAATATTTAACATGAATTTCCTGAGTAGATCCTGAAGCATATATTTACAGTCATCATTTATTTATGCTCGTTAGTAGCACAGTGCCCACAGGCTACACAATGACTGTATGAACCTCCCTCACAGTCTCTTTATGTTCAGAAACTCACTGAGCCTCTAAGCAGGGTGAAATTGCAATGTATTTGGGGTGCGTTTGCATATACAGTGGACTTAGTGCCCTAAAGTGGTGTTTGCGTTGGTGCCAGGTAGGTGTTTTTTAGGGAGTTTAGGGGGTTTTCAGGAAACTAATGAACATCAAAGGGCTTTGTGGCCAATAGGCTCAGGGAGCGCTGCGTGCTGAGGTACTACTGTTGTCTCTGGGGCGACTGAGAGCTTGGACGCACAGGAGGGAGCAAAAGGACCTGGCCTGACCTGGTCTATTTGGGTTTTTTTTTTTTTTTTTTAGCACCATACCATCCTAGGACCCAATGACACCCCATCACCGCATGCAGAAACTTTTTCTGCATTAGTTACCTAGTGCGTGTTGGAGTCACTCCACAAAGCTGCGGGCATTCTAATGTATTCACTCTCTCTCTCTCTCTCTCTCTCACACGCACACACACACATACACAGTTTCCCCCCTCAGCAGTGTCAAAAGTTTGAGATGTCTGCCCTTAGCAATGTAAGAGTTTTGGATAAAGTTTAGAAGTTCTGCATTTCCTTAAAATTTTATCTTAGGTTTTTGTTTTCTCTGTCTCTCTCTCTTTCTCACTCTGTCTGTCTCCCTCCCTCCCTCTCTCCCTCCCTCCTTTCTTAACTCCTCCAGCGCTGAAAAGTCCAGCTGCCTTTCACGAACAGAGACGGAGTCTAGAGCGCGCTCGGGTGAGTCCCTTCTCACTCCCGTCACTCTTCTCCTACATGAGAGCACATATGGGACACATTTCACCCCTGACCCCTGACCCCTCCCGTTTTACTTATTATCTCCCTCCCCAGACTGAAGACTATCTGAAGAGGAAGATTCGCAGCCGGCCAGAGAGGGCAGAGCTGGTCAGAATGCACATTCTGGAAGGTGAGAGAACCAGAGCCACTGACCCCTGGCCCTGCTCTTCAGTCAGTTTCCCTTTATCCTTGTTTAGGCCTTGGCTTCCAGTTAAAGTACTTTGAAACAGTGTCCATTTGTCATTCATGGCTCAATATGAATAACTCTGGGGAGGAATAGCCTTCTAAAATTGCACGATGACATAACTGTGTGTGTGTTTGTGTGTGTATGTGTGTGTGTCGGCGTGTCCACAGAGACTTCAGCTGAACCGTCTCTTCAGGCCAAACAGCTGCAGCTGAAGCGGGCGCGTCTGGCAGACGACCTGAACGATAAGATCTCCCACCGCCCAGGGCCCATGGAGTTGATCCACAAGAACATCCTGCCTGTGCACAGCAGCCTCAAGCAGGTCCTCATAGGTATTAGCACACACCATCAACTCATAGGCTCCCTTACCACACCAGACCCTCATAGATACTAGCAAACACCATCAACTCATAGGCTCCCTTACCACACCAGACCCTCATAGATACTAGCAAACACCATCAACTCATAGGCTCCCTTACCACATCAGACCCTCATAGATACTAGCAAACACCATCAACTCATAGGCTCCCTTACCACATCAGACCCTCATAGATACTAGCAAAGACCATGGACTCATAGGCTCCCTTACCACATCAGACCCTCATAGATACTAGTAAACACCATCAACTCACAGACTCCCTTATTACAACAGACCCTCATAAGTACAAACACCATCGACTCGTAGATTCCCTAACTACAACAGACCAGTATAGCTACTTTTAAACACCATCAACTCACAGTCTTGCTCTCTATGACAGGCCCTCGTACAGTAGGTTACAGCAAGAAGCTCTCAGTTTCCCTGAGAGGTCCTGTTAGGGAGAGCAGTGCACGTATACAGCAGGTGCAGAATGTGCAGGTTACATCACTGCACCCCACATTGCAGCAGTGCATACTGCAACATGGATTGCGACATCAAACAAACTCCAACAGGACACCCAACGTGACTCTGTGGGTTGGCATGTGAAATATAGCCCCAGAGATATGATTACACAGTAGCAGCAGTATCAAAAGACTATGCACACAGCATAGAGCACACTGTTGCAGACGCAGCTGGACTGAAGAATCTGGTATCAACTCCTCTGGTGACGCGCACAAACACACACACACACACACACACACACACACACACAAAAGTAAATTATCAAAGTACAGTTTTGTAGCATTTTTAGTGCAAACTGCGGCATCAAACATCCACTCAAAGTGAAGTAACATTAACAGTCACCAGGTTTGTTGACACAATGGAGTGAGGTGTTTGCGGCGTCTATTGAGAAAGGCCCAGTAGTTACAGTTTCTTACAGCAGCTGCAATTATGCTTCCATAGGTGACAGCCGGTCTTTAATAAAGCCAGCCCCCATCAAAGGAGCAACATCAAACAAGCATGCATCAAATGAAGTTGCTACCCTTGTAAAAACAGTGCGCTATCAAACAGACTTTTAAATGAGTGTTATTCATCTTATACTGACATAATTAAAACAGGCTTGCAATGCAGTCCTGACTGTACTTTCAGGCTGCACCAAGACACATACAAACACACACACACACACACATACACAAACACATTCATGAGTGTTCAGCGTTTCTTTGCCATAAGTCATTTACAAACACACACACACACACACACGCACACACACAACACGAGCATCATTTCAGCAGCCTCATAAGTGGCCTTAGGAAACAGGATGATTTGGTGCATTAGCAGGCTCTCTGTCTCCAAATTGATATGCACGCCATATGGGTTAGGCGGTGTGTGTGTGTTTTGTATATTTGTGTGAGTGCTTGCTTGTGCGTCTGTATAGTTGTATGTACATGCTTGTGCGTCTGTATATGTGTGAGAGCTTCTGTATGTGGATGTGCATCTGCATGAATGTTGATGGGTCGGTACATGAATAATTTCGTTTAGGAATGTTCTGGATGCTATGCAGATGTCTTTTTTTATAAATGCCATTTGCCATATGTGAATAGTTGGCAAACCTGAGCTTGTACCTGCAGATGTTTGTGTGAATTTTAATGTGAGTCAGTAGAACGGCACACAGAATAATACACAGGGATCAAATGCAAAGAAGTCTCTGCCTCCCCAGCAGAGAAGATAGACTGCACTTCATCAGCAGCAGCTTGTTTTGGACACACGCTCACAGGCAAAGATGCATGCACACACGTGAATAAGCACATTTGCTCAGACAAACACACACACACACACACACACACACACCAAAAAATACATATATATAATCAGGTACTGATACTGAACATACACATACAAGAACATTCTGGCAGACACAATCCTATACTATATACATGCAGTATACTAGCCAGCCTATTGGACACGGAGGCTATTCTTGCGTATGCAACTGTAACCATGGGCATTTGTCACCTTTCTGTGATTTGTGATGAGCCACTAATGAGAGCTGAGCTCACCAGCTACAGCATACATACACACACACACACACACACACACACACACACACACACACTCAGACACACACACTCACTCACACAAACACACGCAGCTTCCCCACCTCGGGTAAACACCGTCCCTTCCACACACACACACACACACACACACACAGCTTCCCCACCTCGGGTAAACACCATCCCATCCACACACACACACACACACACACACACGGAGAAGCCAAGCATGCTGGCATGCTTGGCGTGGGGCTGTCACATTCGGGCACCCCCACCCAGACCTTTACTGTAAGTGCTGACAACAGGTGCAGCCAGCTAACGGTGACGAGACGTCGGAGCTCATGTGTGTCCCATGCAGCTTCCCCCCTGGCAGCCATTTAAACTGAAATCATCTTGTACAGCAACATCATACCTGGCAATCTCCCAAAAGGTTTTTGCACAGCCGTGCTTCAAAAACACCTCTCACTTCCGCTGTTTGCAGTTCCTTATATTCCTTATATTCAAGCTTCAATGAAATGGCCACTGCAGCAAAAAACACATGTCCCTCTAAAGGCTATTGGTTTCAACAATTTCCAAAATAAAAAAAAGACAAAAAGACTCTACAAACAGACAAAAAATTTCAACTATTGTGAGTAATATTGGGTTTGCTTTGGTATGCTTCATGTTGACTTTACTTCACACCACTAGTTTCAATCCTCTCGCTCTCTCCTCTTGTGTTTGCCTGACAACTCAATGAGACAATGTCCTCAAACACACACTCAGGATTTTTTTTTACGGCTAGTCTGTTTGACTGGTTCTGTCTTGTTTCATTTCATTTACATATTTATATGTGTGTGTGTGTGTGTGTGTTTCTGTGTGTGTGTGTCTCTGGTCTCCTCTTGCTCAGAGACGGACTTCTCCAGGGTCATAGGGGAAAGCTCCTCTTTTGATGAAGACAGCAGTGATGCCCTCTCTCCAGATCAACCAGCCAATCAGGACTCACCGTTGGGCAATGCCCCTCTGCCTTCTCCTCCAGACGGACTGGCCAAGCACAACACTTCTCCAACGGAGGTGTGCTTCAACACACTCACAAAACACACACATGAATTCATATATGATACCTTTAATGTCCCACAACAATGCTGAAATCAGTTGTTTAGTACAACAAGAGAGTAGGTGAAAACATCAAGAACAGTACAGTGTAAGTAGGTCTGTGAACAAACATACTCCCATGTACGTGTAAGTTATATGTCAGACACCACACACACAGACTTGGTGGTGAATTGTGTTTCTAACTCGTGATTCTCTTTAGTTTCTGCTGCAGGCCCCTCCCCCTCCCCCTCCTCTTCCCATCGTCTCTGGCCCCTCCCCTTCTCAGAAGCTGACCAATGGGACCGCAGCTCAGAGGCCCACCCCAGGACTTGTGAAGGTATTACTAGCAAATAAAGCTAGCCATAATCTTCTGCTAAGCTAAGACACCATGGCTCCTACTTGACATGTAATGTATGTGCTGTAACATGCCTTGGATGATAAACTTTGAATCCAAACACACAGACCACCTCTCAGTCTAGATACTTCAAAACATGGTTGCAGTAATTTTTTATAATGGTTTATACATGTTTGATAGTTTATGCAAGCTAACCACTTGCATAAACCAAGCTGACCAAGCTTATCCACTTCAAGCTACAAGTGAGGGCTTGTACAGCAAAATGTGCTGCCCATTGTTTTGTGATGCAATGTAAGTGTCATGTCGTGTCTGTGATGGCGGGACAACATCCATGTACCTTATGAAGAGTACTAGAAGGCTTTTCAAGACTTGCGTGTGTCTGAGGGAAGTCTGACTGTGTGTGTGTCTGAGGGAAGTTCATGAAGACTACAAAACGGGCTTTAGCGTAGCTATTGATATATTCTCGGCTATCTTTATCCCCTCCCTCAGCCCTCCCAGACCAAAGCTGCTTCGGAGCGGCCTCCACAGCGGCCCAAGAAGCCCAAGGACAGCAAGCCCAAGGTGAAGAAGCTCAAGTACCACCAGTACATCCCGCCGGACCAGAAGGCGGAGCGCGAGCCTCCTCCGCAGCTGGACTCCACCTACGCCAAGATCCTGCACCAGCAGCAGCTCTTCCTGCAGCTGCAGATCATCAGCCAGCAGCAGCAGCACTACAACTACCACACCATCCTGCCCGCTCCACCCAAGTGAGTGCACCCACCCTCTGCCAGTGGGCCTCTGTGAGGAAATTCACCATTAACGCTCCCAGACTATGTCACTGTTATGTTTTTTTTTTTATCGTGCCCACAGATACAGATAGAAGTATGTACTTAATCATGCCCACTGATCCAGACTTTTACAGGGGTTTTTTGTTAAGTGTACCCAAGAACATTCTGAAGTGTGTACTTAATCACAGTCTTGCCACAGACACTCCACTGTAACACTCCAATGTAAGCAAGGTCACTACCAAGGTCATGGACTTGACACATTGACTTGACAAGGAACAATGAATTTGAAATTTGAATGTGAATATATCTGATGTTGTAAATGACATTGAATCGGCTCAATCATAACCTTTCTGTCTGCTTAGTGTATTTCAGACAGTGGTGAGCTTTATCTTAGGTGACGCTGTAAATATGGAATGAAAACTTTCCACTCTCACAGTTGAAATGAATCCGAAACTTGACCACGTTTGTGAGAAACTTGATGTCTAGGAGGTTGTGAGAAACCGTATGTGTCATGTCTGCTAATGGTTTTTGTTATGTATTTCAATTTTAGTTGGAACCACTTCCCTTACCTCTGTGTCCTGTGATATCTCTGAATGACTGTTGTTTCTTCCTTTTATCACAGGCCCCCAGCTGAGCAGCAACATTCAGCCGCAACCATTACCACCCCCACCACTAACGGCCCTTCCCCATCCAGAAGTGTCCCGCCCACCACATCCACCTCCTCCAATCAGAGCGGATCAAACCGGCAAGCGAGCCAATCATCAGTCGGGGCCAAACCCGGGGTCCTGCCTCCTAATCTGGATGAGCTCAAGGCAAGGGCCTCAGTCTTAAATTTAAAAATTGAAAGTTAAAAAAGTTCAAATAATACTTTCAGCACTGATTTTGGTACACTTAATAAAAAGCAATGGCATGTCTTCATGTTTAGTTAGGGTCATTTAATGAACTTCTGCATAGATTCCTGAAGCATATACAAACCTGTATGTGACAGGAGAGGCCCCTGGTGCTGTAGAGCAAGGAAGATATTCACTGACCATGTCTTGTGTGCTTTTTTAAAATGGATGTCTCTAATCCTACCATCTCCCCGCCGCAGGTGGCTGAGCTGAAGCAGGAGCTGAAGATGCGCAGCTTGCCAGTCTCGGGCACCAAGAACGACCTGATTGAACGTCTGCGGAACTACCAGGAGCAGCACGGTGGGGCACCATGCGCTGGCACCTCTGCCACCGGGTCCAAAGCCAGCGCATCCCAGCCACAGCAGCAGCTCCAGGCGTCCATGGCACATCAGCAGCAGCAGGTCTGCACCTCGTCGCCCGTCCTCGCCACTGCCGGTGCCCCTCTGCTGCGCCAGTCAGGGGACGGCGGCGTGGTCCTGGCCGCGTTTCCGTTCGTGGCGACGGTCGGCGGGACGGGGCAGGGCTGTGTGCAGACCCAGCCGCAGCCCCGGGTCATGCACTTTGGCAGCACCAGCTCCTCACCGCCTGTGTCCCCCGCCCCTTCGGAGCACTCGCTGGCCGGCTTGAGCCCGGACAGGGCCAGCTGTAATGGAGACACCTTTGGAGAGATGGTAGGTTTCTCCCCTCTGACCCCTCCATCCTCACTATGCCTAAAGACATCTATAGAGACATCCACATCTGACCTGTTTAAAATTTGTTGGTTGCTCCGTCAGCATTTGTATTGTTCACAAAATCACTAGGAAAGTAATTCCTCGAACAATATCATTCTTCATGTATGGTATATGCGCTCTTATGATCCCTTGAGGGTCTCTGCATATAATCCACCTGTGAATTAGTTGTTTGAGGAATGGATGTTGTTGTTCATATTAGAGCAATGCAGAAAACTATGTTTTGCAGTTATCATTTCTTCCATCACTGGATGAGTGGACGAGCCTTAGCCCTGTGAGACAGCTGCTCACAGTGAGCTCTGATAAACAGCAAAACTCACACAGCTACTTAAGCACATTGATATTCACTTTATGCTCCCTCCCCTGGTGTTTTCCACTCTAGGTAATAAGCTTGATTCATTATTTACAAGAGCCTTACATGACTCTTTTTTTCCACCCTGTCTTTCCTTCTCTCTCTCTCCCTCTCTCTCCCTCTCTTTTTGTCTCTTTCTTTCTTCTGTCTTCCATCATCCCACCTTTTCTCCCACTCTTCTTGTCTCTCCCACACTCTTTCTGTCTTCCATGCTCCATCGCCTTCTGTCTCTCTATCTTACACGCTCTATCTCTCCATCCCTCTCTCCCTCCCTCCCGGTCTCCTCCAGGTGAGCTCTCCCCTCACCCAGCTCAGTCTGCAGCCCTCTCCGCCACAGCACCAGGTAAAGGAAGAGGCATCCCTCACTGGCCCCACCTCCTGCCGCTTCTCCCAGCAGCTCAGGCCGCGAGCGGCTCAGCCTCAGGCCCGGCCGCCACCGCCTCAGCGCTGCCCCCCGCTGGACAAGGACCGAATGCTGCAGGAGAAGGACAAGCAGATCCAGGAGCTGACGCGCATGCTCCTGCAGAAACAGCAGCTGGTCGAGACTCTGCGCTTGCAACTGAGATGGGCAAGCAGGTGGGCACGGCGGTGACGACGACGACAATGGGCACCAGCAAGGCCTCCCAGCCAGCGGGTGGGGTCGTGCGGGTAAAGGAGGAGCCCCCCGACATGCCCACCTACCGCTGCCTCTCGCCCATGGACGCCATCCGCGTCACCGTGAAAGAAGAGATGGCCGAAGAGGGGGAGGAGGAAGAAATCGTTGCAGAAGAGGAGAGAGAGGGGATGGACATGACCGCCGAGAACGGCGGCGGTGACGTCGGCTTCTTCCAGATGTCGCCACGGCAGCGCGAGGTGTCGGCGCAGCAGCAGCGCGAAGCCATGCAGGCACAGCTGGAGCTTCTGAGGCTGCAGCAGGCCCAGAAGCTCAAGCTCAAGCAGCTGCAGATGGCCCAGCAGCAGCAGCAGCAGCAGCAACAACAACAGCAGCAACAGCAACAGAAGATGGTTCTGCAGCACAACCAGACCAACCTGCAGAGGAGGTCCCATCAGAGGAAGAGGAAGCCACAGAAGATCCATCAGCACGATCTCATCCAGCAACATCAGCAACATCAGCAGCAGCAACAACAACAACCACAACAACAGCAGACTCAGTTATCCCCTCAACAGGTCAGCTTCAGCACCATTCCTCCCATACACTACACTGACTAAGTTCAGGCACAGACTGTCCTGTCAAAAAGGGAAATGTGATCAGTCATGCGCAGAGGCTGGGTTTTTTAAAACTAAGAGGGTGATATATTTCCCATCACACCTGCTGGAATGTAGCACAGGTGTCCAGCCAGTCATGAGTTAGTTTTTATAATAGAGCTTCCTGCTATTCACCATGTAGGAAACAATTTGCCTCTTGAACCAACAGTTATCTCTGCTCCAACTCGTCAGCACACAGTGCATAGGGTTCAGATGTTGTTTCTGTGTCGGTTCTCAAGAATCTTCTCGGTTCCCTTGCACCTCCTTACATCATGTTCTAGAGTGAGACAAAGCAGGTCACTGAGCAGACGGGCAGCTTTTGCGTCACGTAGCCAGGGATGAACGTCTGGCCGTCACCACCAATTACTCAGGACAACACCAGAGTCCCGTGTGAAACAGGAAAACATTCAGTCACAGAAGCTGGTTGTTGGGTTGACTTTTTCTTTGTTCTCTCCCTCTCCCCCTCTTCCTCTCTCTCTCTGTCTCTCTCTTTTTCTTTCTTTCTTTCTTTCTTTCTTTCTGTTGTTCACCCATGTACATTTCTCAGGTGTTTGTCAATCAGCAGACTGTCTCCACCTCTTCTTTTCCACTTGATATCCTCAAGAATCACCCAGCTCCCACTCTGGTCAAAGACAGCAATGGCAACCACTTCCTGATATCGCTGACCAATCACAACATAGAGAGCCAAGGGACCGATTCCACCCAGGGCAAAATCGCCAATGAGATCACGTTGCAGGTACTAGGCCTTTAAATGAATTGACTTGTATCACCATGGGTGTATAAAACATACCTAATCCACATGAATGTCTCTGTCGGTAATCTGGTATTACAGAGGTTACAGTCTACGCCTGCCAAGCTTCCCAGTCAGTTATCACAGCAGACATCCCACAGCACCTCTCAATCAAAGAAGTCCAACCAATCAGGCGCTCAGAGCCAGTCAACCAGAAAGGTGAGAGAAAGATGGAGAAATCTACTGTATAATGATCTCTGAAATCCGTGTTATAACTGATGACTCCATGACTGGGTCTGGTGGATCGTGTGTGTATGCATATGTGCATATTTGAGTGTGTGTGTGTGTGTGTATATATCTAGTGGATTGTGCGTGCGTGTGTGTGTGTGTGTGTGTGTGTATATCTAGTGGATTGTGTGTGTGTGTGTGTGTGTGTTGGTAGTTCTAATGAGGGGGAAAACATGTCCTGAATTGGCTCAATAAACACCCAGTCTTGCCTGTCTTAATTAATGGAGTGTGCTGAGCTCCATTCAACATCCTTGATAAGTCATTGAGAGTTGCGATAGCGGTTATGATTCTCGTAATTAAAATGATAATATCCCTCATTATGTTGATTGATGTCATGTGAGAAGAACCGACTGAAGCCTTTAGATGATTAGCATTCAGGCTAATTAAAATCGACCCTTAATTACAATAAATTTTTATTTTTTTTTGTAGGGACGCAAGACGGGTCTTCAGGTGTCAACCAATCAGACGTCGAAGGCCACAACGCCCATGTCCGCACCGCCCAGTCTGCAGCCATTTTTCCCCAGCACTGACTCCACCCCCTCTCCAAATCCCACCCCCTCACCTCCCGTGCACATGGTAATTTTTTTTTTTTTTGGGCGTGCGTCACCGTGTGATAACCTGAGCAAATGATCTGGGAAATGTTTCATTGTTGGCTCTCATTAGCCCGCTGATCGGGACAGCCGAAACCTAAATGAGTCTCCTAAATCATTTGAGCCGGCAGTGTCATTTCACCAAAGCCGAACACGAGCATCTTCACCCCACTGTTTGTCACCTGCAGCCCGATCCATTTCTCTGTACTGTCCCACTGTGTGTGATGGTCATAGATTCTCTTTCTGGCATCAGCCTCTGTGTCTCAAAGAGTCTCATGATCTTTCTTTACTCCTTTGTCAATCTCTCCCCTCCCCATCCTCCATTCTTCACTTTTTTCTATTTTCTTCCTTCCTTCCTTCCCTCCATCTTTCTTCTCAGTTTGTACCCCTTGTCCTCTCAATGACTCACTCTCTCTCTCTTTCTTTCCCTCTCTTTCTTTTTCTTTCTCTCTTTCTCTGTGTATCTTCCTGTCTGGCACGTCTTTGTCTCTGTTTCACCCGTTATTCAGTTTGTCTCAGTTCTGGTTTCAGCCAGACCACAGCTTCCTGTGTACTGAATTAACCCCTTGGTTGGCATGACTGTTTTTGTCGTTCACAGGAGAACGGCTCCACTCAGCAGATGGATGACCTGTTTGACATCCTGATCGAAAGTGGAGGTAGGACATCCAGAGAATTATTCAATCAGAAAATTGATTGTATGCAATGTTATATGTTAGATATAGGTTATGCATATGCTATGCTTATGATACGTTGTGTATCTTTTACATCTGATATACATTAACAAAGTTTGGTCGTGTAGGACAAAATGTCGTATTCAACTGCTGCTGAATTCCTTCCTTAATCTTTTTGTTTTCTTTTTTTTCTCATGCCAGAAATCTCAGCCAACTTTAAACCAGCTCCAGACCCTGCCCTGGCCAGACTAAAGGTTGATAGCCCCTCTCCCTCTTCCCCAGACCCCTCCCATGGCCATCTGTCTCCTCCCACCCCTCATTCTCCCAATACCCCCCCGCTCATCTCTGATACCATCAGCTCGGACGCCCCCGAAAGCAGCCCGGACCACGGCGGCGGCAGCCACTGCGAGTCGTTGACGGGCGAGGGGCGGCTGGAGGACTTCCTAGAGACAAGCACAGGCACACCCTTGCTGGGCGCGGAGCCCGGCGGCCCGCTTCCGCTCATCGACGACCTGCACAGTCAGATGCTGAGTACGCCCAGCATCCTGGACCACCCGCCCTTGCCCATGGACACGTACGAGCTGGGCTACAGCGCGCCCACCACTGGCCTGGACTTCGCCGACGCTGCCCTGGACACCATGGACTGGCTGGACATCACCATGGGCGAAAATGTTGGCCCCGGCGGCAGCAGAGGTGCTGGCACAAGCCCGGCCCACGGCACAAGTCTGACGGTGGCGCCAGCGGGTCCACCCGTGCCCACCAGCATCTTCTCAGCGGACTTCCTGGACAGTCCAGACCTGCAGCTGCACTGGGACTCCTGCTTATAGTAGCCTGTGTCTCTAGAAGTGCACGGACAAAGACCAGTGCTTTGGGGACACCAGAAGGACACACAGCACTCTTTGCGATTTTACTCATTAGAGCACTCCTTCGTATGCAAATGCACACACTGCACCCACAAACTCTCTCTCTCACACACACACACACAAACATGTGCTTGTACAAACGCACTTGTCTCCCCCCTCTTACAATCTTCAGCTACCTTCAAAGTCAGACAAATTCTGGAGACATCTCCAGATTTGACACTTGCTGTTGTGTTACAGAATGGCTTCTCATGACTCTAGTGTTCTCAGTGTTACATAACACAGTATAATCACCAGATTCTTCTCTTTATTGATGATACTTTGCTAAGCCAAAACTCAAGCACTAGGTTCCTTTATCTGGAATAGAAGTGTGTTTATTATCTTCGCCAAGGAGGTTGCGTTTTCGCTCGCATTTGTATGTTTGTCTGTCTGTGTACAAAATAACTCGAAAAGCACTGCACAGATTTGCATGAAATTTTCGGACAACGTGGGCAAGGAACAGATCCGGATAACCGTCTGGAATTTGTACTGCATCAGTGACCCTATATTGCCTTGGCGAAGGTCTGCGCTCTCCAAGCGCTTTTCTAGTTTTTACTGTATCGATTTGAATGTAAAATATTCAGCTTCGAGAACATCCTGAGTTCTCC
This sequence comes from Tenualosa ilisha, assembly GCA_015244755.2. Taxonomy (NCBI): domain Eukaryota; kingdom Metazoa; phylum Chordata; class Actinopteri; order Clupeiformes; family Clupeidae; genus Tenualosa; species Tenualosa ilisha. The sequence continues at coordinate 9,217,755 of PYXC01000584.1, forward strand.
TAATCTCTGTATTGTATAAATAATAAGTGCCATATGCTGTTAGACAAAAAAAAAAATGGGTGTTATTGCTAGCATTAGCATCCTTGTTAGCGTTACCTGTTACCTGTATTGAATGTGTTGGACAGGTGGAGACTCAGGTGTACCAGTCCTGTGATCACACCACAGCCTGTGCAGGAGGACTGCTGAATGAAGGGGAATGATCCCCACAGTCTTTTTCATTTTAGGATGTATTGAAAATGTGTTTCTTGTTGTATCATGTATATATTGCTAAGCCATTGAGTTTTTATTCATGCTGCATTATGTCACAGTACTTTTTTTCATTTGTTTTTATGATGTAGATACACATACAGTCAAAAGCACTTCATCTTGGCTTGTTGGGGGTTTATCATAGAGCAATTCTCTTGAATTGTTGTTAGCCAACAAAGAGCCAAACATCACTGGTGAAATCTACTGAATGGTGTGATTCTACAACCATCTCTCTGCTTAGCCTTGTTTTCATCTGCTGAGGGATGTCAACAGGATTCCACATAGTAAGACAGTAGTGTCATCCAGTCGAAGATGAATCACCCTGCTTTTTATGCCTTAAGATTCTGTGACAATGTGAGGTGTCCAGTGAAGTTAGATTCCCTGTCAGCTTGCCAATGTTAGGTCTGTGACTTGACAGCGCCTGCAGCTTCTGTGTGCTTAGCAGGTGTGAAACTTTACAGAACACGTCTGTTTGGCACTTCAGCAATTAACGAATTCGCCACATTTTTCACTTCTTATCTGAGCTATGAGCCAAGCATCAGAGAAATGCTTATGATTTTTATAAAAAAAAAAAAAAAAAAAAAAATATATATATATATATATATATATATACAGTATATATCCGACAGCTAGAGACAATGTAATGCCTTTGATAGAGACACCTCAAAGTGTTTTTAGCAGTGTTTGCCATTGCACAGAGCCATAGAGGAAGTATCTGTTCGTGAGAGACAGCCGATCTGGCAGCTGATTATGGCATCCCTGCAACCAGAGGTCAAGGTAACTGCCAGTCTCGCCAGGGTTCTGGAAGGATCTGCAGATGAGTGTTCTAACAGCTGTTTGACACAGTAAGACTCCCGGCCATCTCCTCGCACACTTCCAACGCGCACTGCTTTTTTTGTTCATCTCACACGCAAACACACACGCGCACACATACATTCACACATTTGTACTTAAACCGGCTTACACAAACTGTACAGCATCACTTGCATGTATTTCAAACTGTTACTATACCATACTGGGAGACAGACACATGCACTCTTTCTTTAAGGGGTAATGTAAGTGTGTGGTTTGTTTTTTTGTTTTTTGTTTTTCTTTGATGTCCTTTTGATTGTGTGTCTCTTTGGAGGGCACCCGGTTGTGGCATGTCTTTGTTTTTTGTTTATGTTGTCTTTTTGACTTTGCACTTCAAATAGGTGTTGTTGGTGCCTTTTCGAACTGAGCCACAACCCCACCTTCCTTTGTTGGACTAGAGGTTTGGAAAGGGTCACCAATGCCACAAAATGCTGTACTGCTTCATTCTCACTGGCTGATATCAGAACTTTTGTGAGTGGGGCTCTTGGGTGGGTGTGGGGGTAGCTGGATGAGACTGCTGAAGTCTCAAGGGGAGAGGGAGGGGGTGGGATTTTACATGCACTGAGACATTTGTTACATTTTCTCTGTCATCTGCTTTCTTTTTTTTTTTTAAAAAGACAAAAAAGACACTTGAAAATAAAATGTTGTGTACTAGCTGTGATGTTGGCATTGTTTTGTGTTGAAGCTGGCATGGGACGTATAGAGGCATTGATGTGAACGGAGAGTGATCACTCCAAAACACCAGGGTCTTAGATGCAGATGTGACAGCTTAGTCTCTCGTATTGTCTCACACATACACACATATACACACCGATATTATAGCAGGGCCTTGTGTGATCCCCCCCCCCCCCCCGCTTATACAAAGCCAGCAGTTATTTTCCATAAATTGACAAGCTTGCTCATTCATTTGTGTATCTTGTTCACCTCAGCACTTGACACAAAGGCATATTTGATCTCTCATCTCTCAGTGGGAAACAGAAGCTCCAGATTTAAACTGACGTGTGAAGAATGACTAATTGAGACATGCTGATGTGCTTTCTGAAAGGGACAGCATGTATTCAGATGAATGTCTTAATCATGTTGCCAAGTATTGTATCTAATCCAGTCTGGTGCACAAGTTCATGAAGTTGATTTTTCATTTTTGACGTGATTGAATTTGAGCAAGAAAAACAATTACGTTACATTATGTATAATGTATTTATCATACAACCTAGACACCTTGTTGTTTGGTTTAGTATTTCCATTATTAATAATCATTGCTTTTGCCTAAATGAATATATGTCTGTCAAGCAGGAAACGTTTGACAGTCTGACATTGTTCCATTTGAAATTTGAGGGATAAAAATAAACATATTTGACCTCAACGGGATGGCACTTTGAATATTGCCAGTCAGTAAAAGATTGGTGTGTGGCTGGAGTCAAAACAATTTGATTTGATCACACGAAATTCCACATAGCTGTTTAAGTTTAAACTTGACCTTTGTTTTCTTAGAAAGGCAGCCTATTTCCATAGTAGGTGAAAATTAAACGTCTTTAGTAATTGTCTCTTGTTCAACAAAATAATATATAGAAAGAGTAAGATACATTTTATAATGGATTTTTAATAAATTTATTGAGAAAAATAATTAATCAAAATGTTGCTATATACTTTATATTGCACTAAAAAAATTCAATTTCAATTATCTGCCTCGCAGGCAGTCAGGAAGCCCATCTGTACAGCCAAATCCCAGATGCCAGGAATGGCCTCAAGTTTCTCCACTGCGTCATCTGGGAGAATGATGCCATCTGCATCTTCCCACCACGTATCCCAGGCTCTGCCATGGATGCCCCCTGTGTTTCCCGGAAGCTCAGCCCTAACCTTCTCCCTATAGTAGGAGGCCATGGCACGGTGGTACTCCATCAGCTCCTCTGGGTTGTAGTGGGCTGCACTCCAGGATGGAGTTGGGATTTGCTGCAGGCCCCAGTGGGGAGACCAGCAGGAGCCGATGAGGTGGACCAAGTGGGTCCGACTTTCAGGGAATTCACTCCCTCCTGGGCCACGCTGCAGGGCACCTGAGCTTGAAGTGCTCCGGCAGGGAGAGTGAAGTTCCCCACAAATCTGAGGGGTCCAGCAGCTGAAAAAAGACATACATATTAGCTACTGCTACTGTAATGCCTAGAGGCAGTATTTATTTTACCCACATTTAAAGAACATAAACTTTCTTACTTGTAGATGGGTGGGGATGGTTAAAGTTGCCCACGAAAGTGAGGGTCTCCATTTTCTTTTGAGGTTTTGACATGGGCATCTTGACCACACCACTGAGCTGCCCTTGGGCCACAAACTCCCTCCAAAACCTACCTACGAATATTTTAAAATTATATAACAATTACAATCAATTTATTAAACAAATCAGCTAAATATTCAGAGTAATACAGGTAAAAGGTTATATTCTTACTTGCAGTAAACCGTGTAGATCGCACATATTTGTATGGATGGTTTGATGGAGGGGTGATGCTCTGAAGTGATGCTCTGTTGGTGATGCTTGGGGTGAAAGCCATTGAAGAAGTTCGCTTTGAAATCGCAGAGGTTAATCAAAAGTGACTTGCCTTCAGCTTGTTCAGGTAAGAAGTGTGTAGTTTTGCCAACATTCTACTTTGACGAACATTCTACCTAGCCAACATTCTAGATCTGAACATTCAACTGTAAACATCTTGGTTGCTTAGCAATTATAATGCCATCAATGTTTCTAGCAGGAAGAACAGCTCATGACAGTTGAACAAATTAATAAACCTTACACATTTACAACACCCTTACACTTTCCAAAAATATTCAGTTCATACATGGAATTTCAATATTCTTAAGTCAAGTTCTAGATATTGAAAAGTGAACAAAATGTAATATATATATATATATATATATATATATATATATAGTATGAGTATATATATCAATGTCAAACAACAATACATGAATCACCTTTGAATATTATTGTGTTCAAGCTGACCCCCCCAACTGCATATGTACATATCAGCCAAAACCAGCACTACAAATGGGGTTTTACAACATACTCTATTTCTATTTGACATTGTAGTAAAGGCTCTTCATGTGAAGTGGGACCTTTCTTGCATTACAGTACAGTAACAGCAGAAGCAGCAGAAGGAAGTGTAATCTTGTGGAGTCAGCGTCTATATGATTAACACACACACACACACACACTTTGTCCCTTTTGTCTCTGCAGCTCAGAGATATAGACTACAGTGCCGTAATCTCTGCTCGGAGAGGAGTGCTAAAATGACTTCTGTGTGCCACGGGGCCCTTGTGAAGCCTAAGCCTCTGCGTCTGCACAGGCTTTACACCAGCATCTGTTTCTCTGCCCTCGCCGTGCCCTCTTGCTGCTTCTCTCCATCTCTCTTCTTTTTCTCTTTGTTGTTGTTGTGTCTGTTTGTTTTTATTGGCCTTGTTTGTTTGGACGGGTTGTCATCCTGCCATGTGTACTAACATCTGCCCCGTTGCAGATCATGTTTGCTTGTCCTGCTTGAAAAGAGCCGTCAGCAAAAAGAATAAATAAAAAAGTGATGGGAGTCTGAGTGAGCTTTTTGCACATACATGGTGTCTGCAGATGTAAGCAGGCAGAGAGAGATACAGAATTATTCCTCTTTCTTTTATGACTCTGGTCAAATAGTAGAAGAGGATAGTAGACCTGGAATTCATTGTGCTTCTTCCAGCTCAAGGTACTCTTACTCTTTCTCACACACACACACGCACACACACACACACACACATATATATATACACACACATACATACACACACACACACACATATATATATATATATATGTATAGACACACACACACACACACACACACACACATGCATGCATGCACACACACACACACACACACATACATAGACACGTACTCATACACTGGCTCGTGTCCTCAGGTTGTGCCACACGTTCATTTTCCACTTCATTCGTTCCTCTCGTGTCTGTGCATGATTAAAGGTAGTGCTCGTCGTGAGGAATTCAGTGTGGCCTTGATCCTCACGTCACGTGATCTGAATCCACCACAGCGAGGAGGGCTGCGGAAGGTGCCAGAGGCGGCCTCGCTGACTGGCTCACTCGCTGTCCAGCGTATCCTGATTAAAACAGGAACACTTAAGGTGTTTTGATCGATGTCATTATGGCAAATGCTTCCACGCTTGATCGCTTGTCCCCTTGGGTCTGCTTTGAGGTGGGGGTGGGAGGGTGGAGGGGGTGTCTCATACCCCTCCATCTAATGCATGCCAATGAATCCACCGCTACTCACTATTATGCTGAGTTTCAAGCCTCCAGAATGGAGGCAAATAGTGAATTGTGGTTATGTACGGGGAAAATAAGTGTGGCCCTAAGTGATTGCCTGCTATGCTTTGGGACCTAACCCCAATGAAAGTCTCTCTCCTGGGCTCAGACGTTTATCAGCCATCAGGACTTTGCAGTAACAACTGTTCCTTCAAAAGTCCATTTGCATATCTTATTAGGCTGTGATCACATTGACCAGCAATGGTGCGGACAACACTGAAAAAAGATTCACCTGATTAACCAGAATTTGGCTTTGAATGAACTCAACAGTGCATTAACATCCTAGTAGTTGACTAACTAAATTGTTGCAAAAAGAAGTTTAATTCCCATCACATTTTCTCAGAAATGACAATACCATCTCCATCCACCAGGGTGCGGTGTTTTCCCTTTGCGTGTTTGTGTGCATCCAGCCTGTCAGTAAGAGACATGTGTTTATGTGTGTGAGTGTGCCTTTGTTCCTCCAGATCTATACACTGCTTCCTTGGCGGGTCCCTCAGTTTAATTGAGTCCATTAAGCTGCAGGGGGAAGATCGATGGGCCCCCGTCGCTGTAATGCAAGCCCCGTCGACTCACAGCGGCCGCTCTGCCAGTGATGACTGGCAGATCTGCGTCCACAAGCTGACAGGCCCGTTCCGACCAGAACCATGCCTCAGACAGGGCCATCTGCCCAACCAGACCGCGACAGGCGGTGGCCATACGTGACATGGCCAGGCATGTTTCAGCCACCATGAGTAGCTTTTCTTGACTGACCCCTAGCACATACACACACACACACATACACACACACACTCATACACAGACATAAGCACGCACACACACACACACACACACAGACAGACACAAAGACAGACATACTTACACACATGCCACATTGCCCCCCACCCCCTGTCAGTCATGCTTTCTGCTTGTCCTGGTTCCCTTGTCTGGGAGCTGAACCTGAGGGGGGAATGGCTGACCTGACTGCCTCCATGTGCAAGGAGCATGCCAGGGTGATTGATGGAGATGGAGCTGGCCTCTGTAGCTCCAGTGTGTGTTGTGTGTGTGTGTGTGTGTGTGTGTGTGTGTGTGTGTGTGTATGTGTGTGTGTGTGTATTCAACTTCTATTTGTGCATGAGAATGTGATTGTGTATGTGGACCCAACACATGTGTGTGTGTGCGTGTACTGTATGTTGGGACAAGAAAATTTAAAAGTGTGTGTGTGTGTTGTGCTATAGGGAGGTTTTAGTTGATTGATCTCCCCTGAGATGCTACAGGCTACCTCCCCCTCCTTCCCCTCATCCTCTTCTTTCTTCTCCTCCTGTGCAAGGCTGCTGCCTGCCCCTCTTACCTCCCTCCCTCCCTGCCTCCTTCACCCCCTCTCAGCCAGCCTGCCTTACGTCCTTCACCCACATCCCTCCTTCCTTCCCTCCCTCCCTCTCTCCCTCGCTTTCTCTCTCCACCTCTACTCACTCGTTCTGCTGCACCGTTCCCAATCAATCACAACATTAGCTGTATTAGCATCCCGCTGCCAGGACTGCTGGAGGTGGTCTTATCTCCGCTGCTCACTTGCCTCGCACCGTCTTACCGTTTCACTCCGGTTCTTTCTGTCCTTTCTTTCTCTCGTTCTGTCTTTCTTTCAATCTTTCTACACCCCTCATTTCTTTCTCTTTGCCTTGATTTGTCCTTTTACGAGTCGATAGCTTATGTTCTGTCTCATCTTTTCTCTCTCCCTCTCTCTCTGTCTCTCTCTCTTCCTTCTCTATGCTCACCGCACATTTCCTGTGTAAAGAGATTTCCTTCTACCGTCATGTTCATATACTGTACTTTTTCACTCTCTCTTTCTCTCCCTCCCTCTCTCTCTCTCTCTCTCTCTCTGTCCATCCTGTGCTCTTCCTGCTCCTATTCTTCATTCTTTCTATTTCCACCTCGGTGGCCACTCTTTGGCCCTTGCTTGCCTTCTCTCTCCAGCCTTTTGTTTGCAGGTTTTGTTCGGCCACTTTATGCTCTGCCTTTGTCCTTGTGTCTCTATTGAGAGCAGGAGCCATTGTGTGGCCGCCCACTCCTTATCTCCCTGCGTCAGGTGCCATTCAGACACATCTGAGACGCTCGGACTGAGATGGGCCTTGGGGAATGAGGGTCTGAGATATATGGTATGCAGGTGTGTGTGTGTGTGTGTGTGTGTGTGTGAACGAGTGTGTGTGATGTGTGTGTGTGTGTGTATGTGTGTAGGGCACAGAGAGAGAAAGAGGTGGAGGGGAGAGAGAGAGAGAGAGGGAGAGAGAGAGAGATTATGTGTGTGTGTGTGTGCGTGTGGAGATATGTTTTAGTTTGTGTATGTGTATTCCTGATCCACCGCCCCATGACTTTTCTCAGAAGCAGTTAAAAAGCCATTTGACTCAGATACAGCAGCCTTTCAGCTTCCTTTCAGATAGACTGTGATTGTCTCGCTTGATATGATTGAGATTGTCTCTGTCTGATATGAAAACATTTGATTTGAGACTTGAGGTTTCACTCCAACTTAAGTGATAAAACCACCTTGCAGGATTGGCATCAATCTTGTCTTGGAAAAAGCAGTGATTATAGTGAAGAGCTCAATCCACCTTGATATGTCAGTCTTCATAAAATGCACAGTGGTCAACATTAAAACACACATACAACAAAACCATGTTGCTATTACCATTTTAATTTTTTATCAAGTTTATACAAAGAACACTTAGTTAAGTTTCTTTTATAAAGAGATGCTTAAAAAGCCATACATTAAGTTTGACCTTGACTCTTCGCCTTAAAAATTGTGATTAGTGCTGTTAAAAATTGAAAACAATCATTACCACCAGCATCACCAGCATCTTCATCCTCATCGCCATATTCATCTTCATCATCATCATCATTATTTCTCTCAGTGATCACTTGTGCTGTGTTGCACATGTTTGAGTTGAATTTGATTCCCTGTGGAGAGAAGGGCAATGAATTGTGTGTGAGCACGTGTGTGTGTGTGTGTGTGTGTGTGTCTGTCTGTCGCTGGAGGAGTGTTTTGTGATTCAGCTTGTGTCAGCAGAATAGTCTTTTTGCACATGGGTTTCGTCATAGTCAGTTGCGCATGGCTGCGGGCAGCAGTCTTCTACTCAATAAATATCACACACCTTCAAGGTCTCGAGCAGTTTTCACCGCTATGTCAATCAAAGACACTTCATCCAACCAACATGTCTATTGCCTAATGAACTGTGCTGGCATCAGATAGTATTACAGCTGACACACAAGGCCAAAGAATGACACGAGAAGATTATTTGCATCATAAATGTGAGTGTTTCACTTTACACAGAGAATCTCAAAGTCTCTGAACAGCTTTTGGAAAGTTAGTTGTGTGTAGTTGTGCATGTTTTGACTGACTGTGCGACAAGTTATTGAAATGGAGCAAGACAACAACAACAAAACAACAAGACAAAATGGTGCAGTGAGTATGATGCAAAGTAAAGAAGCAGAGAGGAAGATTAAGGGAAAGTGTGGGGCATGGATGAGAGAGAGAGAGATTGAGAGAGAAGAGAGAGAGAGAGAGAGAGAGGAATGTGGGGATGAGAGAGCTCTTGGGGGCATGCTTCCCTGTGTTATGATTTTCTCTCTGCTCTCACTGATGGATGTAGTCCACTGAGAGAAAAGCAGATAGAGGGAGAAGGGGGGAGAGAAAGAAGGAAAGAGAGAGAGAGAGGAATGAAGGAATGTGAGATTAGCTCTTGGGGACATGCTTCCTGGTGTGATGGTTTACTCTGTGCTCTCCCTGATGGCTGTGGCCCAGGCCCTGGAGACTTACAAATGAACTCAGACATCAGGGACAGCTGGGGCTCCCGTGCCCACCAGCGCACAGAGAACCCTGTGTCAAGACACGCGCAGCGGAGATATATAGGGAGAGAGAGAGAGAGGGAGGGAGAAAGTGAGAGTAGAGAGAGAGAGGTATAGAGGGAGAGAGGGAGAGAGAGAGAGAGAGAGCACTCTTGCTCACTGGCAGCGTAGGCTGATGCTGGCATTGTTGCTCTACTTCTCCCACTGACTTGAAACTAATTGTGACTGAAAATGACTGTGATGGTGTCTCTTTCAATCCAACTCACCACTTTGCAGTTCCAGATTCCCATAATGTACAATCCACTCATGTCAGCATAAGCCTGCTGATCACTCAGTGCTTGGTACATGGACGCTATGTGCAGCCATTTTGTATGATGTCTCTGACAAGACAATGCTTTTGCCATGGGCCAGAGTATAGAAGAATTAAAGGAGTTATACAGAATGTTGGAACACAGTTACTGTGCCCTCCATGGATCAATCAATCAATCCACCAATCAAGACATGGAAAAGGTGAATCTGAGACGTGACTGTTGTTTCATCGCAGTAAATGATGGGAGAGTAGATTAATGTAGCATTAGCATATATGCTACAAGGTGCAAGACTGCTTTAGGAGTACATAAGTAAGGACTCTGCTCTATGGAGTGATGAACTAAGCGGAGGTCCCTGATTGAGTTGGGACTGACAAACATCTGGACCATGCATGAGAACGAAGTGGAACACACAGTAACACTGAGGAACTAAAGATTCCATTTGTTTGAGTTCTGGTTCCAGTTTAAGGTTGCACACAGATAGCCAGGAATAGCCATTGTAAGACTTTTACTCCTTTAAGATGCAAAAAGCATAGACCTCATTTTTGACAGTTTACACTATGTGTGTGTTTGTGCTGTGTGTGTGGGTGTGTGTTGGTGGTTGTGTGTGTGGGGGGGGGGGGGGCACAGGTCAGCCTGTGTGTGAGCTGTATGCCAATCGTGAGTAGTGTGTAAACATAGTCTTTTATATTCATATAATCATATACATAGACACTTTTTTCACACATCATTTTTTGCTCAATCTCTTTACCCTGATCTATGCATAAAGAACATCTTATTCAAATGCACATGTAAACAAAAATAAAAACAGAAAAAAAACACCTGTTACAGGATATATCTTTAGAGTTGTGCAAGACAGACTCTTTCAACTGTAGCAATATCAAATATTTGAGGTCTGAAACATGCAGAAGTAGGTGTGTCTGCACCAATATCACATATGATTTTAGCACACTACGCCAATCTATATGTAATACCTTAGAGAGTTATCCACATTTAAGTTGCGCTGAAATCACTGGGCATGATTATCTTTCACAGTATCTGCCTTAAGCATCAGATGTCAGCTCAGAGGTCTTACTTCATTTTAATGTTGCAATGTTTCATTTCTTTTATTTTTTTTAAAGTTGGTCCCTAAAAGATGCTGCCTGTATATGAACATCTGCAAAAGGCAAAACTTTTAAATTGGTCTCCGAATTGTTTTTGCCAGGTTGAAATTCACAGGGGGTGAAGTGCATTTAAAATAAAACAAACAAACAAACAAACAAACAAAACAAATCCCTTTAAGGGCTTTGCGATTTTTATGACGCATTTAATCGAGCCTCCAAACAAGCACTTTGAGTCCAAAGTTTCTTCTCCAAAAGGGGGGTGGGGGAGGGAAAGAGAAGGGGACAGAGGGAGAAGCAGCTGCCCTTTTTGCCTCATAGGCTGTCAGGACGTCTCACATTCTCCCAAGCACTAAAGCTTGTGCCAAATAACAACCCATAGAAGCATCTTGGGCTGAAATTGGAGCCCACGTCGGAGGGAATTAATTTGGACGCAGCGATCTGGATGATCCTGACAGCTCGCAACAGCGCAAAGATGGGAGCCTCTTGCTGGAGCCCAAATGGAATTGTGGTTTCTGTAGTCTGTTTGTTTGCCTCTATATAAAAAGCCCTTATATAAATCAGATATTCAACAAAGTTTATCACTGACAAAGTGGTACAGTCTATTATGGTACATGAGTACATAGCGATCAAAGGTACCACCGAAACGAATGGAACGACGTGATCTGCAGATTTACACTGTACACGACTTACAAATCTAACTAACAAGTCGCCCAAGCGTTTGATTACAATGCAAGTTTTTTTTTTGTTTGTTTGTTTTAAATGTGACTATATGAGGGTGTCTACCATACAGATCAATGGTCAACCCATGACAGAGCGCAAGCCTCACACAGCAAGACATCATAAAGAAGGACAGGGAAATTTGGGAGAGTGAGAGTGCATCAAAAGTTGGAAGCACATCACCGCCGGTCTCCGTCAAATGCTACACGTTTTTGACGCAACCTGAAATATGAATACAGTACAAAAAAGAAAACAAAAACAAAACAAACAAACAAGAAATTCATACACAATATATTGCTGAAGATGGACCACAAGTATGTCTACCTGGTTGCATTCAGGAAAACGCAGGTAGAATACTTGTGCTCAAGAAAAAAAGTCTTACAAAGAACAGTCATTCAGCTCTTGTCGGAGTGCCACAGACAGGTGTAATCACTAGAGATTAAGTAAGCACGCGTCTCTGATGTCCCACAGGCCTTTAGCAGAAGAGAAGTGGTAGTTGTATGTACAGGGCCGCCAGAAGTCTAACATTCACAGAGGTTTGCGTGTACTCAATCTCTCATGATTCCTGTGTGGCTTGTTTTCGTTTTTTTGGTCCTGTACCTATCCTATAAATGGATAAGGTTCATAAAAGTTAGCTCCTTTACAGAGCCTCGGAAATAAAGTAAAAGTTCTTCCATAAAGGTCATTGCTAGCAGCTGCAAGAGTGCTGTGAATGTCACAAATGGTCTTGAATCGGAGATGTCCACTCCAAATGTTTTACCATTTGTCGAGTCAGGCCAGGGACTCCCCTTGGGCCAACTCACCTCAGAAGGTCACCACCACAATAATGCCACACTGTTTCAGGTAGTCTGCAGTGACCATCCCTTTTAAATCCACCACTGGTGAAGTGATAGCAAATAGTTAGAAATGGGCAGGATGGTGGAGGTGGGGTTTAAACCCACCAACCAATCCTAGCTCTCTGTGATATTGTTGGGGGTGGGTCTCTTCAGGGGCGCAGGCAATACATCACCCCAAAAGCAAACTAAATCCCACCTGTCACGGCTGGTCCTGCAATAGATTTTCATCTGACAGACAAACACATGGACGAAGAGGCGGATAGACAGATGGACCAGTGGAGTCATCCATGAAGTTGGTCCATCTTGGGTGACCTCCCACCAGGTCGGTCTAGACAGAGCTGTTCCTATAATGTCCTTTCTCCGCAGTAAAACCACCCCACACCCAACCGCCCTTTTAGGAGAGTCAGAGCTAGAGCGAGAGGAGAATTGCGGCTCCCCTCTGGCCGCTTGCCCCAGCTTGGATTACCCCACTCACTGATTTATTTGTCTCCAAGCTCTTTAATACGGTCCTGCTTTTCAAGAGTATCTTATTCAAAGCACAGTTGCAAGGGAGAGAGAGGACAGATGGAGAGAGAATGAGAGAGAGACAGCCTTTGCTTTCTTGAGCATGAAATGGTTGTTGTAGATGAAGAGGATTTATGCTTTAGTATCCACTGTCCATTGTCTCTGTGGGGGAAAAAAAAACTGTCCTTGACTTCTTCTTGATGGACTCAGGAGTATTTACAGTGATCCGCCAGAGCAATCTGTATATCAGCCAGTGGGCAACGAATCAGATGAGTCTGATAGCTTAACTGTTCTGAGATCAGGTTCCATGCCTCGGGGTCTCGGTCTGACTCCCGGGAAGCGTCCGCCCACGTGCTTCCACATCAACCCTCTCTGCTGACCTGCAGACTAATTTGAAGGGCCACTCAGGCAATCCTGAGGAGCGCCAGATCGATGGGTGCCTTATTGCTATGGAAACCTCTGTGACCCTTGGCGTCCTTGAGCACTTAGCCAGGTGAAAAAAAAAAGAGACAGAGAGGGAGACAGAGAGGAAGAGGGAGATGGACTGGTTCCAGTGAAGAGGGATGGGGCAGATTGTTTGCAGGGGACTGTTGCTGTAAGCCTGTTGCTTTCCTCTGCCATAAATGAGGGCGGTAGTGCATCATAGATGTGCATCATCCCATCAGAGCAGCACCGCTTGCATGGAGAGCGCGTGCATAAACATGTTTTTCCCCTTGATGCGTCCGTGTTCATACCACAGCCACTGTTCTATTTCTCATCAAAGAAACATGCACAGTCTCCATAATGGAGCCTGGGCAAAAACACACACAAACAACTGTAGCCTACATCCTCAGGCCCCTGGGACATGAATATGCATTGGCCTGTGTTGTCAAATATATAAAAATAGGGGGTGAGAACATCCTCTTTATTCCCCCTTATCTCTGATCAATGAGAATTCTTAATTCTTAAGCATCTACGCGCAAACACCCATTTTTTCCTTTCTTTCCTTTCCTTTTTTTGGGAAGAATTTCAAAAGCTTATCAGCATCAATTAGCTATTGAGCCAAATCCAGTTCAGGGTCAATACGTGTAGGTGCGAGCATTCCTCAGCAGCCTGGAACTGCACTCTATTGGTTGTGGGATTCTTAGGATTATGCAGAGATGAGGGAAACTGTGGTTTGGGGGGGTGGTGGGGTGAGGATAGAATAGAATTGGGTTCTGAATGTGCCACGGCTGAGAATGGGGGAGTCATTAATTAAAAGCCCCCCACTCCCACACCCACACACACAAACGCGCACACACACACACACACCCCAAGGTGAGGACTAGGGAGCGGCAGCTTAGGCGCACAGGGTGAGAACAGCTTGGAGCCCTACGCAGGGGATCCATGGAGCGAAGCGAGCGCCATCAGTCATCCTCCCCACACACACACACACACACACACACACATGCACACATACACACACATACATACATACACACACATCACACAGGAGAGGAGCAGGCAGGCAATAGTGAAGATGGCCTTGTGAGCCTGAAGGGATTGGCATCGCTTAGCAATCACTTCACACAGCTCTGGTTTACAGAACAAAAAAGAATGGTTGCCCTCACGAGTGCAGTTGGGTGAGCATTAGGGTGTAATAAGTGAATCCTAATAAAGGCTTGTGTGTGTGTGTGTGTGTGTGTGTGTGTGTGTTGGTCTGGTTTGAATGCACAATGGTACAATGTGGGGATGGACTCTTGAAAGCGAGGCTTTGTTTTTCCCATGCAAAAAATCATTTGTTTTCATCAACTGTTGGGCATGCGAAGACATAACCAATCACCTTAATTTGTGAAAACGAGCTGGGTAGCCATCCGCCAAGGATCTTTCCTTATCAAATGCTATAATAAGATAATAAATCAAGTCACTATATATCAGCAGTCAATAAAATATTTACGTAACAAACACAATAGATATTAGCAGAATAGCAATGCTTGCATGCATCATACAAAATAGTTGTCGCATGTTAATCCCATTGAATTAACAATCTTGGGGTCAGGGTGTTCTCATTCAGTCCCCAGTGATTTCTGTTTATGTAGTTTCAAAAATAATTTACTTCAAGGCTGAATGCTTGCAAATATTTCATTTGGAGATATCAGCCCAGAATTGATTTGAGAAAGTTGGCCCAATGGCTCTGTCACTACAGATCACATCCCCCCTGGCAGCTCATCACTGCCATGCTGATCTGCTGCTGTCTACCTGGCACAGGCATACCAGTGTAACAAGAACACGGCGACCTTCTGAGGACCTCCAGCAACCCAGGCAGTCCAGCTCTGTGCTGGCCCTGATCTGGCTCTGATCTGGCCCACACCCAATCCACACGCTAGTCTGCTGCTGTCTCGAGAGATTGCAGGGAGTGGGTGTGTGATGAGTCACTAGCTACAAGTGAGCCCCCCAAAATAACTCAGTGAGCTTTGGTTATTGGCCCTTTCTCCTCTGGGGGACTGGCTGCCACACCTGGTGAGTTTACCCCCCTCCCACCCCCCACCCCCCAAAACACACACACTCACACACACACACACACACACACAAACACACACACACTTGCCCCCCTTCATGTTTAAGGGCCCCAGGCCCCTGAGAGCAGCAGTGATGTGTTGGTGCTCTGACGCACACGAGTTCTCCTTGCATATTCTTGCCGCAGGTCAGAGCGATAAACACACCACGCACACACACACACACACACACACACACACACACACAAATCAAGGTGTATTTTTCTCCTCTCCTCCCCTGTTCTCCCTTTCTTTTTTTTCTTGTCTGGTCTAGATTTGTCAGAATGATCTCTCACTCCACTCTGGGTGGAGCCTAATGAGAACTGACAATTCAGCGGCATTGTCCAAGCTGACATGCACCCCCTGGAGTACCACCTCTTCTATATCTGCCAGCGAGTGTATGCATGTCTAAACTGTATGTGAATGTGTGTGTTTAAGTTTGTGTGTGTGCCTGTTTACTGTACATGTGTGTGTGTGTCTGTGTGTGTGTGTGTGTGTGTGTGTGTGTGTGTGTGTGTGTGCCTGTACTACCCTGACAGCTCTCTAGCGCAGAGAACAGTATGTGTCTGGGGCTGCGTTGTCTTCACTGTGGGAAAGGAGGTTGGGGAGGTGGAGGTGTGATGGCTCCATAGAGCCTGGGACTGGGAGGGTTTGCATTTGGAGGTGGTGTTGGAGGTAAACATGGCAACAACAATGGCTGGGCATGGCTCATAAACTCTAGCTATCGGAGCAGTTGAAAGAGGCAATGTATTCATCGGCACCATCCACCATTTCCATGTGCTTCTCAATTTGCACGTGGAAAGGCCTATTTTTTTCTTCCTCTTGTTTTTCTGTCTCTCTTTTCTGGTGCTCTCTTTTATGTCTCTCCTCTCTCTCCATCCCATTTGTCATCCCTCAGACCGTGACCTCCGTCTTACTGTTAGTGGGCAGCCCCTTGTGCTTGGGGTGCAGGTGGGGCGACTGTCCGTAGCCCAGCGGCTGGGAGAAGAGCTCGGGCAGCGTCTCGATGCTGAACTGCCGCTTGTTCGTGAAGGCCTGCCGCCGGCTGTTGGGTTGACCCTGTGCCTGTGTCTGCAGTGACTGCAGCGTCTGCAGCGTTGGCTGCAGCGACACCGGGCCCACGTGGGCCACCTGCGGGTGCTGCACGTGGCTCTTGCTGGGGTCCCACACCTTGAAGGCGGACGTGGACGTGAGCGGGTGCGTGTTGGTCTTGGAGATCTTGGGCTTGGCCAGCGGGGCGATCGTGGCGGTGATGGCCAGCGGTGCGTGGATGTCTGGCGGCGGCAGGAAGGGCTTGTCCTTAGGGTGGAAAGGGATGGGCTGGAAGGTGGGTGGGCTGGACGTCTGCCGTGGGTTGTAGTCCATCATGGGGTAGCTCTTGTAGTATTCCCGTGGCACTGTGTCTGCAGACAGTGGGACACCACAGCACAACGGGTGAGAAAATTGGATGTGACAATCTGTGCTGTTGTTTTTTATAGCTAGTGTTATACAGTCACACATTAAATAGCAGTGCAGATGTTTGTTCTCATATTAATAGACACTGTTAGCAACTTACAGACTCATACAGATACATAATTCTCATTAGAAGCCAATTATTGCCCCAGTAATCAGAACTGTGATCTTATGCTTCATAACACCTTGCTCTACCAATTGCTCTAATGGTTAAGCAACAGCCACAGTCTTCATAGTTTAAATTGGCTTGCTAGCTTTCAAAGTCAGTCTTACCATAATATTTACAGCAATAAAACATATTTCATTACAATGAAGAATGTGAATAATTTTATCCCCAGATAATAGAGAAAGAAATATATCTGTATCTAATATATTATAGATATACAGTGCTGTAGTAGACTCCGTAAGTTAGTAATATTGAAAACACACTTTTATACGTGAGAGTAATTAAAATCAGTGCTTATTACATAAAGTAGAAATAACATTTATCTGTGAACACTTTAAAGCAGAGGTCTTTCCAGGCAAAAAAAAATGTTGAATTTGTTTTGTTCATGGCTAAGGTGAGGGTCTAAAATATCTGCCATGCTGCTGTAATCCTTCAACCATATCCAAAGTCCCTTACATTTTTCAAAGGTATGGTTGTCATTTAGAAAAAAAAATGAGGCGTGCCGTCCTTGGCCATGTTTTGAACTTTTCATCATGAAGACATATGCCCCCCTGCGAGCACACGTAGACAGAGAGGCCATTTTAGAGTAATTTACAGCTTTTACCTCACATTACAGATTGAAAAATGCAAGAAATGACAAAACAGACTGGCCTTGATTATCAGCATGACCAGACATTCTAACCAGTCAATGAGAAATGATTCATTTATATTTCGGCGTAATACAAACACAAAATGCATCAACATGGCATTTGCTCCCTGATACATTAACCCCGTAGGACCACCAGCAGGAGAGGCGCACAGCTGCCTAGACGCTCAGACCGTTGTCACTTGCCCTAGTCTCCTTCCGCCTGTCACTTTACCGTACCATCACCCCACTCCATCACTGCCGCTCTCCTCCAGGGAGCCGACCAGCTCTACAGCAGCACGTGAGCAACCACTAACAAGAACACAAACACAATCAAGTTCTAATGACAACAAAACGCACTGGTCACAACACTTCCACTTCACTTCCCCTTTCTCTGAAGCTAAGTGTAGTCTTCCCAGTGAATGCACACTCAAAACCACTTAATTTCCAAAAAAACCCTAAGCTACTTTCTGCTGGGATTTGTGTATCCATAGTCATCAACCCCATCATCCCATGTATCCACCACATGAAGCATGCCCTACAACATGCCCTCTTTCTTTTCTGTCTGCTAACACCACTGGAACAACAATTGCTTAGGTTAATTTGGCAAAAAACATTCACGGAACTCCTTTTTTGCAGAACAGGGTTATGCCATTGCATTGTTCTGCAGTGAGGGTTTTCTGTGTGTGTGTGTGTGTGTGTGTGTGTGTGTGTGTGTGTGTCTTAGTGGAGTTAGGACAGAACTGGCCATGTCCTGGACTCCTCTGTGTTGTCCTCCATATTCATGTCTCCCCAACATCAGCACCATACAGGGGACTGAGGACATGAGATGTGCTGCTCACTGCCGGCCAGAGGATTCACCTGCTCTGGGTTCACTGCTCTAAAGGAAGAGAGTGAGAAGTGTGGAAGAGGAGCAAGAACCTCAGGATGCGCTGATGCAGAATGCAGGGGGAGAAGAGAGGGTGCGGAGAGGCAAAGAGAAAAGAAGAAATGAAGAGATAAGAGATGAGAGGGGAAGAGAAGAGAAGAAAAAGAGTAGGGAGCAGAAGAGAGGAGATGAGGAGGGCAATGAAGGAGAGAGCAGGGATGAGGAGAGGAAAACAGAGAAAAAGAGAGCAGAGAAGAGGAGAGGTGGGGAGGTGGGGGTGTGTGGGGAGGCTGTAGTGGTGGGGGTGTCTAAACGGGACTTCAGAGGGAGTAAAAATAGAGCGGGTTGGGATGTCAGAGAGATTAGTGCGCCAACCAAGAGTGTTGCTCTGTGAGGTCACAGCCGCCAGCCCCACAGCCTTCAGACACTAACAACCTTGTTCGGCTCACTGTTTTGTAATTTTGCTTTTTTTGTAGTTGTTGTTGCCGCTTGTTTCTTTTTCTTGTACACCCCTGTCCACCTCCCCACCTCCACCCCATTTTTCATTTTTCCCTCCATCAGAAAATGGGGTGTGTGTGTGTGTGGGGGGGGGGGGTGTTGGACAGAACATTTTCTCTGTTGTTGTTTTCTCTCTCTGTGCATCCTGCTCTCCCTTCACTATTGATCAAGTCATGGGTGCCAAGAAGAGGCAACAACACAGCTGCTGACATCTCTCTCTACCTCTCTCTACCGCCACCCCTACACCCACCCCCACACCCGCTACCTTCCCCCATCTCTCTATCGCTCTCGTTTTCTTAATGCTGCCATACATAAATATGGGCTCCTCTGCAGGGTACAGCCTGTATGTCTATTACTTTGGACAGCGGGTAGCACAATTTGATCTGCTGTAATGGAGCATGAATGAACAACATGGCTAAGGGTTACGATGCGTGAGGAGCCTCCAACTGTGATCTTAATAAGCTAGCTTTGCATCCCATCTTATAGTCTATGATAGTATGGTTATGGTTATGGTATTTGTCATGCTTTCTTTTGCGACCAAAGCGTCTTGCTAAACATACTCAGAAAAAAAATCCAGTGTAAAAAAAAGTGTAAAATGTTATTAGAAGTGCTATATTCTGACATATTAGACTATATCCTGTTATAGTGTATCAACATCATGTAAGCACTGCTGTCTCACAGTTCTCTGTAGTTCAAAACTCAAGATTAAAGATAGTCTTTATTACATCTCAGTATACTAGTATAAGAGAGTAAAATGCTTGTAATTTTGCTCCTTAAAAAAAATAAATAAATAAAAAGATTGTACGTTAAGATACAAGAGTGAATGTGTGTGTGTGTGTGTGTGTGTGTGTGTGTGTGTGAAGGGTGTAAAAAGTGTTGTAGAGCAAAGACTGACAGCTGTGACTGTGACGGCACAGGCTTAGGCTGTCTTTGTTTCTGTGTTCGTAAATTTTACAACTTGGTGGTTCATCACTTCATGTTCTCTCACAGTGAAAATGCTGCCTAGTCAACTCATACAGTATGTAACCTCACCTTAATCCAGATAGCACTGAAGCCACAGAACTAATTGAAATTCCTCCAACATTGTATTTCTCACAAGCTGCACAAAAATAGCCTGTGATTATGTAAAGCAAAGCCTGATGTCTGTGAAGGCCCATGGCTAAAAATCTCCACCTACCCTGTTACAACACAACACTGTATGCAGATCTGAGATAAAAGTGGTGTGGTCCTGCCGTGAGGTAGACCACTGAATATTGTACACGTGAGCCGGGCAGAAAGCTTTGGAGTAGGAACACATCAGCCCCTGACGGTACCTGAAAAACGGTACTGGCTCTCTGAATATACCTTTGTATCCTCAACGTTTCCTCCACGGATCCTACTTAAAATGCTCACAGATGAAAAAAAAAAGTTTCTAAATTTTGCCCACCCATCTCCCATTCAGGAGGCAATTGGTTTTTAAATTGCTAATTCAACCAGCGTGTTTTCTTCTACCTTCCTCTTTCACGCGTGCATTAAAATCTGCAGCAGGCTTTTTTTTTTTGGGGGGGGGAGGTTATTATGTAGATAAAGACAGGCTCTTGAAAAGCTTTCAGGAGCACCACAGCCCGCATGCCAACTCCGTGATGAACACAGACAGGATTAGAAGGCGTCGTAGCCCAATCGGGGAGTACCGCTGCCTGGGCCGTTTGCATACGTCTGTCTCTACCCTGCCGCAGCCATGGACCGCTCGCTCCCTCGTATGCCTCCCCGTGCCTCACACGTAAGCTGCTTGTTTGTTCCAGTACATTCTCTATCTAAACCTCTGAGCCGCGAGAACATTTCCCTGGAACGGGATGAAGAGGGGGAAGAAGTGGAAGGGGGTTGGGGTGGGGGGGGGGGGGGTGCGGCAAGTGGTTGAAGGGTGGACACTATCTCTTCTAATTCATTTATTCACCACTTCTCAAGGCCGGGGAGGATGAGCCATTTGCTGAAAGATGAGTGCAGTGAGCAGAGGAGAAGACAAGGGAAGAGAAGGGGATGTACATTAGGTGGCTACAGGGTCCTTTATCAGCTAGCCTGAGGCTGGTGCACAACATGTATGTCTGCCTGATTGTGTGTATGTGTATGTGTGCTTGTATGTATGTGGATGTGTATGTGTATGTGCATGCAAACAGGCCATTATCTGCCTCTAGACATTAAAAGTGGTTATACATTCACATTCATAGTTGATTTGGACATCACTGAGTCACAAGGCTTATGGCCATACATTTGCAATGCGTGCACTGGGTTATTGGCCAGACGACATGCGTAAGTATTAATATTGTAGTATACTCTAATATTTAATGCCTTACCCTAGACATAAATGTATCATTACTATGCAACAAAGGCATCATATGGAGTATTATGGAAGAGTTGGAAAAAAGAAAATGGCAGGGGTAATTTTATATATTGCAGTCAGGAGTGTAGAGTACACACACACACACACACACACACACACACACACACACACACACACACCCTCACACAGAGAGAGAGAGAGAGAGAGAGAGAGAGGCTGATAGAGAGTCATAGAGACAGTTGTACATCCATAGGTTCTACACAATGCGCTCAGGTGGCTGATCCTGACCAGCTAATGTGAGGTAAGTGTGAGCAGGTAGTAAATATCCAGTAAAAGTCCATCACATCACAGGAGCCCCAGTCTCCTCTGCATCCGTTCCTCAGCCTCTCCCATCTTTACTGCCACGTAGGCACATGGCCAGCTGATTTGGCGGAGGCGCGGCGCTCATCAGAGTTTAATTAAGACGCAGCTTAGGCTGGCCTGGCTCGCTCCGAAATGACCCGCTGCTACACCTGGCAGAAGTTGGCCCACTCTACTCTACTCTGTGCCTCACCTTCTACACCCTCACCCACACCCACACCCCCCTAGCCCCCCTGTCTTCACCTCCACCCGCCACGCTCTCTGTCCTCCCGATGACTTTGTCCGCGGTCTCACCTCCCTAATATGGTTTATGGTCCCACTGGGGGCTCGGGGCTTGAAGGCGAGGCTGTAAAGGCACTGAACCAGCCTCCACAGCGTCTGGCTCCACTTGACCGAGGTTGTTTTCTGTTTGTTAGGTGTACCTGTGTGTGTGTGTGTGTGTGTGTAGGAGAGAGCGAAAGTGTGTGTGTGTGTGTCTGTCTGTGTGTGTGTGTGTGTGTGTGTGTATGAGAGAGCAAAAGTGTGTGTGTGTGTGTGTGTGTGTGTGTGTGTGTGTGTGTGTGTGTGTGTGTGTGTGTGTCTGTGCGTGTGTGTGTGTTCTTGCATTAGTACTTTCAGAATAGCTTAGGCCAGCACATCCAGAGCACCACAAATTCAGGTGCAGTTTTCTTTCTTGACCATTTGACAGCCCTGTCATGTTTAAACGCAACCTCCACTCACCTATGCTCAGCTTCTTCTATACCATGGCTGTGTGCCATGGACAAGCTGCTCTATCAAAGTCCTTCAGTGAACTTGTGCATGTTTAGAGCATATGGCTGTCGAAGGGGTCTTTTTTTCTTCGTCCAACAGGACTAAGGAATCACTAGTTGGGCAACAGAGGACGGAGCCGTGAGAGAAATCAATAGATTCAAATGAGATTCAGGAATGTAAATACTAAGCCACTGCCCCCCGGTAACACACCAGCTGCGAGCCGTGCCCTTGTCAAGGCATCTATGGCAGGAGTGCCAACCTTCTGTGCCAACCAACCTGCACCCTCGTCCACTGTTAGGACAGCAGTCATGACACTGTATCCTTAATTGTACTCATTTTGACACATGTGTGTGTGTGTGTGTGTTTCTATGTGTGTGTGTGTGTGTGCACGTGTGCGCGCATGTGTGTGTGTGTGTGTGTGTGTATCATTGTGATTGTCATCTCCAGTGGATAAGCATGCATATGTGAGTGTGTGTATGAATTTTTGAGTGTGCGACCTTGTCGGTTTGTGCATGTGTGCCCTTACACGTGTGTGTGTGAGTGTGTGTGTGTGTGTGTGTGTGTGTGTGTGTGTTTATGCATATGTATGTGTGATGTGAATGTGCATTCTTGAGCCACAATCCCCTAACACTGTGGGCCTGTTCGATGCCTCGGGAGTGTTTGGCTGCATTTGGATATACAGAAAATCATCAACAAACACTGCCGAGAATACAGCATCTCATCTGAGGGTCTGAGGGAGATTCAGACACATCCCTCATCCTTCACCAAAACACTAAAAATAGGGATGTGAAGAGAAGCAGCACAAATAAATATATAAACAACAGGAAGGGGAGTTGGGGGGGGGGGTAAAATAATTAAATCACACCAATGTGGAGAAGAAGGTGACATTATTGCATTTCATTCATCAGTTCCCTGCAAATGTCAGTGAAGTAGCGATGGTGACACCTGAGTGGATATGGGTGGGTGAGGGTGGGGGGGGGTGGTGGGGGGGGGGTGTTGTATCTCGCCCGACGGTCTCAAAGCATAATCAGAGTCGTTTCTTCACTGAGCAGAATAACAAGAGCCGTAGAGTACACAGAGTGGGGAGGGGAGTGAGCAGAGGGGATGGCAGCGTGTTAATTCACCTCATTAATTGCAAATGGCTGAGCGTGTGTGCCTGTGCCTGTGTGTGTGTGTGTGTGTGTGTGTGTGTGTCTGTGTGCGCTACAGAGAGCTGACACTGACCTGCTCTCTCCACTCATGTATCATGTGTTCAGTCATGTGTGTTTACGTACTCTATGTACATGCATGTGTATGTGTGTGTGTAAGCGTGCGCCTGTGTGTGTGTGAGTATGTGTCTGTGTGTGTGTGTGTGTGTGTGTGTGCGTGTGTGTGTATGCCCTTGTCTGACTGGAGGGGGACGGGCAGCCTTTCCTGGTTCCTGGGGCACAGGGACTGTAACAGTGCAGCACCAGTCTAGACCAGGGCTCTGGAGGAGGGTACTAGTGCTGGGCTGCCATTGGCTGCGTCCATACCAGAGAACCTGAGAGTGCCTGACACATGGGTGAAGTGACCGCAGAGGCTGTGGCCATGGCTGTGAGTGTGTATGTGTGTGTGGGTGTGTGTATGTGTGTGTGTGCTAGTGTGCCTGAGGATCTCTTATGACCAATCATGTCGCATTGTGTGGAAGTAGTGAGACATTTGAGTTAGAGTGTGAGCGAGAAGGTTGTGTTTGTGAGTGTGTGTGTGTGTGTGTGTGTGACAGAGAGAGAGAGAGAGAGAGAGAGAATGTGCAAAAATGTGCATGTATGCATGTCAGTGGCCACGTGTGTGTGGTTCCTCTTCCAGAGTATGCACATCTTTCCATGCATCCCTTGCATGTGTGTCTGCACAAAGTATGGGGTTAGCCAGAGAGTGCCTTGAGACGTAGCAACAACCATCGTGCCACCATGCTAAGGGCTCAGCCTACACTTCCATGTGTTCCTATGACTGTATGTATGCACCCATAATAATCCCCCACCACATCTGTAGGAAAGCTCCTCATGCAAGTGCTCACATGAGACTGGGTCCCCGTGTGTGCATGTGTGTGTGTGTGTGTGTGTGTGTGTGTGTGTGTGACACATACAGTTCAGTTCTCCTGGGAGGCACTTAAAATGAACTCTCAAAAGTAGGGATATTGAGACGATATAAAGACCCTCAACCTTTGCACATCACATATGTGATTGGCTGCACGTCCCCATCCAGAGTTCTCTAAATCCTAATGCAGCCCTAAGTCCTAAGCCATGGACCCTTAAATACTTAAAGGCACACCAGGCAAGCCTGCGATTTTTTACCTATGGAGCTCATCCTACAGTCACTGATTTTTTTTAAAAATTAGCAACAACAACGTTAATTGTCACCAATCCATATGGATTTGAACCAAATAACAGGAACCAGCAATGATCATTTTTATAGAGTTATGTTGACTAACAAGGTCATAAATGCAATCGGCTTCATTCAGTTTTAGTTCCGGCTCAGTGATGAGAAACTGCAAGCAGTCCAACTGCTCCAGGAAATCGCTAGAGGGGCAGCCTCTATTCACTTCGTTAGGAGCCATTTAACCATCAAACTGACTATTATGCTGGTAAATTAACCTAAAAACAGCATCCAGTGTTGCTTGGTGTTGCTTTAACAGGCTCAAATTGGCATCATGATTGGCTGATTCATGCCAGTTTAGTCTTTGAGGGCTCTGGGTTTAGGGTTAGTGAGGGCTTGGGACTCAGTCTGTTTGTATGTCCGCATATAGTTGCCTGTGAGTGTGTGTGGCACTTCTGACAGCCGGCGGCGCTGCTTACCTACGGCCTTGAGGGAGGTGTACTTGTTGAAGTTTAGGCCCAGGTTGTTGTGGGGGTGAGAGAGCGCCATGGCTGGGCCCAGGGGGGAGAGAGCGGCGTTGTTCAGGTGGTTGTGTTCTGGAGGACAAGAGGGAGAGAGGGACAGAGAGAGAGAGAGAGAATGAGAGCAGATGAGGAAGAGGAGCAGTAGGGAAGAAGAGGAGAAAAGCACAGGCCGTTAGGGCTTGGTCACAGAGGCACACACACACGGAGCAAGGTTAACGTCACTATAGAAACAGAGCTGTAACACTGCACTGCAGAGGAACAAGATAAACACAAGACCTGCTTGTCTTTGTTTGGCAGGGTGCACTTATTTTGGATATTTGACTATCTGTATGTGTTTGTGTCTGTAATTGAGTCATGCATGCCTGTGTATGTGCGTGTGTATGTGTGTGTTACAGTAATAGGATCAACACACAGAACATGGTTCAAACTGCAGTCTGTAACACGTTGTGTAGATACAGGGATCCCTCTGTTCTGCATCCATGCATAAACCTTCCACCTACAAACATGCACTTTGCACTGCATGGGCCCCAACCCTGGGCCCACACTCCCCCACCCTTCCACCTCTTCACTAGAGGGAGTCTGAAAGATGGCTTCAACTGGGCACAATTGAAGAAAAGTGTCAATATTGGTTTGACCACACATCTAAAAATGTCAGACAATACACTGCATGGAGTCTCTGGTCTGCATCTGGCCTTGATGTGGATCATATCTGGATCAGGTCTGTTGGAATGGTTCAGATCAGTTTTACTGTTACACAGCATTTGGTGGCATAAGAAGGTCGCCAACCCCAACCCCATACCCTCCCCCATCCGCTCCATGTCGTGGCACAACTATGACTGAAATACTGACATGAATGACTGGGTGGCTGGCTGGCTGACTGGCTGGCTTTTTGAACTGTCAGGCCAGAGTGTCCATTCCCCCTTTCTCACCCCGGCCCCAGCACTGCCACGGGGGCATGTGGTCATTGATGTGACCCCGTCTGCCACTCCACTCTATGTTTTGTGTTTGTGTTTCGTGTGTGCGCTCGTCTTGCGTGTAGAAGCTGCTGCCTGACCCCACAGCCACTCACACACACACGCACACACTCACACACACACACACACACACGTTCCCCCAGGGCCAGAGAGAGAGAGGAACGTTCTGCCAGGCCAATCGTTACGGGACACGCATGGCACGCATTGACTCAAAGGGAACACCTAAAACACATACACACACACACACACACATACACACCACAAACATCCACAATAATACACATACACAAACACTCAAACACATAATGCACACGCAAAAACACATAGGTGCACGCACACGCACACACACACACACACACACACACACACACACACACACACACACACAAACTAAATGATTTACACCCACACTCACATGCACACATACAGAAACACACACATGCTAGTGCACTCTGGGTTACATCACAGTGCACATAGGGGTGTAGAGGCGTGCCGTGGATGGTGGTGGTGGTGGGGGTGGGGCAGGCGGGGGATGGGGGGGGTGAAGTGTTGTGTGGTGTGTGGGGGGATACAACCATTGTGTGGTGTGGTGTGGCGTTACACTGTGATCCCTGGCATGTAGACACAAGCAGGGCACAGACACAAACACATTGATGTTTCTCCCTGATTTCTCCCATTTCCTCCCCTCTGTGCAGCAGACAGGCATTGGAATGACAGGACAGGGCCAAATCAAAACATGACACACATATGGACAGCTCTTACGCTCTCTCCACGCAGCTGCTCTTTCAGCATGGGAGCGATAAAGCAGCCTAGTGCGTATGGTTTGAAAAGCGTTGCAAAAACGTTCAAAGGCATTTAAAAAAATGAGCGCCCTAAAATCCCTTCAACTACATGCCTCAAAGCCTCATTTATGTGAATAGGCGACTGACACTTTCATCAGAGATTACGAACTCATGATTGGTGAAAAATGTCGGCAAATGGGTTTGATGGGTCAGTGGGAGACATTTTTTTCTGTCTGTATGGTGTCCAGCTTTAGCGTGTGAACAGTACAGGAGGGTAATAGTCTTGTTCTCTGGTTTTTCTCGAGCTGTCAGGAAGAGTTTGAGCGTGACGCCGGGGCAAGCTTAAAATGTGCGCGACAACTCTTTTCCGAGCGGGAGCGCTGGCTGGATTACCCCAGTGCACCAACACTCAAGCTTAAGAAAGAGGGAGAGCAATTTGTGTGTGTGTGTGTGTGCATGTATGTGAGTATTCATGCACGTGTGTGTGTGTATCATTGTGACTGTAATTTCCAGTGGATAAGCATGCATATGTGAGTGTGTGTATGAATTTTTGAGCGTGTGAGCTTGTATCAGTAAGTCGTGTGTGCATGTGTGCCCTTACACGTGTATATGTGTGTGTGTGCATGTTGTTGTGTTGAGTGTGTGTGTGTGTGTGTGTGTGTTTGTGTGTGTGTACGTGACTCTGGATGAGTAAAGCATAAAACTCCTCTCTTATGAGCGTTGGTATAGTTAGAGGGAAGTCTAGATAGGTTTTTCCTGCATGACTGTACCAGTGTGTATGTGTCATTGAGATGATTAAAGACATGTCTAATGTGTGTGTGCATTTGTGTGCCTCTACACATGTGTGTATGTGCGCACACATGATTGTCCCTATCTCTGCTCTGGTTTGTTTCTGAAGAGTCTCTGATGTCGTATGCATCCTTGCTTGCACATCAATCTTCCTCAGTCACTTCTAGTCTTCGACATTTTGTACAGGCAATATGTATGTGCACGTGTTTGAGTATATGTGTTGTATGTGTGTATGCATGTGTGTGTGTGTGTGTGTGTGTGTGTGTGTGCGTGTGTGATTCCTCCTCTCTCTGCAGTGTCTGGGCCAGGGGAGGCTCCCTCTGCACTTATCAGCCCCGATGACTTCTGATCCACACTGGTGGAGGGAGCAATAGTGCACTCAGGGAGAATTGACTTTAATGGCCCATAATTCAGGATTGTGTGTGTATGTGTGTGTGTGTGTGTGTATGTGTGTGTGTCTTTGTGATGGAGTGGGAGAGAGAAGGAGGGTTGCGCTTGTTTTCACTGTACACACACACACACACACACACATAGAAGGAAAGGAATAGTGCTGGCAGTTTAATCCAGCCGTCATGCTTGGCTGACCACAGCAATTCTATTGTCCAGACTCAACCCTGAACCACATCCTCAACCAAGGTGGAAAGAGAGAGAGAGAGAGAGAGAGAGAGAGAGAATGTGTATAATACTAAGGTTGCAGGATAGATTAATGGTAACTGAGCAAGCAGAAAATATGACAGATAAATAACAAGAAAATACAGAGAGTGAGAAAAATTAGTGAGTGAGGAGAGAGAGAGAGAGAAAGAGAGAGTTTAGAGGAAGATAGCTGGAAACAGTGAGAGGCTGGGAGAGGGGAATATATAGACAGAAAGATAATGAGAGATGGACAGAGATGAAGAGAAAGAGAAAAGGACAGAGCAAGAGAGAGAGAGAGAGAGAAAGAGAGTCAGAGAGAAAGCCTTGAGCACATCCATTTGCAGCTTCACATGTCCGGCACACAACAGATGGCAGAAGGCATGCTTTGCTCCGGCGTGTGCACTGGCAGGAGGGCCACTTTAAGCATTAGAGACAAGCACATCCCCAGTGCTTCAAGCAGGAACACAAACACCCCTCTGTCGTGTGTGTGTGTGTGTGTGGGTGTGTGTGTGTGTGTGTGTGATCTCTTCTTCATATATTTTTGTGATTCTGTGTGTGGCTGTGTGTGACTACGTGCTGTCCTCTGGTGGTTTTTCTATTTGTTTCCTGTGTATGTGTTATATACATGTATATATGTGCATGTATGTTCTGTATCTGAAGCTGAATGATATGAGTTTTGTGCATCAGATGGTAAACATAAGTGGCCTCTTATGCTAGGTTTTATATTATTGTGGGCCTGTTTGCCTTTTGTGTCTGTCCAGAAGTGTGTGTTGTGCCTGTTGGAGATAGGAAGGCTGTGCTGTGGGCCGAGTCACTCTGCCCAGGACAAGTGGCTGCAGTTGAACTGCCAAGACCTTCTAATGGGTTAGTGTCTGCTAATGGAGTGAGTAAGTGTGTGTGTGTGTGTGTGTGTGTGTGTGTGTGTGTGTGTGTGTGTGTGTGTGTGTGTGTGAGGTGTTTTCTCGGTGTGCTGACAGCAGATAGGAGGTAATTTCCTCAGTGCTCCAGTGTCCAGGCCTAGGTGTCTTAATCTGCAGTGTAAGTGCATGTGAGAGCCTTTCAGGACTAATCAGCTTACTGCACCAAACTGCTGTGGGCCTGGAGGCAGAGGCTGGAGGGAGAGAGGCCTGCCATAGACAGCACAACATACAGGACACAGGGAGAGAAGGAGAGAAGGAAGGATTGGAAGGAGAGAAAATAGGAGGAAAACAGCAGGGAAGAAACACAGAACGGCAAAAGAAAGAAAGAAAAGAAAGGAGAAGGGAAGACGAAGGGAAAGTAAAAATTGAGACATCTAAGGCATCACAAAGCAAAAGCATGAGTACAGAACTGAGTACAGGAGAACAGAGAACAACAGAACAGAATAGAAAGAGGGGGAAAGGAAAGGAAACAGGAAATTTGGAGAAAGTAAAGCTCATTAGCTTGTAACTGAGCCTGGTTTTCAATCTGCTATAATGCAGAATGACAGTACAGGCTGCCGGAGACAGATGTCACTCTGTTTTGTTGTCTCTTTTTCTCTCCCTCCCTCTCACTCTCTCTCTCTCTCTCCTTTCCTCCTCCATCTCTCTCTCACTCTTTTCTCTCTATCTTCCTTTTCCCCCCTCTTTCTCTTCCTTTCCTCTCCCCCCCCCCTTTCTCTGTTGATCTCTAAGTCATGTCAGTGGCAGCGCTGCTGAAGCCCTTCCAGCTCTGAGGCCCTTTGAAGTTCAAACCCACTGAATTAGGCCACTGCCTGGCAAAGCACACAAACTCAATCTCATTCACAATGTGAAGCCTACACACACACACACACACACAAATGAACACACACACACACACACACACACACACACACACACACACACACACACACACACACACACACACAAAAACAAGCCGGGGCAGGTCTAAACACAAAGCCTGCCTGAAACAGATACCAAACAACTGGCCATTCACAATGTGGATGAGAGTGCTTCAAATACAACCCTCCCTCTCTCTGACTCACTCTCCCTCTCTCTCTCTCTCTCACACACACACACACACACACACACACACACACACACACAAACACACAGACAAAAAGGCTGTACTGTGCACTGGGATGATACTGCACAAAGGCCTAGCAGACATCAGAAAGTTGGCCGGGCAAAGAGTGGAATGGGAGAGCGATGGGAAGCCAATCAAAGGCGCTCGAGGGACAAAGGCCAGGCCTGCTGCCCTCCGAGGCTCTCTGACCTGCTCTCCCCCACTGCTGCTGCTGCTGTTGCTACTGTCACTGCTGGGTGTTCTCCAACCATTGCACCGCACCCAGAGAGCACTCACACACCAGACACACAGACAGCTCCGTGCCGCTGGATCATTTCAATTATTTGTTACCCTACTCTCCCTACTTCGTTCCTTGTCTCTCTCTCTCTCTCTCTCTTTCTCTGGTGATCCTGTTTTGCCTTCATTTCACCCCATCACTGTCTCAAGCACTGTCTCTCTAAGATTTGTTGAGTTTTGACGCCTCTTCTCAGTTTCTCTTTCAAAGCATATATTGCAGAGAAAAAAAAATATTGTGTGTCTAATTGGAAGAGGGTTCAGTAAGTCATGACAAAGCTAAACCAGTGTTACTACAAGTCTTAGCAGAGATGCGAAGTACTTCTCTAGGAAAAGCTAAATTAGTATGCTAGGCTAACACTCTCTGCAGTGGAAATCCCCCTTAATTTCAGCATCAAGGCTGAAAATGGCTGTTCAGTCTCCACAAATCCAGCACTGATCGCCATCAACAGGTTCCTAAGGAGACTCTACAGAGATTCCCCCATTAAGGGAGGCAGTTAAGGGATGTTCTATGGGCTTCTGAGAGTGTATCCATCTATGTAAGGCATCACTCTGTCTCTCATTGCCCCAGGAGAGTATTAATGATGTTAGCCTTTCCACTGTCAGATGCAGCTTTGTGCTGTCTGTCTGCTCCACCTCTGCTCCTCACTCATTCATTACAGCTGCTGGACGGCTCTCATGTGGCTCTCATGTGGCTCTCAAATGACCAGCTCAGCTAGTGCTCTATGGCAGCAATTACCCTTGATTCCCAGCCCCCTAAAAACTGTATTTCATGACATCCAGGCAGCTCATTTTGCCCCCTTTACAAGCAGAGAAATGCCCTCATACTCAATGACCTTGGAGATGGCTGAGCCCTATGGGGCACACTTAAGCTACAGCTTGAGCCCCCTCACCCACCCACACATCCACCCACACACACACACACACACACAAAGGCCATCCACAACCAACAGCCCCTTGCCTCCAATCCAACACAGGTGAGTCCTACGGCAAACCACTACAACCCCCCCACCCCCACCCCCCTATCCCAGGTGTCACTGGTACCCAGTCAACAGAACCAATCAATTGCACGCCAGAGGACATGGACCATGCCATCATCATTATGCCAACTCGGCCAATCACAGCAATTGCCTGATTTAAAGATGGAGATGTGTGGCTTTCCACACTTTATCACTTTACACTACCCTAACGAACCCCACAGTGTAAATGGCTGTGGAACAATAGTCTATCGACTTCCCCTGCTAATTAAAACACACTCTCTGTGTTTGGTGTGGTCCCTACTTATTTTAAATCAAACTCACTGATTTTACTCTCTACGTGCATTCAGGCATGCAAGACCTTAAAAGCATGGCAGATACCCAGGCAAACATTACAATGGATTGCACTGAAAACAATAAAGTTACTTATTGCAAAGAAATAAAGAAGTAATGAACAAAATATGTTTCTGGTTTATTTTTAGTTAGCTTGATAGCTTTAACAAATTACTGTTGGATCTCTGCCGCTCTATGACGCAACTCCCCAGCACAGTCATAAGCCCATAAGTCCTTAGCTCTCAAAGTCATCAAAGACTAAACTAGCATGAATCGACTTCATGATAGGCAGATCTATGCCAGTCTTTGAGGGCTCAGGGCTTGAGGATAGGGGGAACACTGGGAGTCAGTCACGGTTGCTCGTGGGGTAGGATATGGGTTTGTCTGTCAGCATCTCAACTTAGTGCCCCTGTAGTCATGCAACCGCTCACTCTGCCCACCCACCCAACTGTCAGCGGAGCTTCTTCCTATTGGCTATTAAGACTTAGTGCCAGAGAGCCGTCAGACAGCTTTACTGTCTATAAAAAAGGTGATGTGTGTGTGTGTTTGTGTGTGTGTGTGTGTGTGTGTGTGGTAAGGGCGGGGTGGGGTGAGGGGTGGGGGGTTAGACAGAGAAGGGTCTCTGAACACATGCCTCCGCATGTCAGTTGTGCTCAGCTCAAGTCACACAAGCAAGGCTGCCATGTTGGAGATGCACAAGATGAGAGCACAAGACAGAAGATTCAGCTGCTTGTTCCCAGTGCTGTGATCATTTTTGTCCCACCACAAGGTGCAATAGGTATGTTTCACAGTGTCACAATTTCTTAATTACATATCGTTTAGATCTGTGTTCATGTGGAACTTCAATTTCTGAAACAGGATGTAAGGGCCAGATGATTTCTTTTTTCGGCTTTTCATGATGCTATTTGTATTCAGCGTGTGACATTTCCTAACACCAGTATATCAGAATCAGGTTGCATTATTTATGCAGCTGTTTTCCAGCACAAGTTCTGCCGATATGGGCCAGCAAACACAGTGATTTCAACCAATAAGCTGCAAGGTTGCTCACGTTTTTAATTATTTCCTGGCAATGTCTATGCGCTGACTCAGGCAAAAAACGATGGTAATTTGATGTCACTTCATGTTCTACGCTGCGGTGTGATGGTGACCTTGACGCGTGCCAGTGTGCTACTATGTGGGGATTTGCAGTTGTAGGGCTGAGCTCTCAAATAGTACATTCCCACTGTTTATTAACTTCCACACGGCACAGCACAACCAACCAATGAAATGTGATTTCCAAGAGATTGGCAATGACCTCACGTAGGCTTGGTGTGAGATGTGCAGTATGTTACATGATTATGTCACAAGCGACTAAGCTTGTACATTGTTATTTGTGATGACCTTGATGAAAGCGTAGCCTATGTGCTGGCCTACGGGCTACTTGTTACATTTCCTGTAGCACTCTGTTACTGTCACAAAAGGGAGGGCATAAATATGGGGTGGGGCTGCCACCTCAAGGAGGTTAAAGGACACACTGAGGTAAAGGAGTTTCATTGTTAAATGACAAATAGGCAACACAAGTGGATGTAAATTGCTTAAAAACCAAGAGCGTATCTCCAGGGGATGAGGCTTCGAATTCCGATTACCTGTGTCCTGTGGTGTCACCTCCGCCACCACCCTCTAACGTGTTCTCTGTTTCCCACACTCAGACTTTAAATAATTAATGCAACAAAATGGGCTGATAACCTCGTCGCTCTCACGCTCTCTCACATGCACAATCTCTCTCTCTCTCTGTCTCTCTATCCCTCTCTCTCTCTCTCGCTCTCTCTCTCTCTCTCTCTCTCTCTGTAGGATGATTCCTGAGACTTGGTGGTCCACCAGTTCAACTCTTGTTGGTTATAGAGCTGAGAGGGTGCTTCAAGACCTGCCCTGATGATCGCCCTTTGACGAGGACAAGGCAAAGTACCAGCAGAGAGAGAGAGAGAGAGAGAGAGAGCAAACGTCTAGGAACACGGTGGTGGAGAAGACCTGGAGCTCCGGGGTCCTCTCAGCACCACTGATCCCTGAGGGTCCCCCTTGCCTTTAATCCTTCAGTGGCTGCGGCAGCAGGAGCAGCCGAGTGCCTGGTTAATTATGCATCCAGCCCGCTCAGGAAAAGCGAGTCGTCAACATGCATATTAATTTTTTGTATTAAACATTACCAGCCATTTGAGGCGAGCGAAAGTGTAGCGGGCGAGGTGGAGGAGGAGGAGGAGAGGTGTGAGTGTGAGTGTGTGTGTGAGTGTGTGTGTGTGTGTGTGTGTGTGTCGGGGGGGGGGGGGGGGCGGTGTAGAGAGAGAGACAAGAACACGTTACACAACTGTTGGTGGGGAGGCTGCTAAAGTAACTACTCCAAACTTCCCACTGCATGCAGCTGCTGTGGTTTTCTGGAAAGGAGCTTGGTGTTTACGCCCAGCAAACATCCACCGCCATATCGTTATACAATAACTGTCAACTTTGTTTGGGCTCCGTGTTCCATTTGCAGTGCTGTGTTGGAGAGGATTACTGTGATGTAATTTGATGGTTGATCGGAGATGGCAGTGATATCTTGGGTGGTGGTGTATGTTTGTGTGGAGGATCTGGAGTAGTGAGGGTGTATGTAGGAGATGGCTCGGCGAAGGGGTAACCCCCTCGTTGACTTAACACTTGCTAACGAGGGCGCTTCGTGCTGCTGGCCATTGTTCGCTTCGCTCTCACAATTATGTCACTGTCACAGGACACCCCTGTAGTGGCCCTGTCACCCACAGCCACGTGTGTGTTGTGTGTGTGTGTGTGTGTGTGTGGTGTGTGTGTGTGTGTCTGTGTGTATGTGTGTGTGTGTGTCACCAAGAGCAACAGAGGTATGGACTAAATTGGTTATGTAAAGATGGAGGTCAAGCTAGCGGCCTGAGACACACATATACACACACACACACACACACACACACACACACACACACACACACACACACACACAAACTGGCTGGAAAAACAGCTCGAGAACAGCCTTAAAAAGGAGGTGCTTTTCGAGTGCTTTTTATAATTAAAATATAGCAGTGCACCATCACATTTATTTGCAAAGTCTCGCCATTAACCATTTTTATTTAACAGCTAAGTGGACGACAAAAGCCTTCAGAGCCACTGTTGCTATAAATACTGTACTGTAAACACAGAGGTGTGTGTGTGTGTGTATGTGTGTTAACTTTAGTGCTTGAGACTCATCTTTTGCTCATCAGCACTTCCGAGATCCCCGCGGTATGTCTAACCTCTGTAAAACAGCATATTACGCTCCGCCATTTCTTTAAAACTCCTTGATTCCTCTGAGCAAACAATCGCACAGCCTGATGAGACAGAGATGACACTGACTGGCACAGTAAATCAATTTGTGGAAACGTATTTATGTAAATGTTTCGGGTTCATTTGCATATCCCGTCCCTCATAAACAAGCTGCTGCTGAGACCGCTGCCCTCCTCTTCCTCCTTGTCATACTCCTCTACTGACTTCCATCCTTACAAGCTCCAGAAAGAGAGAGATGAAGGAAGACAGAGGGATGAATGGAACTGAGAGGAGAGGAAAAGTGAAAAGAGGAGAAGAGAAGAGGGGAGAGGAGAGGAGAGACAAAGAGAGGAGAGGAGGGGAGTGTTGGTGGCATGTTTGTAGGCATCATGTCGATAGAATGAGAGCAACCGGTGTGAATACCAATAAGCCCTGAGCAGAGCTGTAGCGGAACCTCAGACATGGATCTCACACAATCAGCCACTCCATCATTCTCTCTCTCTCTCTCTCTCTCTTTCTCTATCAGTCTGTCTCTCTCTCTCTCTCTCCATTAGTCTCTATCAGTCTGTCTCTCTCTCTCTCTCTCTCACTCAGCATTGGTCTTCTCCCCGAGAGAGTCTGTTCTCCTCACCATAAAGGCCACCAGGGAATCCTGGCCCATCCATATTCACAGCACCACTCTGCACTCACCCTAATGGGACTTCGCAAATCAGCATCAACTCAAAGCACTGGCATCGCACACACACACACACACACACACACACACACACACACACACTCATACAGCACGCATATACATGCATGCACACACACAAACACACACACACACAGATGGAAGAATGCATGCACACACATACATACACACACGCCAGTGCATTGCTGCACAAGGACAGGGATGCACATTTTCAGAGCTGGTTTTCTTAGAGTGCAACACCACGTGACTCCATTCAGGGGATGAGCCATTTTTTCCCTTTTTTTTCCTCTTGCAACAAAACGATGGAGCACAAATAGTTTTGACCCTCTCTGTGGGGCGGCAATGGAGTTTTTCATGTGCAATGTGGTCTTTGTTCACAGCAGACATAAATGTGTGCACACATTTACACACACACACACACACACACACACACACAAACACACACACACACACACACACACACATTGCTTTTATGCACAGACCCTGCATGTGACCACATCCGCACACATACACCACCAAAAAAACTGATTGATGTACTGCCAATGCACTCACAACACTGCAGTCTTGTGACTTGAAATCACCTTGCTCCTCCCCCCACTCTGCTCCCCAACATGGTATCTTCCACTCAACCTGCTGTGTGTGGTGCGGGTCTGATTGGGTCACTGAGCCGGGAGATTAGAAAGAGAGGCGAGGGTTAACAAGCATCAGTGCAAATCTCTAATTGACCCATGCAAGACCGTCCATACATCTGTTGTACACTCTTCATAAAAAGTAAGAGAGAGAAAAAGAGAGAGAGAGAGTGAGAGGATAGGAGAGAGATGGAAGCTGGGACGGTGATGAAGTAAGTGACTGAGTGATGGGAAGAGTGAGTGTGCAAATAAAAGGATAGAAGGGGGAGCGGGGCAAAAAGACAGACATTTAAAACGACAGAGCTGGGAGAGAAGAGGAGAGGAAAGGGAGGAAACTGTACATCACAGTGTGCAGCTGCTCTCATGTCACAGGGAATAACAGTCAGTCTCGTTTCATCTTTTTCCCCCATTCTCTCTCTCTCTCTCTCTCTCTCTTTCTCTCCAGCCCCCCTTCCTCTCTCTCTCATTGGACCCATTCCCACCCCCACCCTCCATCCCCCTGTTTCCCTTTTTCTTCTGTTCTCTTCACTACACCACTTCCACCGCCACCTCTCAGCTTTCTTGGTCAGTTGCCATTCCTCCATCATTCTGTCACTTCTTTATCACTTTTTTTTCACTTTCACAATCTGCTCCCCCCATCTCTCTCTTTCTCTGTGTCTCTCCTTTTCCCTGTTTCCTCTCCTCACAGCAGGCTGTGATTTGTGGACTACCATATTCCCAGCTCTTTCCCCCCTTCTGTTCTGCAGCAGAGAGGCAGCATCACCAAAGAAAGAACAAAGAACTGAACGTGTCAGAACAGCGCTGCAAATTCACATCCATATGTATTTATAGCTGTACCGCTTTAAGGAACACTTCGCTCACAAACCCACCAGGACCTTCGCCATAAGGCGTCAGAATCAGCATGCTTCACACATCTTCATTTCCAGCCATCAACTTTATAGACCTTATCCACGCTGTTCAACATCCCGCAACACAGCAAAAACGAGACAACTGGAAAAAAAAACTAATGTGCAAATAAGACAGAGGAGACATTAGCGGATAGAGAAGATCTATTTTTAAAGTTTTCAGCAAAACTGCTGCGTAATTTACATTATCGTCTTTCAGACAGTAACAAAAAATGTCTTTGGTTTGAAGTTCAAAGGAGTTGTAAATGTAGCAATGTAAAAACGAAAAAGTTACCGATTATATAAGTCTTATTCGTACATGTTTAAAGTTCTGCATAAATAGTGCATAGCGTTACGTGTTAGCGCTTTAGCACTTTTAGTTGCTACATCACTTAGGCCACAGTAATGCTTTAATTGGGACTGACAGAGGTTCAGTGTCCGTCTAATTCGGAGAGAATATTCATCAGACGGCCCGGTGGTAAATGTTAACAAATGCCTAAATGAAAGCTCCATCAAAGGGCAGCGCCCAATAATGGATTCAGCTGCTCACTTAAGGGGGACAAGCAGCAGAGGAGCTCCAGTGCTGCAGGCTCTGCTACAAAACACACAAGGAAAACAGGCTAAGTGGCAGCCTGACCGCAGAAGTGTCTGTGTGTGTGTGTGTGTGTATGTGTGCATGTGTGTGTGTGATAGAGAGAGAGAATAACA
Organism: Tenualosa ilisha; assembly: GCA_015244755.2. Taxonomy (NCBI): domain Eukaryota; kingdom Metazoa; phylum Chordata; class Actinopteri; order Clupeiformes; family Clupeidae; genus Tenualosa; species Tenualosa ilisha. The sequence continues at coordinate 9,255,836 of PYXC01000584.1, forward strand.
GAATATTTGGGAAATAATAGACACTATAAAGTTTCTTTTTCTTTCTTCTTTCTCTTTCTCTCTCTCTCTCTCTCTCTCTCACACACACACACACACACACACACATACTCATCGACATACACAGAGAGGAAGGCACATCACCCTTTACCAGGCTTGACATTTCGCTCTCTCTGCTTGGACCACATGTAAGCTGTCCAATGACATTTAAGCTTTACAGCAGAAGTGATGGAGGCAGACAGGAAGGGAGAAAAGAGAGAGAAAGACAGAGCGGGAGAGAAAGAGAGAGGGAGAGAGAGGGTAGGTGTAGAGGTGGTGGAAAGGTGGCTGTTTTCCAGAACACTGACCAGGCCTTTTATGGGATGAAGTGTTTCCCCTTCATTTCACATTTTTTTGGCGTCATCCTCTCCTCCGTCATAGACAACTACCACCTCTCTCTCACTCTTTCTCTCTTTCCCTCTATCTGTCTGTCTGTCTTTCTCTTTCTCCAGATATGTCCCTTCATCTTCCCCGTCTCACAGTACTGCTTCACTCCATGCCATTGTGTTTTCAACCCCCCCCCCCCAACCACACACACACACACACACACCTTGACTTCCACACCATCTATTCTTTCTATCTATTCTAAGTTTGTCAATTCTCTTTCTTACTGGCTTGTTGTATAGTGTTTTGGAGCCTCTGTAGTACATACTGTATGTAAATTTGTAATGCATTAGAGCTATAAGCTATTATTTATCAACCTCATGAACAATTAAATCAAAAAGTATTTTTGCATGTCCTCTCCTCTCAATACCAGTGTTACATTTTGGCTTGGATAGTTAGATACTTTTGGTTGTTTCTTGGCCTCTCTGCATATGTTGGACTGTATTAGAGGACTGTGTGTGTGTGTGTGTGTGTGTGTGGTGTGTGTGTGTGTGTGTGTGTGTTTGTGTGTGTAAGCTGACATGTCAGTGTTAACTAGGCTTTGTTTAACATTGATTGTTTCCATATGAGATGCCCCAAGTGACATTTTCAGTGTCTGAAATATTGTGAAAAAACCTCTCTGAACTCCTGAAAGCTTAAGCAAATCATTCTATTTCTTAGGTGCAGTGACTAGTGACTTATTGATCTAACCTACTGCAACATTACATGTTCTCATGAGTATAAATGGCAGAACAGAGTGGCGCTGTGATATCACCAACATCGTGCTTGCTAAATAAATGCATTTGGTTGCATTTAATCAATACTTCTTAATGAAATTCACCACAGAGTGATATGTTTTCATCTGTCCCTTCAACCTTTCCCTGCTATTCCGCTCACTGGTAATGTCTCAGCCTCCATCATCATCCCTTGTATTTTCGCCACATCACTCTAATCGCGCCCCTCAGGCACGCATGGATGGATGATTGAGACGCCACATCTTGTGACGGCGGGACAAATGCAGCTTCTGACGAAAGGAAATGTTCCCTGGCTCACTCTCTCTCTCTCTCTCTCTTTCCATTCCTGTTTTTCTCTCTCTCTGTTTCTCCATCTCTTTTCTGTTATTTCTGTGTTACTTCTCTTCTCTCTTACTCTGTGCCTCTTTCTTTCTGTCTCTTTACTTCTTTCTCTCTTTCTCCTCTCTCTTTCTATCCCTCCTTTCCTGTCTTTGTCAAATCACTGTGGCGTCCAAGCCCCTTTGATCCACTTTAATGCCGGTTGATTCCTGTGTCAGCGAGAAGCAGCTCCCCTTCTCCCCAAGGAGATACGCAGGAGTTTGTGTGTGTGTGTGTGTGTGTGTGTGTTGTGTGTGTGTGTGTGTGTGTGTGGTGTGTTGTGTGTGTGTGGTGTATGTGTGTGAGATGTGTGTGTGTGTGTGTGTGTGTGTGTCGAGGCCAATACCATACACACCACATGCCCCCTATGCTGATTTCACCAGATGTGTGTGTGTGGCAGGTCTTTCTCCACATTCTGCTGCCCCTCTACTTTCAACTCCCACCACCACAATATCCCCAGCATTACATGAGGAAATTCAGTTAGGGGACATCCAAGGACATTTAATAAGGCCGTGTTTAAAGGAAATCTTAATCCTAAAAGTGAATCATATTTACCACAAAAAAAATTATGTCTCACTAGTAACCATGATAACTGTAAGTACCGTGAGACTGTGAGTAACAACCTTGGTCTTGAATTTTGAACCCCAGTAACATATATCAGATGCTTATAAGCTAGTACAGCATGACACAATTTGGAAAAGTTTTCCTTACATTCACTGGTAACAATTCCAAAAGAGGGGCAGTTAAAACATTTGTTTCTCACAGTCCAATCCTGTCAGTCCTGATGATGAGAAAGAGCTCAGAGTTAAAGTGTTACAGGCATATTTATCCTCAGTGACAGCATGTCACCTATAGTCTTTTACAGCAGTTCATAACTACTGGGTGTGTTCTAGTGTGCTTATGGGAAGCTCATGTAGTTATGGGGAAATGAGACTAAAATGAAACTGCTGTTCAGACTGGATGTTCCTGGAATGCAAATGACATTATAAATGTCGTCTCATGCCATAAACGCCTTTCTGACATTTTCTCTGGTAATTGGATTGATCTGCTTTAGTCTATGTCTTTTCCTGCTTCCTTTTCTCCACAGTTCCCCCTGATAGCTGCAAGGTGTGGTGCAGTGTTGTGTGGTGTGGTGTAGTGTGGAGCAGAGCGATGTGGTGCGGTGCGGTGCGGTGCGCTGTGGAGAGGGAAGGGGGAAGAGCTGCTCCATCAGACGGCCTCCCCTGCCAGGCCAGATAGATGACACCTGTCGCCAACCTGATGGAGGCCCTGCAGCTGTGAGAGATTCTGCCTCCGTGCATGCATCTGTCTACGTCCACACTTGTACTTGAGGAGAAGGATGTGGTGTGTGTGTGGCTGCGTTTGTGTGAGGGGGGTGTGAATGAGAGAGAGAATCAACATGTTTGTTGCTTGTGTGTAACAGGTCTATTTCCATGATTATCTTGAGTGTGTGTGTGTGTCTGTGTGTGTGTGTGTGTGTGTGTATTGTGTGTGCGTGTGCAACATGTGTGTGTCGCATGTGTGCGTACAGTAGCATTAATGTTTTATGCATGCTGTTATGTATAAAAAAAAATGGTATCCTTTCTATTCTAGACTATGGCTCCAGTCCAACAAAGCCTGCACCGTCCATGACGTGTGTATAGGATTCGACATGTGTCCCCAGCCTCTCAGTGTGATGCTTTTGGCATGTCATTTATTGCCCTGCCGGTTTCCACTGGTCTCTCTTAACGGCACTGCATCTAGTCCTATCTCTCTCCTGTGGCTCATTTAAGTGCTGTAGCCTGGCCTTTAGTTACAGAATTGATTCCCAATCACATAACAGTGCTTATCCCAGCGCGTGCTCAAACTCACACCGTTAACCCTATTCAAACACACATTAAGCGTGACCTTCAGAAACTCAATCCCAACAGAGTTGTGCAAAAGATCAGACAATTCGACTGCCAGAGAGAGAGAGAGAGAGAGAGAGAGAGAGATGGATATTCTGTCGTCACGTTAGCCTTTAAAGCAGCAGAAGACACATCCCAAGATGAAGGTCAGAGGGTTGTTTGGAAGTTTATCAGAGCTCTTGGGAGGTGAGCGAGATTGGGGGGAGGGGGGGGGGGGTTGTGCTTCGCTTGAGTGCTCATCCACTGGGATCACTTCCATGTGGCGCATTTTTAAAGGTGTCTGTGCAACAGCTCCCTTGGTTCCTGCCCAGTTCTCTCTCTCTCTCTCTTTCTCTCTTTCTTTCTTTCTTTCTTTCTCTCTCTCTCTCTTTCTTTCTCTGGCCAGGCTCTGAATGACTTTGGGGGTAATTTGGTAATCACCCATTTTTATCGAGCTATAAATAGTCATGGCAGCCTCTGATGGAGAAGGTTCCGGACTCTAAAACCTTGTCTCTTGTGTGTGTGTGTGTGTGTGTGTGTGTGTGTGTGTGTGATGGGGAGCTTTGGGCTTTATGACAATTAAACAACAGCCATGCTGTCTTGGTGTCTGGTAATTCCGCACTATCAATCCATATTCAGCCAGTCCGCCGTCCACTGTGCTAAATCCGCCTCATTTGATGTATGAGCCGTACTCATGGCACGTATCAGCACGTATCAGCACGTACCAGAAAGCCGCAGGCGAGCGGAATCCCTCTCAAATCCCTCTTCAGTGCGGGGACAGGCCAACAC